>CM039730.1:47475790-47935053 GCA_022539455.1 Dendrobium nobile
TTCTATTGAATAGTTGAAACTTCATGTGCTAGACAATTTATGTTTATGCTTTTGTTGTTGTACTAGACATTTAATGCTTACTTTTATTTTGATATTATAAGCTACAAGGTTGCAAATGATATTACTTTCATTTTTTTGTAATTTCAAATATGATGTTTTGATTGCTTTCTTAATTTTTATGTATGATTTATAAATTATATTGTCGTATCTGCGCCGTACCCGTATCCTGTATTTTTAAGAGTTGACATGTCCAGTATCAGTATCTGTGTCGCCTTATCCGTATCGGTCACGTAATTCAGTGATATCATATAACAATGTTCTTACATATGCATTATGTATAGTTTTATAATTACATCTTTAACTTAACAAACATAAATTCTTGAAATGTATAGCTAAATAGTTTGTCAGGATTGGATTGAACTTAAACTGTTTCATGCCAGGCCAAACACTTTTTTTTTTATGTTTCATGCCAAACACTTCTGAAAATGTAACAGCCTCAGAATTTGGTATATTTGAATTTATATTATTTACTAAATCCTACTTGAAACCCAACAGCCCCTTAAATTAGTGATGTTCTGGACTGAAATATAAAAAAGAGAGAAAACAATAGTAATAGCCTATTAGTTCATGCACCAACAAGAAATAAACACAAGAACTATCGCCAGATACCTCTTCTGATCCACCAAAGAGAAGCCCCAGTTCTTCTATTAACATAAAGCAATCAAACTCAAAACTCCGACCAGAAGAAAAAACTCCGACCAGAAGAAAAAACTCCAAGCCCGAAAATCGATCTCAAGACTCAGATATGCAATAAATTCGAATCAGAAGAAAATATTATATACATGCATACCTGCTGTAAATTTCTTATGGTCTTCCCACAACTCGGCAACGTTTCTAGCGGAAGACAAACGCAGCGACGCCGGTGATTACAACAAATCCATGCCGCAGCATCGTACGCCTCCGTCGGCACTATTTTGCTAAGATTAGAGAATGAAATATGGAGAATGACAGTAGGGTTTTGCTCCATGCGGTATTAGGGTTTGGACATGTCTCATGAGAGGAGGCCGGCCATTATGATCTGGCAGGTTCACGAGAGGTAGAATTTCGGCCCAAGGATCCATGCCCGTGGCCGTGATGAATTGCGTGATACGAATTGATGAACTAGCTTATTAATTTTTATTAAATTTTTTAATGTTCTTAGGTTTTTAAATACTTTAATTTTGGCCTATTAACGTTATACCATTTTAGTTTATTCTATTTACATATTTAATTTCTGAAATTTTAATATTACATATCTATCACCAATAAAACAAATATTATTTGATATCTTAAATATATTATTAAAATTTTGATATAAATTCTACCTTTTATTTTACATATCTAAATCACTTGTGTTTATTTTCAATATTCTTTGGTGCCACATAAATATTTCATTTAATATAATTACTTATTATTATTATCTTATCCTTTTTGAACTCTCCTTTATGACATATTTAACTTAAACATCATATATTCTTTCTTACAACTCAATCCGGTGACTATCCGACAATGATCTGTAGGGGTGATGGTCTGCTGCTGGTGGCAATTTGATGATGTTGGAGCTCTAGCATTCTTTAAACATCTATGCCTTCTCTAATCTCAAATCATAGTCTAGCTCAAGGGTGTCTATTTTGGCTCGTAGATCAAGTTAGGTTCTGATTTGAAGTTGAACCGACTAGATATACTTGATTCAAACTTGATCTATTAATCATTTAGGTCAAAATATTTTATATGAACGGAACTTGATTGATACCTAGCTAACCTGAATCCAAAAATTTTTTTTATGGAACATGCAACTTTCAAAACCAATATGATCCGATTAACCTAAATATATGCATGCTTTCAAGCTTGATATTTTCAGAACAAATCCAATCCTTTTAACTCAAGACTAAATAATAATCAATCAATTTAGAGTCAATTTTGAATTTATGGGTCAGCTTGAATCTAATAATAATAAATTAAAAAAAAAAGTTGAGTTTGGTTCTTATCCAAGCTCGATCTGAATAATAGCATGGTCAATCCAAATCTATAATTTTTTAGTCAAGTTGGGGGTCTCCTCTAATATATCCCCTTTCATGCATAATATGTCTTTTTTAGTCAAGCTGGATCTTTTTCTTTTTCTTGTTTTTAACGAAGGTTATTATATCTTTACTTTTAATGCATGTGACTTGATCAAAATACCTCTAATGTTACCAAAAACATTAAATAAATAAATAAGAAAACTTGATCAAATTATATAATTAGGGGCGTCAATATTTGACATGACCCAAAAACTTGAATCGAAAATTTTGAGTTAGGGTCAAACCGTTCTGCAAACCTGTTTGGTTCGGGTTCCCGGATTCGACCATTTTGAAAAAATGGATCGGGTTCGGGTTGACACAAAAACCCGAACTCAAACCTATTTAACCCAAGAAAATCAAGTGTTAGTCGTGCCTGAGTTGACCTACACCTTCCTGTCCATGTTGTCGTTGTCTCGTCGAGTAATTGTGTCTAACATGAGTAACATGTCCGCGTCTCGTCGAGTGGCTAGATCTAGCCACTGACGCCGTCCCAACCACCACTTGATTTAAATTTAAACAAGTGATCTCATCGAGTGTTGCGGGTCGCCACCGCCGTACTGCCGCCATTCGCCTCTCCGTTTGCCTCTTCGCACAGCCCCGCCCTGCCTGGTGACGTTCGTATGCAAAATCACCGCCTCCTTCGACGGTTGTCAGTGAGCTTCCAAGTGCTGACAAGCCGCCGGCAACCAACACCTCCTTTGACGAAATTCCTTCCAGCGAGACAACAACAGGTTGGCGGGTCGTGTCGATTTGACTCAGGTTCGAAGCGGGTAAAGTTTTGTCCGAGAAAATGACATGTTTTAAAAAATGGGTCGAGTTTGGGTAATGTCAATATGCGTCGCATCAGTTCCAGGCTAGATTTGAACCCTACCTGTGACCCGATTTTGACAGCCTTGTATATAGTTGTTATGTCTCTTACATTAGATGTTCTACATGTCCCCTTTTTTTATTATTTAAGCTTCATTTAGGACAATTTTAGATTTTTTTTTTCTTTCAAGAATTTTTTTTTTTTGCTACAAAGTAGTAAGAAAGTCATAATTATTTTTTTTTCTTTGACAGCCTTAGTATCAAATCTATTATATAAATCATATAAAATAATTATTTTTTTCTTTACTCTATCTTATTTGCAAAACTTATAACTTTCATATGATTAATATAAGTATTAATATTATTCAATATTTTTCATCTTCTAAAAATGTTTTTTTTTTCCTTTAGTAATAATTGGCACCTTCTCACGTCAGTATTCATCCTCTTTTTCAGCATATGAAAAATTATATTATAAGCATCTTAATGAAAATAAACTTCTTTACCTCATGTCAACTGTCAACTGTAAATTTCATTTTGCATCTCCTAACAACTAATAACTTCTCTATTTTTTAAGGCCCAAATTCTAGTAATGGTGCATTGATGTATGTATGTCAGAGAGAGAATAATTATTAGGTCAGGTGACCTGTCGTAGCTCTACGTTCATACTCCAATAATATTTCGCCACGTCTTCTTACTTTTTACCGCGCGGCCCGACGACCCGACCTGAACCGGAACCCGAAATTGCTATGTTCGCGTATTGCTCGGTATTGCTTGGCAATAACAAGCTATACCGCTCTGTGAAGACCAATACCGAGGTATTGCTCGGTATTGGTCTTCACATAATGATATTTCTCGTTATTGCCAAGCAAAATCGACCAATACCGAGCAAACGCGAACATAGTAATCACGGGTCCGTTCCGGGTCAGGTTGTCGTGCCGCGCGGTAAAGAGTCAGAACACGTGGCTCTATTTTATTGGCGTCCGAACATAGATCTACGTTCGATGACCGGACCAAATAAAAGTGAGAGAGAGAGAGAGAGAGAGAGAGAGAGAGAGAAGCAAATGCAATAAAGTAATAGAATAATAGGGCAGATTATTTGATTGTTGTGGCTAAATAGTTAATCATCCATTGACACAAATAGTAAAGGCCCATTTAGGAATGCTGCCGTTTTTTACAAAATTGATTATAAATTAATTTTTTTGGAAATTATTCTGGCACAAAAATTTTTCAGCAGTAAAAAAAAATGTTTCAAATATATCATAATATTCATGTTTGATTGCCTTCATATATGCTCCCATGTGATGTCTATAAAATTACAGAGCCTAATTAATGACCTATGAAGAGCATGTTACATATATATAGTTTTAACTAGAGCTGTCAAAAACGGGTTACGGGGGGTTCGGGTCCAACCCGAAATTGACCCGACATTGTTCAACCCGACCCGAACCCGACCCGTTTTTGCAAACGGGTCGGTTTCCCGAACCCGAACCCGAACCCGCTTCGGGTCCGGGTCAACTTGAACCTGACCCGCTTTCGGGTATATTTTATTAATTTTTTTTATTTAATTCAATTTATTTAAATCTAAATTAAATTAAAGTAAGATTTATTTCAATTAATTTAAAATAAATCAAGATTAATTTAATTTGGGTCGGATTTTCGGGTCGGGTCAAATGTTTACAGCTCTAGTTTTAACGCTTTAGAGGTTAGAATGGAGTGGGGTGTTCTTAGGCTTTACCCTTGAAAGATATTCATCATCTTTGAGTTATTTCATCAAGACGGTTTTAAGGATTTCATTATAATTTTTAGTTATCTTTGAATTATTATTATTATTATTACAAGAGAGGAGTGTCATCATTATGTGCTACGTTTAAGGTTAGTGTTGTAAATCCTGATAAAAATTAACAACAATGCCTACAGGGGCACTCAGGTAGCAGGTCGGCACTCGAGTTGGTGGACAGTCGTGGGAACTTGGGTAGCGGGCAATCGGGGGCGCTCGGGCAACAGGCAGCCGTGTGTTGGCGCTCGCAAGCAACTGGTTTGTTGGAAAAAAAAAATTCCGACATAAATTTCAGTTGGAAATTCATTGGTATCGAAAACTTTTAGTTGGAAAACCATGGAATGTGTTATTTTGACGGAAATTGACCGATTACATGGGGTCATCTACATAAATAAAATTTTCTCCATTTTGTTATGTTAAGAGTCGTTTTAAGTGACTAAAACATCTAATGCGACTATTTCTAATCTTATCTTTCACTGAAGTTACTCCAACATTTTCATGAATATGCTCATTTTGTATCATCTCTCTTAAGACTGAAGTCATTCATCCAAATAAGCATCGTCATCTCAGCAACACTTAACTTGATATTATGCTTCTCTTTTAATGACCTACATTCCGCAACATAAACTCTCATAATCATTATTAAACTAAAATCTTCGACAACAATAACAAAACATTACATCCATTGAGTGTCTTAACATAATTTTTTTACTCACTAATTTAAATTACACATCGCCTAGCTAGGGGTGTAAGGGAGCCGAGCTTTGAGCTCGAGCTCGAGCCTACAATCGAGCTCGAATGATAAACGAGCTCTAGTTCGAGCTCAATCCGACTCGACTCGAAATATATATATATATATATTATATATATATATATATATATATATATATATATATATATATATATATATATATATATATATATATATATATATATATATATATATATATATATATATATATATATAATTTTTTTATAATATTTGAAAGCTTATTTTATAAAAAAACCTATCCACAGCTACAGTTTTTCAAACGAGCTCGATCTCGAGCTCGAGCTTTCGAGTCGAGCTCGAGCTTGATATTTCCTAAACGAGTCGAGCTCGAGCCCACTTATCGAGCTCGAGCTCGAACTCATTAAGGATTAAACGAGCCAAACCAGCCAGGTTTGATAAGACAAATACTCGACTCGACTCATTTACACCTCTACGCAAAGCTACTAAATTCCCATCAATACTCATCGAGATTCGAGACTAACAAATCTAATAGGCTAAACCATCTGAAAGCTACACGGCAGTGATACAAATTGTGATCTTCAAGATCCCTCCCCCCATAACTCACAACATCTCCTCTCAAATGATACAAATAATACAACTGCAAGATATATTTTCATGACAGATCACACGGGCTGTATTTAATTTTATTCAGATAAGAATAAGCACTACATGAAAATGGTTGTTTTTCGACTGCCTTTTTCATCAGAAATTGGTCATTTGCAGTTGTAATAACATATTTACATTGAAAAATTTTTCGCCAGTGAAACATGAGCGGATTTCTAGAGAAAAATTTTGCCGAGAAAATAAAATAAAATTTCTTCGAAAATACAAAAAGTTCCTTCCAACCATGTGCCCGCCCGGCCGCCCCACGACTACGTGAGGATTCAACCGTTAGAACCCATGCTGCCAGCCCGCACCTACGCCTAACCCTCCTGCGACGCCTCACATGTTGCCCGTGACTGCTTGAAGGTTCGAACCTCGCTCGATCTGATATCTAGAACCTATTCACTCGACCGCGAAGCAAAATTTGCTAAAGTAGTTATTCATTTTTATTTAAATTATAAATCATAGAAATTTTAAATTAATAATTAATTTAAATTAGTTAATTAGTTTAGCTAATTATTTAATTTAATTTGGCTAATTTAAATTAGATAATTATCTAATTTAAATTAGTTAATTAATAAATTAATTTACTTAATTAATTAATTTAAATTAGTTAATAAGTTCATTCTTATTTTTTTAATTATAAATATATATATTCCGAAATTTTTAAGATCTGATAGAAAATTTTTTCATTGAAAATTTATAGGAAATATTCTGTCAGAAATCTGTTGGAATTTTTTATAATTATCATTTTTCTTAGGGGTGTCAATATTGGATCCGACCTGAAAATCCAATTCAAAAATTTCGGGTTTGGGTTGACCCAAACTTGAAGCGGGTCGGGTTCATATCCGGAAAACTGACCCGTTTGAAAAATAGGGTCGAGTTCAGGTTGACCCGGGAACCCGAAAATGACCCAGGTTGACCTATAAAGCTGTTTGCCCCGGCTGCCCCACGACCAGCTTGCCCCCTCTTCCCACGTCGCGTAGCATCATGTCCCGAGGCCAACCACCAGTGTAGTGTAGTGTCCCAAGGCCAGCCGCCAGCGTCGCGTTGCTCCGTTTCATCCAACCCATGACCCGAAATTGACACCCCTATTTTTTTCCTTCTGTCAACATTCAAAACCAATGGTACATAATTACTTCCACTAGCATGTAAGAAGAAAAGATCGGTCAAATAAGAGCAACAACTGGGGCCACTGGGCACCCTACAGTACCCTACAGAACAACAAAACAACCACAACAAAAGCTGTGCTCTTTTCACAGCGTTACACGTTCTTCTTAGTTAAGAATTCCATCAAAAGGAAACCAATCAATCTCCGAAGAGAAAGCAAGGACGAGTGAACGGATAAGCCCTTCTTATATCCACAAATATTTTAGTGGTGGAGTAAGAAGAACGATGTGGCAAGAGCAGCTCAGCCTTGGCGCATCGCTGCCTTTCCTGCAAAAAGACAGAGATGCCATCTGTGTGGATTGATGAGACTTGCCTGTTATTTAGTGCTAATGTATCTGTGGAGCTTACTTATCCTTCAGGCTTAAGTATAGTTGTGGCAAAGATAACATGGATTGAATTGATTTGTAGTTATCTGGAGAACACATCAGCATGACTGTGGTTGGCAATAAATTATTCACATGTTTGCTGTTTATGTTTCTGGTAGATTGAGGCATTGGGCATCTTCTAGCAATAAATTATTCAAATGTATTATTTTGGTTGTTTTTATATGATTTTTGTTATACAGGTACAAGTAAAGTTTATGAATATGAGTTCTATGATTAGATGTCATTTTAACTTTTTTTTTTTTTTAAATTAATATTTTGATATGAGTATAATATATAGATTATTAGTCTTTTTTTTTTATACTGATCATAAAGCAAATCTAAAGAGTTTTTTTTTTAATATCTTTATAAAAAGTTTTCCCTTATAAAAACCTAAATTCAAAACAAACTAAAGATTCTTTTTTTTTTTATGATGTTTAATTTCCTATATTCAATTAAGCATTCCAAGTTGTACATTTAGGGTAATTTGAAAGAACTAAATTAAGCCTAAATAGCTTGTTATTTAGAGAAGTCAACTAAGAGAAGATGTCATACAAAACTACGCCTCATAAACTTAGGCTTCGTTTGGGGGAACTTTTTGTTGCTTTCTAAAACAGTTTTTAATACAAAACAATCTTGAATTAGAATTTTTATACTATAAAGTTATTTTAAGAAGCAGTACGAAAGCTGTTCCAAACGAAGCCTTAGCCTTTAACCTTCTCAATGCATAAATAACTTAGTCATAAAGAACTCGAGCATGAATAACTCCAGCTCCTTAACTTGGCCTCTCTTAGTGAACTCTCAAATCATAAGACCTGCCATGAGGATTCAATATCTTTTTCCAAGGAGCCTACAAAGAGGAACTCAACAAAGAACTCAGCAATCTGTTTGAATCCTATAACACCTACAGTTGATAGCCAACTATATGTAAATTAATTTATAAAGGTCTCAAATATAATGTTTATTATAGTATTATATCTCCACCCATTAGCATAAATATAGGATGAGAGATTGAGCTGAGACAACCAATCATTTGCTGAAATCCAGCACTTTCTTACAACATAGTGAAATTCATAGCATCTTACTGTATAATCTCATTTTTCTCGTTTTTTTTTTTTTTTACTATTTTTATAGTAAAATTTTGATTTTGTTCATGCTATACACACTAGCATTCATAGCAATAGAACTGGTAATCAACCTGTAAATATCCATCCCTACTTCCTGTTTCCAAATATTGGAGGATCAAATCATAGTCGAATAAATGGTTATAGATACAAGAACGGCGAAGGAGAGGATAACTGAGTTCAGTGATGGTTGGGGTTAGGGGTGCAACCGAGTCAAGCCGACTCGCAAGCCGGCTCGAACTCAACTCGGTAACAGGCTCGACGAGTCGAGCTTATCGAGCTCGTGAGTCGAGCTCGAACACAATTTCGTGCTCGAAGGCTTATCGAGCTCGAGCTCGAGTGTGCCTTGGACTCGACTCGTAGGCTCGACGAGTAGCTCGACGGCGGAGTTCGCGACAGTAAATCCTAATACACAGAGCTCGTGAGCGGGAAATCGAAAATGACGGAGCTCTGGACCTCAAACGACGCAGGTGGAGCGCAAACGACATAGACACAGGGTGCGTTAATAGGCTCAAACTGCGGCTCGACGAGCTCATTTTCTGTTGTCGAGCTCGGTTTTTGACGGTCGAGCTCGGCTCGAACACCCCTGACTCGAGCTAGGCTCGAACACCCCCTGACTCGAGCTCAACTCGACTCGTTTGCACCCCTAGTTGGGGTTACTCTCTCCCCTAATATTTGTAAAAAAAATTTACACTTAAATTTTTTTTTTATAATCATCTACAGCATAAAAATTTCGTCTACTCTTACTTAAAATTCTATTTTTGCTAATTTCTGTCTTATTTTATTAGCATATGTGATGTCGGTGCTCAAAAAGATATTTGAGAACTATGTAAGAAGATGAAGTTAAATCTAATCGAAGCTTCGTTTGGGATAACTTTTGTATTGTTTCTTGAAGCAGCTTTATGGTACAAAAAATTTAATTTTTGTTCTAAGAATCTACTTTAAAAAGAGATAAAAAAGACATCCCAAATGAAACTAAAAAAATTGCTCTAAAAAGCATTAAGAAAGCAGCCCAATGAAAGCCTAGTGAACTATTCATAGTCACCTACGGAGGCTTAGGGTGATTGGTGGGCGAGCACGGTTGGGAACCCCATCCCGGATTCGACCCCTCTACTGCGGCCTCACCTCTTCAGTGGGGCAAAGCAAATGTGAGCCAGATGCCTGTAGGTGGCCTCGCTAGGTTCCGACGAGAAATTAGTTACGCCGTTAAGCACTCCATTTGAAGTGGCAACCGATAGATATCCGGTCCAAAAAAACTATTCATAGTCGCGCACAGCAAAAAATTAGGTAAGAGTTAATATCAGTTCCGTGATTCAATCGTCGGTTGGATGAACAAATCATGTGTACGATGTCTTTTGATTCATTTGTCTTTTCTGCCGAAAGTTATCTTATTTTTTGGTACAACAATTCCAGAAATTCACAAGTTGTGTTATTTGGTGACAAATTAGTCGCACTCGCATATGGCGGTTCACCTAACGTTATGATCGAGAATAGATTTACTAGCATTTGACAAACATAAGAAAATTTTTTTCTGGATGAATGTTTCACGTTTTTTTGCTTTTTTTACATTACTGACTGTTTATAAAAAAAAATAATAATTCTTATCAAGATTTTATAGTTCATATAAATATCTTCGGAAGTATTATGAATATTTTTTTGTTATTTATATAGGTTTTTTTTTGTTAAAATTAAAAAAAATTTACAATAAAACCCATTAAAGTTGAATATTTTATATTTTTAGATTAAAATTTTACTTGAAATTTGAAACTCACCTGATTTTTTTTATTTGAAAATACAATTTATTTGATTTGCTTTATGAGAGTGTCACCCTCTCGAGTCTAGAAGATGGTATAACTCGGTAACACGGGACCCGATAAAGGGATATAAGACTTATTTTATATTCACAAAGAGAAGTATATATATCCAAGATACACCATAATATATATACATTGAAGTGACCATAAAAAGTGAAGATTAGATTTTTAATTCATTAATAAAATTCAAATAGACATTACATCCAAACAATAATACTGATACAAGCAAATGAATGTAAACTAAATGGATGACATGAAAGAAATTACACAGCCCTTAGAATCAAAAGTTATAAACTACTACAAAATATAAAATATCTAAAATAAACTACTGCTGGTAACTCTCAGGGGCGGAACTATAGTGTGCTTAGGGGGGGCAATTGCTCCCCCTCAAAAAAAAAAATTTTTTTTTATAGGAGTAAAAAAAAAAATTATAAGAGAGTAAAAAATTTTTTTGCCCCTCCTTAAATTTTTTTTGCCCCCCTAAAAAATTCTTTTGTCCTAACTTGCCCTAAAATATCTATATGTTTCTTCACATTTAGTTCTAATATTCTCTTTCATGCTTTTTATAACAGTTTAATTACACATTTTTTCTTTATTTTTCTTGCTTAATTTTTTTAAAAAACTTTTCGTAATGTATAGATATATAATATTTTTTTAATATTTTAATTATTTTTGTGCTGTATTTTTGCCCCCTCTCAAAATTAAAGCCGGTTCCGCCCCTGGTAACTAGACCTGTCAATATTTGATCCGACCCGAAAACCCGATTCGAACCTGACCCAGAATTTTCGGGTTTGGGTTGACCCGAATCCGAGGCGGGTCGGGTTCGGGTTCGAGAAACCGACCCGTTTGTAAAAATGGGTCGGGTTCGGGTTGACCCGGCAACCCGTCGGGTCAACCGGTTGCCGGGTCAACCCGAAAACCCGTTTATTTTAAAAAAAATGAATTTTCAGAATTTTCCTATCCCGCTCGCTGCCCCTGCCCGCTGCCCGCCTGCCCCGCGCTCTGCCCCCGCTGGCCCCTCGCGCTGCCCCTGCCCGCTGCCCGCCTGCCCCGCGCTCTGCCCCCGCTGGCCCCTCGCGCTGCCCGCAACGCGTCACGCCTTCGCTCGCTGCGCTGTCGCGTCGCTCGACGCACCGCTCACTGCACCGCGCTGCCACCGCGTCGCTCATCGCCCGCCCGCTCCACCGCGTTGCCCGCATCAGTGCTTCACATAAACCCTAAACGGGTCGGGTCGGGTTGACCGGAACCCAAAGCGGGTCGGGTTCGGGTTTCAAAAAACGACCCATTTATAAAACCGAGTCGGGTTGACCCGAACCCAAATAAAGCCGGGTCAGTTACGGGTCGGGTCAGGTTCGACCCGTAACCCGAAATTGACAGGTCTACTGGTAACTCTGCTTCTAAAGTGACGGTTTGATGAACACACTTGCAGGGCTTACTATAAAAAGAGTCAATGGGTGAGTTTGATAAATCAAATTTAGCAAGCAACTTCTATCCTTCAAAGCATAAATTACAAAGAGACTGGACATGCAGTATGAACAATCGTGAGAGTAGTAACCTATAGTCACTATATCAAAGTAGCTTTGATATATGTTAGTAATGTCAAAATCATTTCAATACTTACAAATGTAGCGCACTAGGTATCCTTGTACGTAAGAATGATCTATCCATCATCCATTGCTTTCAATATGTTATGTGTGGAATCTAAGTATTGTTACAAATAAATAACAAATATTATATAAATCAACATGTCAAATATGATTTGTAATATAGTTGCTATGATTTTGTTGAATGTGATTCATTTTATTTAGCGAAGTTAAATTGCATGAATTAAAATTCTTCAACACATGAGTTTAACTTACATGAATAAGAACTAGTGAACAGTAAATCACGATAGAGTTAGTTATATCACATGTTGGATCATTATGAACAACAACGAAGATTTACTACATACGTGTGTTAATGCTGGCGAGAGTCTGAGCTGAACCATACTCGTGTATGTTGCAATTTTGATCTAGAGTCCGGACCGAACCAGACCAACATATAATAGAAAGTTTGCTCGAAGTTCATTTAGAACACAAAATGAACGCTATTTATATAAAAAACATACATTTATATGTGTGTATTTACTTGAGAATGTGCATATATATAAATAAATAATACGTTAAGGAAATTAAAATATATATTTGTAATTATATATTTTAAATTAAAGACTGCTCAACTCAACTCTAAAATTGATTTTAAAATTAGCATTTTTTATTTACCTTAGGTTAAGCTCACACAAAATTGAAATATTTAATTTTGAGTTGATTTATTGCCATTTTTAATTATTATTTGTATAATATGCCAGTACAAAATAAAAGTAAATATATAAATTAGAATGAAGCTTAAAGCTTTTAAATTTTTATTACTTTTAAAAAATCAATGTAATACATAAATTATTAATTAAAATTTATAATTTATCTTATTCTCATTTAATAATAAATTTTATAATTTTAAAATTCGGCCAACTTAAAAAGTTTTTAAAAAGTTGACCAGAATATCATAATTATTTTGCTTTCTTTGAAATGTGGCATTGGCAACATTTGGATCAAATTCCCAAAAAAAAACATTTGGATCAGAATGATCTGACCGTAGGGGAAATGATGTCAACTGTTGGAATATCTTAGGTGGGCGTGAGTTGGCGTTTTTTTGGAAGTGACCGGATGGCACGTACGTAAATAAAATAAAATTAATAAAAAATTTTGATGCCACATCGGTGACACGATACCTTTGCATCAACCTAATCACAATTTTTTGGCATAAAGCTGAATTGTTCATGCTACCGTACATCTGGACCTAATAGATAAATATATTATCTATATTGTTGTTATTGTTATTATTGTTGTCCTATAATATTTACAGCGGTAAAGAAATATATAGTTTAACATTTTAACATTATACGAAGATCCAGCATACAAACAGATAAGAGAGAGAGTATAGCGTTCATAAGAGACAGCAGAGTTTTTATGTGGAAACCCCTGAAAAAGGGGAAAAACTACGGGCATGGCCCAGTTTGAATGAATCCACTACTACTTGCAGTCGATTACAAATGAGGCCCTTTCTTAGGAGAAGGTCTTGGCTTGATGTCACAAATGTACGCCATATAGAGCGCATTACATGGTGGGAGTTACAATAATCAATATAGACATCTTTGTTTGGTTGGAGGGCCATTGTAGGTGATCGAGGTCGCAAGGAGACAGAGGTCCGAAAGACGGTAGTTGGTAGGAGACTGGGGTTAGAAAGACTGTTGTATGGTGATGGAGGTCGGAAGGACCATAATGTAAAACCCTTAAAAAGCAAATTTTTTTAGTGCTGTTAGTCCGGACGAATTGGCCTTAGTCCCGGACGAACTGAAGAAAATTGTGAAGAATCTGTCAATTTCGTCTGGACGAACCTGTAAGGGTCAGGACGAACCGTCGAGACGAACCGAACAGAGAGTTTCGTCCAGGGACGAAGAAAATTGGAATTAATTTTGTCTCGACGTTTTGAGTCCAGAGGAGTTCGTCCCGGGACGAATGGGAATCGTCCGGGACGATCCTGTTTGATAAATATCCGATTTGAGATATTTTGGATCATTTTGAATAGAGAGAAAAAGGCAGCAGAGAGAAAGAGAAGGAAAAAGAAAGAAGAGGCTTGTTTTCGGATGCCGCAGAGCGTTTTTCGTTCGACGCCGCAGTTGGAAGATTTGTTTGTCTCGAAGTAAGGATTCTGAATCCTTTTTTTGATTTAGAAGACTTTGAGTTTTGATAATTCTTTGCTCAGTTTTGTATTTCCGTTACCGAATAACGAGCATAATTTTGTATTGACAAAAGTTTTACCGCAAAACTTTTGATATGTTTCTGATATGATATTTTTACACGGTTTGAGTATTTTCTGTAAAATTTCTACAGGTTATTTTGAGTTCTGTGCTATTTTTATCCAATAAAAAATTATCAGGATGTTGAAAAATGTTGCTTCAGTACGATAAAAGTCTTATAATATTGTTTCCTATGTTCTGTGGCAATTTGATAAATTTCTGAATCTGTGATTTCTGTGTACATTCCGTATACTGCCGTTATGCCGCCGATTTCTCGTACGACCTCTAATTTTTTGAATTGATGATTTGAATGATTGAATATGCATACGAATGTGAAAATATAATTGGATTATTATTATTGTTACTGAAAGACAAGTGCAGACTGGTTGAACCATTAGTTGGAGATTCTTCAGCCGACGGACACAGAGTGACGACTCTTATTGAGCCAATGGATATGGATATGGATATATGGATATATGAATATATTGATATATTTATGGATTTCTACAACAACACAATGGATTATTGACATTGAAAAATGCCTTAATAGCTAGTGATTGTACTTGTCGAGTAAGACTATGGTATTGTATGGCTTGTGTAAGTACCGTTCTTATGATCTCATTATAGATTTATTGATTATTGTATGCATTTATTTATACCAACGAATTTCTTGATTTTATTGATTTTGAATGGATTTATAGATTTATTGATATCGACGGATTTAATGTATTGGATTGATTTCTTGACGAATGGATTTACTGATGGATTTACGGGTTTACTGTTATTGTCGGTTCATTGATGCTGCATATTGTACGTGTCACTATACATAGATACTGATATTGATATGGATATTGATATTGTATTGATTCATTATACTATCGCTTCATTGATATACCGTATTGAACTGCTGCATATGATTCATTGATCAATATGGAATAGGTTTTACTGTATTGATTTGATTGTTTTATATGATTTCATACTGATTGATAGTATTGGCCAGAGATGATTGATTTGATTGATTCCATTGATACGATGTTGATTTAACTGATATTATCGAGACGATGATTTTTTTCTATCGATGTAACTGATCGATTTAACTGAGATTCTTCCAAATATAAATTTTTCTATTGTTTATGTATGTACTGATTTATTAAACTTTATGGAATTCTTCCCGATGTTTATTAATTCCTTTACTGATGATTGTGGATTATATCGATCATGTATTGATTACTGATTTTTGTATCTGTTGCATAGATTCACTGATCATGTGCAACTACCTATTATGGATTTGATTGACTGACATGCATATTGTTTCAGCACCGTGCTTTGATTTCAGTTGTAGGTTTTAGGTGACCTACTGGGCTTTTTGAAGCTTATTATATGTGGTTAATATTTTCAGGTCAGGGCATGGGAGCAGGAGATTGAGATTGATAAGGGATCCTCAGATTTTTGTTCTTTTTGGGTTGTAGTGACTCTTTTGTACTCAGGACATGATAGATTTCATTTCATGTGATTATTGTGTAGAATCTGAGTATTGTATATGATCTTTTGGGATATGAATAGAATTGTACATTGATGTTTTATATTATAGAATTTTGTTTAATTATTTGTTATTGATTGAAGACTATAGATAGCTCTGGTAAATGATTGATGGTTTTAATGGATTGACTGAAATTCTTTCTAAATTAGATCTTGGGGCGTTACACACAGTGGCGGATCCAGAAAATTTATCAAGGGGGGGCCTAAATTAATTTAGTTAAATTTTCCCTCAACTTTTTTCATCCGGGCTTGGGACCGGCATAGGCAGTTTTAAAAAATTTTTATTAATAATTATTCAAAAACATATAATATTAAATATAAGAGAGCAATCAACTTACAATTTATAACGTCTACTCTTCATATTCTGAAAGAGTTCAATGATTACTTCATTATCAATAGAATCCAAAATATCTTTTTCAATATAAGCAAGTAATAAATCATTCATCCATTGATCGCCAATCCGATTTCGTAGTCGATTTTTTATAATATTCATGGCAGAAAATGCTCTTTCAACACCTGCTGTAGCAACGGGTAATACCAATGCCAATTCCAATAGTTTAAAAACAATAGGATAAATTATATCCTTCTTGTTTTGAATCATTTTCTCAGCTAGACTTCCAATATCTTTTAATGGGGTGAACTGATCATCAGATCGCATATCCATGATATAAGTATCCAATTGATTTTCAAGAACTGCCTGATCAAGAAGACTAAAATCAGCTGGATAAAACTGTGTCATTCGAATCAACTTGTCTTTATTGAATGCATGAAATTTGTTATTTGGATTCAAACATGTCATGCACAAAAGCAGTTCGGTATTTACTTCTGTAAACCGATTGTTCAACTCCTGAAGCTGCATATCAAGCACTGTGTAAAAAATTTCAACCCGAAAATGATATAAATTTGTCATATCTTGAGCTCTGCGTCGAGGACGACCACGAGCAACCCATTTATCATCCATATGTGGAACACTTATTTTATGCTGCTCGCAAAATGAAGTTACATTGTTGATGAAGTCAACCCACTTGTTATCTCTCATATCCTGCAATCTCAGTTTACAAATTCGCACCAAAGACATAGCATTTACAATATCTTGTTCTCCTCGTTGTAATGCTTGAGATAGTTCATTAGTGATACCAAGTACATCTTTCATTAGATGTAGACAAAAAGAGAATTCAAATGTATGTAATGATTCTAATAATGCATAGGCTTCACCTTTTTGTTCTGAGCTTGCACCATCCTCCAAAATAATTTCAAGAACATCAATCACTGTAGAGAACATTGTGATTAACCTTATTATTGATTCATAATGTGTACCCCACCGTGTTTCACCTGCACGCCTAAGGGTTATTTCTTGATTTAAGCCTCGCCCTGTTAACAATTTTCCACTTTGTAATGCATTTAATGCCTTCTCGCGTTGTAGTTCTCTTACCTGATCACGCCTCTTACAAGAAACACCAACAATATTCATCACATTCGAAATTATGGTAAAAAGCAAAGCAATCTGAACATGACCTTTTGCAACTGCTACCAATGCTAATTGAAGCTGATGCGAGAAGCAATGAATGTAATGTGCTGAAGTGTTTTCATTCAGAAATAAAGCCTTTAGACCATTGAACTCACCTCTCATATTGCTAGCACCATCGTAGCCTTGACCTCGTATTTTTGAAATGCTCAAACCATATGATGAAAGGAGCTGTTCAGTTGCCATCTTTAGACTGTTTGCTGTAGTATCTGACACATGAGAAATCCCCAGAAAACGTTCAACAATCACACCTTTAGTGTTAATAAAGCGCACTACAATTGCCATTTGCTCTTTACCCGATGTGTCACGCGATTCATCAACTAAAATTGAATAAAACTTTTCTCCAATTTCATCAGTTACAAACTTTGTGATTGCAATAGCGAAACCTCTTGTAATATCTTTCTGAATAGCAGGTGCAATTAATTTCAAATTTTCAGGTGCATTTTTTAGCACCACATCGTCTATGTCTTTGTTATGTTCTGCTAGAAATTGCACCAATTCTAAAAAATTACCTTGATTTTTGGATGTAGTAGACTCGTAATGTCCTCGAAAAGCC
The DNA here is from genome assembly GCA_022539455.1 of Dendrobium nobile. NCBI lineage: Eukaryota > Viridiplantae > Streptophyta > Magnoliopsida > Asparagales > Orchidaceae > Dendrobium > Dendrobium nobile. The sequence continues at coordinate 47,493,774 of CM039730.1, forward strand.
AGTCCTTGTTTCAAAAGAAATCTTATGCAATCAACGGAAGTATTGAGACGAGTACGATATGCAATTGTTGCTTGATCTGATTGTTTTTGGAAAAGAAATCCAATATGTTGGCTTTGTCTCATTAGGTCTTCACAACTTCGTCTAGCATTATTATGCGTACTGTTATGACTTCCAACATTAAGATCAAATTTGTTTGTTTTTTTCCAATTTGAAAACCCATTTTTATTGAACGCCTCTTCCTCTTCGTTGCCTCTCCCGGATGTTCTGAAAAGATAACAATATAAACAATATGCTTTGTCTTTGCATATGCTATACTCTAGCCAATCAGAATATTTGTCAAACCAAGATGGATTAAAGCGTCTATCTTTCATCCCACATTTACTTTTCGGGAAATCATGGCTACGAGGTTGAAATGGCCCTCTTTGTAAATATGTTCTTCGAATTTCATCTCGAATGTTATGATTAAAATCAGTAATAGGAATTCGTAAACCTGGATCAGATGGAAGATTTTCTACACTTAATTCCACATTGCTTGTTTTTGGTAAATCAACATCCACTCGTATGCGTTTTTCATTTTGCACTTCAATCTTATTGCTATTTTCATCTGTAGCATTTGATGTTTTTGAACTCGAAGTTCGCTTGAAATATCTCTCCATAGTGTTCGAACAGGTACTCAAAGATCACTTGAAACAAATTCTGATTGCTAAGAAAAATTTATATATCAAAATATAGCCAAAACTAATTGAGATGAAGGCTAAAAGATCTAAAATGCTAAAAATATCTACTGTAAAGATTTCTAAAGATTTTTTCAAAATATAGCCAAAACACTCGTATGAGTTAATTCTGATTGCTAAAAATATCTAAAAAGATCTAAAATTTTTGAATCTTCTAATTTCATAATACCTAACTTCTTCGATGCAAAACCAAATCAAATCCTGTAAATATTTTTTCAAAATCAAAATTTTTAAATCTAATAGTTTTGTTCCTTAATCAGTTTAGGAACATAAATTAAGAACTGAAATCAACCAACATAAGTACATAACATAAAATAACTATTTTTACCTCTCGGCGAGTCGGCGGCGTTCGCTAATTCGTGTGAAGCCCGGCGTAGGTGTGAAGCCTCAAGCCCGGCACGGCGGCACGCGAGAGAAACAGGCGTCGGCGTCGAGAGAAACAGGCGTCGGCGTCGAGAGAAACAGGCGTCGGCGTCGCCTCTCCGGCCTCTGCTGGCGTAGGCGTGAAGCCCGACGTCCGGCTTCTGGCGTCCGAAGAAGAGCGGAAGGGATTTAAAGCCGAAGACCTAATTCGCGTGAGTGTGTGACCCGTGACTCTTCTGCTATAGTTAAGTATTTAATTATTTTTTTTTTTGTAAATACTTTTAAAATTTTTAAACAAATTTTTTTTTTAGGGGGGGCACGTGCCCCCCCTTGCCCCCCCCTACATCCGCCCTTGGTTACACATAATATGCAGGAGACCGAGGTTTAAAAGACCATTGTAGTATGGTGATACTCTAGTAGAGCTCTGGGCATCAGGTGGTGTAATATCAGTTTTTGCTTCAGGTTCGTCTGGACGAAGTTGGATCGTCCGGGACGATCGGTACAGGTTGTACAGAAAAACCATGTTTGGCTGATTGGTTCGTCTGGACGAAGTGTGGATCGTCTGGACGAAAATTCTCCCGTGAACCTATCGCCAGGGACGATATGCAATTTTTCGTCTGGACGGAATTCTTCTCTTCATGGATCGTCTGGTACGAAGCTCGATCGTCCAGGACGATCAGTCTGGATATATATAGAAATGAGATATTTTGAAGAGAGAGAAAAAGCTGAGGAGAGAGAAAAACGAAGGAAAAAGTGGAAAAGCGGATTTTCGGGCGACGCCGAGCTGTTTTCGTCCGAGGAGACTGTTGAGGAAATTGCTGTGCACGAGGTAAGGCACAATCCGACTTTCTAAATTTTCAGAACCGTCGTGTTTGGCGGTATTTTCTGTCCGGATTTTGTTTCCGTTAGCGATTTTCGTCCGTATCTTTTGAACGGTTCAGTTTTTACCGCGTAACTTCTTGTATATCGTTGCCGTGCCGGGTGTGCACGTTTTGACTATATTTTGAAGATTTTTGTCCGGATATTTTTGATTCGACTGTGTTTTTAGTCGACTGGATTTTTCTGTGAACTTGGAAATTCTCTGTGCGGTAGAATAAATGTTCTGAAATGTTGATATCTATATTTTGTGCGAATTTGGTGAATTTTGATTTTCAGGAAAATTGTGTAAATTCTGTACACTGCCGTTGTGCTGCCCGATTTTTGAGTAATTCCTGATTTGTCCGGATTTTCTCTGAATTGATATGCTATCTGTATATGCTATGCAAAGGGAGTTATAAGGGGCCTGGATCCTATGAGATTCAGTTAGTGTCTGGGAATTCTGAAATGAGCTCAATATGAAATCTGATATTTGTTCTGTTCCGGATCCGAGGAAAATCTGTTTAGGTGCTATATGCACTATATATGTATTCTGGTGCTATAAGCACATCTGATCTGTTCTGATTCTGGTGCCGTCAGCACAAAAGGGAGGCATAAGGGGCCTGAATCCTATGAGATTCAGTCTGTGTCAGGGAACTTAGCTATTAATTAAATATCTGATATCTGCTATATGATTCTGATATGCTTTGTTCTGTTCTGATATGATCTGTACGAATCTGATTCTGTTGATCTGATATGTCTGATCTGTTCTATTTCTGATTTGATACGACTTCTGTTTCCGTACAGTTCTGTTGATTTGATATTTGTCCGATTCCGTTCTGATTTCTGTACGGATTTGTCTGCTGTATTGGTTTTGAGTTTCTGAGGATTTTGATTGGAGGTTTGTTGCTTTGCTGAGCTGTTGAGCTCACCCTTGCTTTCTGGTGGTTTTTAGGTTCTGGGAAAGGCAAGGAAGTCCAAGATTAGATTTCAGAGTCTGATCAGATTAGGTACTTTTGTACTTTTGATTCATGTACAGTCATGGCTTTTCTGTTCTGTCTTTCTTTCTGTTGAAGGCCATGTACTGTTCTGTAGATGATTATTTTGAGGAAATGAATTCAGATAGATGTTTTGTTCCGCTGCATTTGATGTTTTTAGTAGCTCTGTGTTCGTTTGTCTGTTTGAATTAATTCTTTGGAAGATTCAGTTCCGAACCAAATTCCAAAGCTAGATCCTGGTTAGCTATTCTCCGTCGCGATCCGGCGCGGGCGGGATCCGTCTCGTCTCGGGTCGGGTCGTGACAAGCTTTTTTGGTATCAGAGCATGGTTTTGGAATTTGGAAATTTTGTGAAACAGAGCTATAGGAAGTGATCAGTGAGTCTGTCTGGGAGGTAGTTTTGGTTTGTTCGGCTTTTTATTGTGTTGTTTTTGTGATAGTTTTCCGGATTTTTTCTGGATTTTCTGTATGGATCAGCCAGACCCAGACATGACAGAAGGTCAGAGTGCCGATCAGGCAGCACCAGTGGGGAGTACAGCCCCAGTGGTCGGTGCTGATACGCTTTCACAGTTTGCTTCGCTTGTTGCTCAGATGATGAGCGAGACTCAGAGTAGAGCTTCTACTATCAGATCTGATGACTTGGACAGACATTTGCAGTTATTTCTGAGGTTGAAACCTCCGAGGTTTGAGGGCGCTGTTGAGCCCAGAGCTGCCGAGGAGTGGCTGAGGAGAGTAGAGAAGACTTTTGACGGGATGCAGTGTCCGTCAGACAGGAAGGTACCATTGGCAGTTTTTCTGTTGGACGGAGAGGCTGAGCACTGGTGGGACGGCCAGCAGGCAGCCAGATTTCAAGGCAGACTGAACTCTTTGATTACTTGGGAAGAGTTCACTGAGGTATTCAGAGATTGGTTTGTTCCCCCTTCTGCACGACAGCAGATGCAGGAGAACTTTTTGAGGCTTGTTCAGGGGAGCAAGACGGTGATGCAGTACGAGGCTGAGTTTACTGCATTAGCCAGGTACGCTCCGCAGCTAGTGAGCACTTCTGCTGAGAGGTGTTACAGATTTCTGAGGGGATTGCGAGATACTTTGAGGCAGCCCCTGATACCATTCCGGATCACCGATTTCTCTGAGCTTGTGGAACGAGCTCGTCTGATAGAGAACGACTTGATGTCTACTCAGCAGCGGTGGACTGCGAGTAGGAAGAGGTTTGGAGGAGATACATCTGGCAGTGGTTCCTCTGGGAAGAGGAGATTCGTTTCTGGATCTGGATCTGGAGATTTCAGGAGGAGCGGAGGGTCGTCTGGTACTGTTACCAGTACGACGAGTTCTGGATCAGTCAGTTCGGCACCTGTGTGCCAGAACTGTGGACGACGACACTTTGGCCAGTGCTACAGGATGGCTGGTCTGTGCTTTCGATGTGGTCAGTCAGGACATCGGATTGCAGAATGTCCGCAGATGGGATTTGATCAGCGTTCTGAGTTCCGATCTGAGGGCTTTGTCAGACCTACCGGTTCAGCAGCAGGAAGACCGAGGACTGTTCCTCCTCGCCCTGAGGGATTTGCTGGTAGAGGTGGTGGTTCTAGTTCTGCACCGCGGAGACCACCTACTGTTCAGAGGGAGCAGAGTAGTTCTGTTGCTTCAGCTCCTGTTCCAGTTCAGCCCCGAGTTTATAGTTTGAGTCAGCAGGAGGCTCGAGATGCTCCCGATGTTGTGACAGGTATGATTTACATTTCTGATCAGCCCTGTCGTGTTTTGTTTGACTTTGGAGCGAGTCATTCTTTTCTGTCCGAGCACTGTTTTGAGGCTTTACGTTTGGATTCTCTTTTACTTCCGGTTTCTTTATCTGTGATTTTACCGGCTGGGAATCCTTTGATTGCTCGACAGTTTTGTTTGTGTGAAATCGAGATTTCTGGCAAGAAGTGGAAGTCTAGTTTGATTCGATTGCCAATTTCGTCGTATGATGTGATTCTGGGCATGGATTGGCTGAGTCAGTATGAAGCCCAGATAGACTGTCTGAAGAAACAAGTGAGTTTGCTTATGGCTGGAGAGAGAGTTGTATTTCAGGGATTGCGAGGTGTTCTCTCCAATCTGGTTTCTGTGTTGGAGGTAAGCAGGATGTGGAAGAAGGGATGTCCGGTATTTTTAGCTTCGGTGCGGGATCTGAACCTAGAGGTTGGTTCTGTTTCTGAGATCCCTGTGGTACGGGAGTTTGCTGATGTTTTTCCTGAGGAGTTGGTTGGTTTACCTCCGGATAGAGATGTGGAGTTCTCTATCGATGTTTTTCCGGGTACCGCTCCGATATCGAAAGCTCCGTACAGGATGGCACCGAAAGAACTTTCTGAGTTGAAAGTTCAGCTTCAGGAGTTGGTTGACAGAGGTTTTGTACGTCCTAGTGTTTCGCCCTGGGGAGCACCTGTATTATTGGTGAAGAAGAAGGACGGTACACTCCGTATGTGTATTGATTACAGAGATTTGAACAAGGTCACGATCAAGAACAAGTACCCTTTGCCTCGGATTGACGACCTGTTTGATCAACTTTCCGGATCTTCGGTATTTTCGAAGATTGATTTGCGATCCGGATACTATCAGGTGAAGGTGAAGGAAACTGATGTGGTGAAGACTGCTTTCAGTACTCGGTACGGGCACTACGAGTTTTTGGTTATGCCTTTTGGGGTAACCAATGCGCCTGCGATTTTTATGGATCTGATGAACCGAGTATTCAGGGAGTATTTGGATCAGTTTGTGATCGTCTTCATTGACGATATTCTGGTATATTCTGCATCTGAGGATGATCATGCCAGACATTTGGGGATTGTGTTGGAGACTTTGAGGAGGCATCGGCTGTATGCCAAGTTCTCCAAGTGTGAGTTCTGGTTGAAGACCATTTCTTTTCTGGGGCATGTGATTAGCGGAGAAGGCATTTCTGTAGATCCCCAGAAGATTCAGGCTGTTGCTGATTGGCCAAGGCCGACTACGGTATTTGAGGTACGTAGTTTCTTGGGTATGGCCGGATATTACAGAAAATTTGTGAAGGGTTTTTCACAGATTTCGACGTCTCTGACGAGACTGACTCAGAAGTCAGTTCCTTTTGTTTGGACACCGGAGTGTGAGACGAGTTTTCAGAGATTGAAGGATTGTCTGACTTCAGCTCCGATACTAGCACTTCCGTCAGGTACTGAAGGTTTTCAGGTGTTCAGTGATGCTTCACTGAAAGGACTGGGATGTGTCCTGATGCAGCATGGTCAGGTAATTGCTTATGCTTCGAGACAGTTAAAGCCACATGAGAAGAATTACCCGACACATGATTTGGAGTTAGCTGCAGTAGTTTTTGCTTTGAAGATTTGGCGTCATTACTTGTATGGCGTCAGGTGTGAGATCTTTACTGATCATAAGAGCCTGAAGTATATTTTTACTCAGAAGGATCTGAATCTGAGACAGAGGAGGTGGCTCGAGTTGATCAAGGACTACGATTTGACTATTCAGTATCAGCCAGGGAAGGCGAACGTGGTAGCAGATGCTTTGAGCAGAAAGTCTTTTGGATTATCAGGTATTCAGCTTACCTGTGATGACTTTCTGGTTCGTGATTTGGAGAGATTGCAGTTGGAGGTGATTTCCTCCAGTGATTTGGAGTTGGCTCAGATGAGTATTCAGTCTTCTTTGGAAGCACGGATTCAAGAAGCCCAGGAGTCAGATTCTGACTATTCGAAGTTGATTGCACAGATTGGGTCTGGTAAGACTCCTGAACTTCGAATTTCTGATTCTGGTGCTATTTTCTGTAAGAATAGGTTGTGGGTACCTGTGTTTGGAAACTTGAGGCAGGAGATTCTGTGTGAATCTCATCATTCAGGCTACACTGTACATCCAGGCAGTGGTAAGATGTATGCTGACATGAAGCTTTTGTTTTGGTGGCCTGGGATGAAGAAAGATGTAGCAGAGTTTGTGTCGAGATGCGAAGCCTGTCAGTTGGTGAAGGCAGAGCATCAGCGACCAGGTGGACTGTTGCAGTCGTTACCTATCCCTGAGTGGAAATGGGAGGAGGTAACAATGGACTTTGCGATGGGTTTTCCTCGATCACGGCAAGGACATGATGCCATTTGGGTGGTTGTAGATCGATTGACCAAGTCAGCCCATTTTCTTCCGATCAGACAGACGGATTCAGTTGATCGCTTGGCACAGATTTATGTGAAGGAGATAGTCAGATTGCACGGTGTCACGACCCGACCCGAGACGAGACGGATCCCGCCCGCGCCGGATCGCGACGGGGAAAAATAACTAACCAGGATCTGGCTTTGGATTAGGTTACTGAACTGATCTTCCAAATTCTTAACTCAACAGAAGCGCACAGAATAACAGAGCTACTAAAAACATCAAATGCAGCGGAACAAAACATCTATCTGAATTCATTTCCTCAAAATAATCATCTACAGAACAGTACATGGCTTTCAACGGAAAGGAAGACAGAACAGGAAAGCCATGACTGTACAAAAATCAAAAGTACAAAAGTACCTAATCTGATCAGACTCTGAAATCTAATCCTGGACCTCCTTGCCCTTCCCAGAACCTGAAAACCACCAGAAAGCAAGGGTGAGCTCAACAGCTCAGCAAAGCAACAAACCACCAATCTAAATCCTCAGAAAACAAAACCAAACTTATCAGACATAAATCAGATCAGAAGTCGGAACAGAATCGGAAATCAAAACTTACGGACAGATATCAGATCACATCAGAGTCGTACAGATCGTACCAGAACAGAACAAATTAACAGAGTCAGAAACAGAAATCAGAATCGTACGGATCACATTATATCATAATCACAATTTCGTACAGAACAGAACAGATACAGAAAGTAGTACAGATACATATAGCTAAATGCCCTGACACTGACGGAATCTCTACGGATTCCGGCCCCTTATGCCTCCCTTCCCAGACACTGACTGAATCTCATAGGATCCAGGCCCCTTATGTCTCCCTTTGTGCTCACGGCACCAAAACAGATGTGCTTATAGCACCAAAACAGAATTCATCGGATCCGGAACAGAACAGATATCAGATTTCAGATTGAGCTCATTTCAGATTTCCCGTTTCACTAACTGAATCTCACAGGATTCAGGCCCCTTATAACTCCCTTTTTATAGCTTATACACATAGCATTTCAATTCAGAAGAAATACGGACAATTCAGAAATTTCTCAAAAATCGGGCAGCACAACGGCAGTATACGGAATTTACACAAAATTCCTGCAAAGAAAATTTACCGAATTCGCACAGAATACAGATATCAATATTTCAGAACATTTATTCTACTGCACAAATAAATTCCAATTTCACAGAAAAATCCGGTCGACTAAAAACACAGTCGAATCAAAAATATCCGGACAAAAATCTTCAAAATATAGTCAAAACGTGCACACCCGGCACGGCAACGATATACAAAAAGTTACGCGGTAAAAACTGAACCGTTCAAAAGATACGGACGAAAATCGCTAACGGAAACAAAATCCGGACAGAAAATACCGCCAAACACGACGGTTCTGAAAATTTAGAAAGGCGGAATGTGCCTTACCTCGTGCACAGCAATTTCCTCAACAGCCACTTCGGACGAAAACGGCTCCGCGTCGTCCGAAAATCCACTTTTCCACTTTTTCCTTCGTTTTTCTCTCTCCTCAGCTTTTTCTCTCTCTTCAAAATATCTCATTTCTATATATATCCAGACTGATCGTCCCGGACGATCGAGCTTCGTACCGGACGATCCATGAAGAGAGGAATTCCGTCCAGACGACAAATCACATATCGTCCCTGGCGATAGGTTCACGGGAGAAATTTCGTCCAGACGATCCTGATTTCGTCCAGACGAACCATACAGCCAAAACTGATTTTCTGCACAACCTGTACCGATCGTCCCGGACGATCCAACTTCGTCCCGGACGAACCTGGAGCAAAAACTGATATTACAATCTCCCCAACTAAAAAGAAATGTCGTCCTCGACATGATCCAATCCAACCTCCGTCAAAACAAGTACGGGTACGACCGTCTCATATCAGACTCCTTCTCCCAAGTTGCTTCCCGTGCAGTACGGTGCTTCCACTGGACTTTAACCATCGGAATCTCTTTATTTCTTAACTTTCGGACGTCGTACGCCAAAATAAGCTCTGGCTCTTCCTTGTACACCAGATTCTCCTGAATCTCCACCTCATCAGCAGACACCTTCTTCCCAGAGTCTGAAACCCACTTCCTCAGAGTGGATACGTGAAACACATTATGCACATCAGGCATAGATTCAGAAAGCAATAGGCGATAAGCAGATTTTCCAATTCTTTCCAAAATCTCAAATGGTCCAACATACCTTGGACTAAGCTTGCTCACCTGACCAAATCTGCTCACACCTTTCATCGGGCTGACTTTGACATACACAAAGTCACCGACCTGAAACTCAACAAATCTGTGCTTCTGATTGTAATACTTCTGCTGACGATCTTGAGCGGCTTTCAATCTTTCTCTTATCAAATTGATCTTCTGAGCAGTTTCATCAGCAAAAGTGGCCCCCAAAGCCTGTCTATCTCCGAAGGAGGTCGGAGTCAAAGGAGTACGGCACTTCCTGCCATACAAAGCCTCGTACGGTGCCATACCGATACTGGACTGAAAACTGTTGTTATAGGCAAACTCAATCAGCGGAATATGATCTTCCCAGCTTCCGCTAAAGTCCAGAACACAAAGCCTCAACAGATCTTCCAGTACCTGAATCGTCCTCTCAGACTGTCCGTCGGTCTGAGGATGAAAAGCTGTACTGAAATGCAGTTTCGTACCCAAGCCTTGCTGAATGCCTTTCCAAAGTCTGGAAGTAAAACGTCCATCTCGATCAGATACGATCACACGAGGCACACCGTGCAATCTGACTATTTCCTTCACATAAATCTGTGCCAAGCGATCAACTGAATCCGTCTGTCTGATCGGAAGAAAATGGGCTGACTTGGTCAATCGATCTACAACCACCCAAATGGCATCATGACCTTGTCTAGATCGAGGAAAACCCATCGCAAAGTCCATCGTTACCTCCTCCCATTTCCACTCAGGGATAGGCAACGACTGCAACAGCCCACCTGGTCGCTGATGCTCTGCCTTCACCAACTGACAGGCTTCGCATCTCGACACAAACTCTGCCACATCCTTCTTCATCCCAGGCCACCAAAACAAAAGCTTCATATCAGCGTACATCTTACCACTGCCTGGATGAACAGTGTAGCCAGAATGATGAGATTCACTCAGAATCTCCCGCCTCAAATCTCCAGACACAGGTACCCACAACCTGTTCTTACAGAAAATAACACCAGAACCAGAAATTCGAAGTTCAGGAGTCTTACCAGATCCAATCTGAGCAATCAACTTCGAATAACCAAAATCTGACTTCTGGGCTTCTTGAATCCGTGCTTCCAAAGAAGACTGAATACTCATCTGAGCCAACTCCAAATCACTGGAGGAAATCACCTCCAACTGCAATCTCTCCAAATCACGAATCAGAAAGTCATCACAGGTAAGCTGAATACCTGATAATCCAAAAGACTTCCTGCTCAAAGCATCTGCTACCACGTTCGCCTTCCCAGGCTGATACTGAATAGTCAAATCGTAGTCCTTGATCAACTCGAGCCATCTCCTCTGTCTCAGATTCAGATCCTTCTGAGTAAAAATATACTTCAGGCTCTTATGATCAGTAAAGATCTCACATCTGACGCCATACAGGTAATGACGCCAAATCTTCAAAGCAAAAACAACTGCAGCTAACTCCAGATCATGCGTCGGGTAATTCTTCTCATATGGTTTCAACTGTCTCGAAGCATAAGCAATTACCTGACCATGCTGCATCAGAACACAACCCAATCCTTTCAGTGAAGCATCACTGAACACCTGGAAACCCTCCGTACCTGACGGAAGTGCCAACACTGGAGCTGAAGTCAAACACTCCTTCAATCTCTGAAAACTAGCTTCACACTCCGGTGTCCAAACAAAAGGTACTGACTTCTGAGTCAGTCTCGTCAGAGGAGTCGAAATCTGTGAAAACCCTTTCACAAATTTTCTGTAATATCCGGCCATACCCAAGAAACTACGTACCTCAAATACCGTAGTCGGCCTTGGCCAATCAGCAACAGCCTGAATCTTCTGGGGATCTACAGAAATGCCTTCTCCGCTAATCACATGCCCCAGAAAAGAAATGCTCTTCAGCCAGAATTCACACTTGGAGAACTTGGCATACAGCTGATGCCTCCTCAAAGTCTCCAACACAATCCCCAAATGTCTGGCATGATCATCCTCAGATACAGAATATACCAGAATATCGTCAATGAAGACGATCACAAACTGATCCAAATACTCCCTGAATACTCGGTTCATCAGATCCATAAAAATCGCAGGCGCATTGGTTACCCCAAAAGGCATAACCAAAAACTCGTAGTGCCCGTACCGAGTACTAAAAGCAGTCTTCACCACATCAGCTTCCTTCACCTTCACCTGATAATATCCGGATCGCAAATCAATCTTCGAAAATACCGAAGATCCGGAAAGTTGATCAAACAAGTCGTCAATCCGAGGCAAAGGATACTTGTTCTTGATCGTGACCTTGTTCAAATCTCTGTAATCAATACACATACGGAGTGTACCGTCCTTCTTCTTCACAAATAATACAGGTGCTCCCCAGGGCGAAACACTAGGACGTACAAAACCTCTGTCAACCAACTCCTGAAGCTGAACTTTCAACTCGGAAAGTTCTTTCGGTGCCATCCTGTACGGAGCTTTCGATATCGGAGCGGTACCCGGAAAAACATCGATAGAGAACTCCACATCTCTATCCGGAGGTAAACCAACCAACTCCTCAGGAAAAACATCAGTAAACTCCCGTACCACAGGGATCTCAGAAACAGAACCAACCTCCAGGTTCAGATCCCGCACCGAAGCCAAAAATACCGGACATCCTTTCTTCCACATTCTGCTCACCTCCAACGCAGAAACCAGACTGGAGAGAACACCTCGCAATCCCTGAAATACAACTCTCTCTCCAGCCACAAGCAAACTCACTTGCTTCTTCAGACAGTCTATCTGGGCTTCATACTGACTCAGCCAATCCATGCCCAGAATCACATCATACGACGAAATCGGCAATCGAATCAAACTAGACTTCCACTTCTTGCCAGAAATCTCGATCTCACACAAACAAAACTGTCGAGCAATCAATGGATTCCCAGCCGGTAAAATCACAGATAAAGAAACCGGTAAAACCATCGAATCCAAATGTAAAATCTCAAAACAATGCTCGGACAGAAAAGAATGACTCGCTCCAGAGTCAAACAAAACACGACAGGGCTGATCAGAAATGTAAACCGTACCTGTCACAACATCCGGAGCATCACGAGCCTCCTGCTGACTCAGACTGTAAACTCGTGGCTGAACTGGAGCAGGAGCTGAAGCAACAGAACTACTCTGCTCCCTCTGAATCGTAGGTGGTCTCCGTGGTGCAGAACTAGAACCACCACCTCTACCAGCAAATCCCTCAGGGCGTGGAGGAACAGTCCTCGGTCTTCCTGCTGCTGAACCAACAGGTCTGACAAAGCCCTCAGATCGCTGCTCAGAACGCTGATCAAATCCCATCTGCGGACATTCTGCAATCCTATGTCCCGGCTGACCACATCTGAAACAAAGACCAGCTATCCTGTAGCACTGGCCATGGTGTCGCCGTCCACAACTCTGGCACACAGGTGCCGAACTGACTGATCCAGAACTCGTCGTACTGGTAGCAGTACCAGACGATCCTCCACTCTTCCTGGAATCTCCAGATCCAGATCCAGGAACAAATCTCCTCTTCCCAGAGGAACCACTGCCAGATGTCTCTCCTCCAAACCTCTTCCTACTCGCAGTCCACCGCTGCTGAGTAGCCGTCATATCATTCTCAATCAGACGAGCTCGCTCTACAAGCTCTGAGAAATCAGTGATCCGGAACGGTATCAGAGGCTGCCTCAAAGTGTCTCGCAAGCCTCTCAGAAATCTGTAGCACCTCTCAGCAGACGTGCTAACCAGCTGCGGAGCGTACCTGGCTAATGCAGTAAACTCAGCCTCGTACTGCATCACCGTCTTGCTCCCCTGAACAAGTCTCAGAAAACTCTCCTGCATCTGCTGTCGTGCAGAAGGGGGAACAAACCAGTCTCTGAATACCTCAGTGAACTCCTCCCAAGTGATCAAGGAGTTCAATCTGCCTTGAAATCTGGCTGCTTGCTGGCCATCCCACCAGTGCTCAGCCTCTCCGTCCAACAGAAAAACAGCTAACGGAACTTTCCTGTCTGCAGGACACTGCATCCCGTCAAAAGTCTTCTCCAATCTCCTCAGCCACTCCTCGGCTGCTCTGGGCTCAACAGCGCCCTCAAACCTCGGAGGTTTCAATCTCAGAAATAACTGCAGGTGTCGATCAATGTCCTCAGATCTAACAGTCGAAGCTCTGCTCTGAGTCTCGCTCATCATCTGAGCAACAAGTGAAGCAAACTGTGAAAGCGTATCAGCACCGACCACTGGGGCTGTACTCCCCACTGGTGCTGCCTGATCGTCACTCTGACCGTCTGTCATGTCTGGGTCTGGCTGATCCATACAGAAAAATCCAGAAAATCCGGAAAACTATCACAAAACAACACAAAATAACACAATAAAAAGCCAAACGACCCAAAACTACCTCCCAGACAGACTCACTGATCACTTCCTAGAGCTCTGTTTTACAATCCAACCTGTTTCCAAAACCAGTGCTCTGATACCACAAAAAAGCTTGTCACGACCCGACCCGAGACGAGACGGATCCCGCCCGCGCCGGATCGCGACGGGGAAAAATAACTAACCAGGATCTGGCTTTGGATTAGGTTACTGAACTGATCTTCCAAATTCTTAACTCAACAGAAGCGCACAGAATAACAGAGCTACTAAAAACATCAAATGCAGCGGAACAAAACATCTATCTGAATTCATTTCCTCAAAATAATCATCTACAGAACAGTACATGGCTTTCAACGGAAAGGAAGACAGAACAGGAAAGCCATGACTGTACAAAAATCAAAAGTACAAAAGTACCTAATCTGATCAGACTCTGAAATCTAATCCTGGACCTCCTTGCCCTTCCCAGAACCTGAAAACCACCAGAAAGCAAGGGTGAGCTCAACAGCTCAGCAAAGCAACAAACCACCAATCTAAATCCTCAGAAAACAAAACCAAACTTATCAGACATAAATCAGATCAGAAGTCGGAACAGAATCGGAAATCAAAACTTACGGACAGATATCAGATCACATCAGAGTCGTACAGATCGTACCAGAACAGAACAAATTAACAGAGTCAGAAACAGAAATCAGAATCGTACGGATCACATTATATCATAATCACAATTTCGTACAGAACAGAACAGATACAGAAAGTAGTACAGATACATATAGCTAAATGCCCTGACACTGACGGAATCTCTACGGATTCCGGCCCCTTATGCCTCCCTTCCCAGACACTGACTGAATCTCATAGGATCCAGGCCCCTTATGTCTCCCTTTGTGCTCACGGCACCAAAACAGATGTGCTTATAGCACCAAAACAGAATTCATCGGATCCGGAACAGAACAGATATCAGATTTCAGATTGAGCTCATTTCAGATTTCCCGTTTCACTAACTGAATCTCACAGGATTCAGGCCCCTTATAACTCCCTTTTTATAGCTTATACACATAGCATTTCAATTCAGAAGAAATACGGACAATTCAGAAATTTCTCAAAAATCGGGCAGCACAACGGCAGTATACGGAATTTACACAAAATTCCTGCAAAGAAAATTTACCGAATTCGCACAGAATACAGATATCAATATTTCAGAACATTTATTCTACTGCACAAATAAATTCCAATTTCACAGAAAAATCCGGTCGACTAAAAACACAGTCGAATCAAAAATATCCGGACAAAAATCTTCAAAATATAGTCAAAACGTGCACACCCGGCACGGCAACGATATACAAAAAGTTACGCGGTAAAAACTGAACCGTTCAAAAGATACGGACGAAAATCGCTAACGGAAACAAAATCCGGACAGAAAATACCGCCAAACACGACGGTTCTGAAAATTTAGAAAGGCGGAATGTGCCTTACCTCGTGCACAGCAATTTCCTCAACAGCCACTTCGGACGAAAACGGCTCCGCGTCGTCCGAAAATCCACTTTTCCACTTTTTCCTTCGTTTTTCTCTCTCCTCAGCTTTTTCTCTCTCTTCAAAATATCTCATTTCTATATATATCCAGACTGATCGTCCCGGACGATCGAGCTTCGTACCGGACGATCCATGAAGAGAGGAATTCCGTCCAGACGACAAATCACATATCGTCCCTGGCGATAGGTTCACGGGAGAAATTTCGTCCAGACGATCCTGATTTCGTCCAGACGAACCATACAGCCAAAACTGATTTTCTGCACAACCTGTACCGATCGTCCCGGACGATCCAACTTCGTCCCGGACGAACCTGGAGCAAAAACTGATATTACACACGGTGTGCCTCGTGTGATCGTATCTGATCGAGATGGACGTTTTACTTCCAGACTTTGGAAAGGCATTCAGCAAGGCTTGGGTACGAAACTGCATTTCAGTACAGCCTTTCATCCTCAGACCGACGGACAGTCTGAGAGGACTATTCAGGTACTGGAAGATCTGTTGAGGCTTTGTGTTCTGGACTTTAGCGGAAGCTGGGAAGATCATATTCCGTTGATTGAGTTTGCTTATAACAACAGTTTCCAGTCTAGTATTGGTATGGCACCGTACGAGGCTTTGTATGGCAGGAAGTGCCGTACTCCTTTGACTCTGACGGAGGTCGGAGATAGACAGGCTTTGGGGGCCACTTTTGCGGATGAAACTGCTCAGAAGATCATTTTGATAAGAGAAAGATTGAAAGCTGCTCAAGATCGACAGCAGAAGTATTACAATCAGAAGCACAGATTTGTTGAGTTTCAGGTTGGTGACTTTGTGTATGTCAAAGTCAGTCCGATGAAGGGTGTGAGCAGATTTGGTCAGGTGAGCAAGCTTAGTCCGAGATATGTTGGACCTTTTGAAGTTTTGGAAAGGATTGGAAAAGCTGCTTACAAGTTATTACTTTCTGAATCTATGCCTGATGTGCATAATGTGTTTCACGTATCCACTCTGAGGAAGTGGGTATCCGACTCTGGGAAGAAAGTGTCTGCTGATGAAGTTGAGATTCAGGAGAATCTGGTGTACAAGGAAGAGCCAGAGTTGATTTTGGCATACGACATCAGAAAACTAAGAAGTAAACAGATTCCTATGGTTAAAGTCCAGTGGAAGCACCGTACTGCACGGGAAGCCACTTGGGAGAAGGAGTCTGACATGAGACGGTTGTACCCGTACTTGTTTTGATTGAGTTTGGACTGGATAATGTCGAGGACGACATTTTTTTTAAGTTGGAGAGATTGTAATATCAGTTTTTGCTTCAGGTTCGTCTGGACGAAGTTGGATCGTCCGGGACGATCGGTACAGGTTGTACAGAAAAACCATGTTTGGCTGATTGGTTCGTCTGGACGAAGTGTGGATCGTCTGGACGAAAATTCTCCCGTGAACCTATCGCCAGGGACGATATGCAATTTTTCGTCTGGACGGAATTCTTCTCTTCATGGATCGTCTGGTACGAAGCTCGATCGTCCAGGACGATCAGTCTGGATATATATAGAAATGAGATATTTTGAAGAGAGAGAAAAAGCTGAGGAGAGAGAAAAACGAAGGAAAAAGTGGAAAAGCGGATTTTCGGGCGACGCCGAGCTGTTTTCGTCCGAGGAGACTGTTGAGGAAATTGCTGTGCACGAGGTAAGGCACAATCCGACTTTCTAAATTTTCAGAACCGTCGTGTTTGGCGTTATTTTCTGTCCGGATTTTGTTTCCGTTAGCGATTTTCGTCCGTATCTTTTGAACGGTTCAGTTTTTACCGCGTAACTTCTTGTATATCGTTGCCGTGCCGGGTGTGCACGTTTTGACTATATTTTGAAGATTTTTGTCCGGATATTTTTGATTCGACTGTGTTTTTAGTCGACTGGATTTTTCTGTGAACTTGGAAATTCTCTGTGCGGTAGAATAAATGTTCTGAAATGTTGATATCTATATTTTGTGCGAATTTGGTGAATTTTGATTTTCAGGAAAATTGTGTAAATTCTGTACACTGCCGTTGTGCTGCCCGATTTTTGAGTAATTCCTGATTTGTCCGGATTTTCTCTGAATTGATATGCTATCTGTATATGCTATGCAAAGGGAGTTATAAGGGGCCTGGATCCTATGAGATTCAGTTAGTGTCTGGGAATTCTGAAATGAGCTCAATATGAAATCTGATATTTGTTCTGTTCCGGATCCGAGGAAAATCTGTTTAGGTGCTATATGCACTATATATGTATTCTGGTGCTATAAGCACATCTGATCTGTTCTGATTCTGGTGCCGTCAGCACAAAAGGGAGGCATAAGGGGCCTGAATCCTATGAGATTCAGTCTGTGTCAGGAAACTTAGCTATTAATTAAATATCTGATATCTGCTATATGATTCTGATATGCTTTGTTCTGTTCTGATATGATCTGTACGAATCTGATTCTGTTGATCTGATATGTCTGATCTGTTCTGTTTCTGATTTGATACGACTTCTGTTTCCGTACAGTTCTGTTGATTTGATATTTGTCCGATTCCGTTCTGATTTCTGTACGGATTTGTCTGCTGTATTGGTTTTGAGTTTCTGAGGATTTTGATTGGAGGTTTGTTGCTTTGCTGAGCTGTTGAGCTCACCCTTGCTTTCTGGTGGTTTTCAGGTTCTGGGAAAGGCAAGGAAGTCCAGGATTAGATTTCAGAGTCTGATCAGATTAGGTACTTTTGTACTTTTGATTCATGTACAGTCATGGCTTTTCTGTTCTGTCTTTCTTTCTGTTGAAGGCCATGTACTGTTCTGTAGATGATTATTTTGAGGAAATGAATTCAGATAGATGTTTTGTTCCGCTGCATTTGATGTTTTTAGTAGCTCTGTGTTCGTTTGTCTGTTTGAATTAATTCTTTGGAAGATTCAGTTCCGAACCAAATTCCAAAGCTAGATCCTGGTTAGCTATTCTCCGTCGCGATCCGGCGCGGGCGGGATCCGTCTCGTCTCGGGTCGGGTCGTGACAGGTGGTGTCCTCAAAGAAGTTCGGGCCTCAGGTGATGGTCCGGCAGAAGTCCAGGCCTCGGGTGGTTATCCGGCAGAAGTTCGGGCGTCAGATGTTGGTTAGTCGGAAGTCCGGGCTTATGTGGTGGCCTGATGGAGCATAGGGCCTCAAGTGGTGGCCTAGTGGAGCACAGGGTCTCAACTAGTGATCCAGCGGAGCAGCGACGTTAGGCGGTGGTCCGGCGGAGGTGAGGGCTTCAAGTTGTGGTCCGGCAGAAGTCCAGGCGTCAAATGGTGGTCCGTCGGAGCAACGACGTCAGGCGGTGGTCCAGCAAAGGAGAAGGCCTCAGGTGGTGGCCCGGAGGAGCTCAAGGCCTCAGGTGGTGGTCCGCGCAGAGCAACGACGTCAGGCGGTGGTCTGGCGGATGTGAGGGCCTCAAGTGGTGGTCTGGCGGCAGAGCTCAGGGCCTCAGGTGGTGGTCCGGCGGTGCAACGACGTTAGGTGGTGCCTCAAGTGGTGGTCCGGCAGAAGTCCGGCGGTGATCGAGGAGGAACTTCTTCCTTCTTCTCTTCTTACTTCGGTCCCCTTTCAAGAGAAATGATGGGTCTATTTATAGATTTCTGGAGTAGCAGGCCCATAAATAGGTGAGAGAACAAGGGTAAATGGGGAGTGGTTGGATGGACGGTCGATGTTGAATCCCTTGATCATGAACCGTTTGTCAGACATTTGAACATCTTAATGATGTCAGAATTCTACGATCTTGGCCTCGTTGGATTCGTTTCATTAAGCCGCTCGATTCGACTATAAGCACTTCATGTTTGGAAACCGTTTGGTATTCTAAATTGTGGTTCGAACCTTCCAACAACGATTCAGATCCTTGATTTGGACTCATTTGGGCTCGGATTGAGTCGAATTTGGTGTCGTTGGGTTCGTATTTCCGAAACATTCAGTTCGACTATAAGTTTGTGGAAATCAGAGTTCTGATGGTCCCAATTTTAATTTCAAAAGTTTCCAACTTGATTTTGCATCGAGTTTCACGCCCGATCAATATAATTTTTTGAGGACGTATCAATTATTAATATTGATTTGGGTATTTGGCATTAAGATTTTTTTTTGGAATAATTTTTTTAAAAAATAATTTTCTAATTTTATACTAAAAACTATTTTAAAAAGTAGTAAGATAGCTATTACAAATGAAATCTAAATTATTTTAAAGTTGATTTTAGGTGTATTGAAAATTTTGAGTGATGTCACTGCCACTAATCACCATTAATGCCACCACATGCTCTCGGCTGAAAGCCACCACTACCTTCTGTTATAGCCCATTGTTGTCCACCACAATTTACATCCCTTAGTTACTTTCAATCACCTTTGATCAACTAATACTTAAAAAAATGTTATCATTTTATTTTGCATTTTCTTAATTCAAATTAAATAAAAATATAAAATTTTACATTTGTAATATATTTAATCAAACAACTTAAAAATATTTTCAATACATTATCTTTATTTTCCTATATTATTTTTTCATCAAAACAAATAGTCTCTATGCACAAGATATTTTCGCATCCTGAAAGAAGAACACCTCACAAAAACTATTTCTAGTCTCTCCCTATATCTCCAAATATTAAAGTTAAGTATTTATAATTTTAAACTCATCGGTAATAAGATGGATTCAAATTCAACATATACGTTAAATCAGCAGCGCAAACATCCAAGCCGACCAGCATCAAAATTTGACAAAAAAAAATGCTTCATTGCAAAGTTACCAATGATTTAATGAAAAAAATGTGCTCTGCGAGGTCAAATTCAATATATTGTGTTGGGCAATCGGTTCCAATTTCCTTTACACGTATTTGCATTCTCGATGGTTTCTTGAAGGCCTTTAATAATTCGTTAAAAAAAAATTCTAAGTTTTTTTTCAACCTCAAGATTCATGGGATAAGATTTATCACGCATTAGAAGGGACAAGGGCATTCCCCACCAAATTGTTCGACTATTATGATTAACAAGAGATAGAGAGAGAGAGAGAGAGAGAGAGAGAGAATTCAATTTTAAATTTTTAAAAAATAAAGGATCTAATTAATCAGTTGATTTATTGAATACATAACTTAATGATGACTAGTAAGCATGGTGCAAGCCAAAATATTCACAATAATAGTGAAGTAGAGAATTTAACAATTTAATTTTGTATGAAGAACAAACACACAGTAAGATAAGAGAGAGAGAGAGGTGCAAGAACCATAAAAGACATTATAATTTTATGTTGAAAATTCTGAAAAGGGTAAAAACTACGGAGCCTTGCACAGTTGAAATAATTCCACTTGTGTTTGTTGTTGATTACAAATGACACCCTTCCTTGGAGGAAGGTGTTGGCACAGTGTAATAAATATACTCATACATAGCACATTATATGATTGGAGTTGGAAGAATTTAATGATATGAGCATGTTCTCAAGAGAGTGTTTTCTTATTCATTTGGTCAATAGTATCATGTTCGGTTGGCAATAGAGGTTTGAGGGATAATAGTTGGGGACAAAGGTTGGAAGGATTGTAGTCATCGAGCGATAGAAGTTGGAGGGACTGTAATTGGGCGAGAAGGGTCGGAGTGGCCACAGTTGGGTGACTTAGGTCAAATGAACCGTAGTGAAGTAATGTTGGTCTGAGGGCTATAGTCGGGCAATGGTGGTCCAAGTATTATAGTTGGACAATGATAGTAAAAGAGATCGTATTCGAGCAATGGTGGCATAAAGATCATAGGTAAAGAGTAACGAAGGTTGGAGGGACCATAATTTGCAAGCGAGAGAGATTTGAGTAGGGGTGTCAATATTTGACATGACCCAAAAATCTGACTCGAGCCCCACCCGAAAATTCTGGGTTAGGGTCAACGTGCTTAAGCAATAGGTTGGGTTCGGGATTCTGACCCATTTGTAAAACCGAGTCGAGTTCAAGTTGACCCGAAAACCCAAAACTAACTTGGGTTGACCCGTGACCGTGTATGGCCGAGTAGTCTCGTCAGCGTCGCCCAATGATCGCATCTAGTCAAGTCGTCTTGTCGGCGTCGTCCCATGGCCGCTAAACCCACACTATCGGCTACCGCTATACCACATGCCAGCAGCTAGCTTCGCTGTTGACGTCTAATCGAGTTGTCAATGACCCGATGTCGTCCTTTATGTGTGTCGCCAGACCCGTTTTGATGTCATTCAGTCCTATAGTGAATGTGAATCCTAACCCACGCGGGTCGAGTCAGGTCAACCCTATAAGACAAACTCTTTATACTCTCTCCCCTGACTATGGAACTTTTTTTTTTCGGACATTTAAGCCAATTAAGGCAAACTCACACACACATCACATACGCAAGACTTGAACCCAGGACCTCTTGATTGGTAGCCAAAGCTCCCAACCAACAGATCAAGTTGAGTTGTGTTTAAATTTTTAATCTTTTGTGTGAAATAAAAAAAAAGAATTATTTTCTTAGAATCTAGGTAACTGCATTTATTGGAGGTAGGAAAAATAGCTAAAATATTCACTCTTCTAAAAAATTTTCAAAATGAGCTATTGTTCACGGTGAGCTCTTTCTACTCTCTCTTTAATATGGAACATTTTCTTTTGAGACATTTAAGTCAATTAAGATAAATTCAAACACATTACATACGAAAGATTCAAACCAAAGAACTTTTAGTTTATAAATAAAACTCTCAACTAAGAAATCAATATGAGCTGCATAAGAAAATGCAGGCCACATAAATTCCGGAGATATAGGTACCAAGAAATAGAATAATCGCTTTATGCACAAATGACCAATTTCTAGCTCATCTGTAATGCTTGTATTGATGCCAAATCATCAACAAGCTGCTCAAGAGCAGATCACGTGATGTTCGCTTTATCGTCAGCAAACCCCAACTTCATCATCCACTCAACTAACAGATAACAAACACAAATTAGGGCTAATTATTATATTTTTTTTAATATTGAATGAGGAAATATAAAATTAATATATTTAGTTGGAAAGATTTTAAGTGTATTATTATATTTCAAATGTAAGAATTTTAAAATTTTAAATATTTGATAAGATGAAAAGTAAATTTAAAGTATTTTTAGGAGGAATTTAAAATACATAATTTAGTTAAAATTTAGTTTATTTCAAAATTATATGATTAGACTGAATTTATTTTAATTTTTTTTTTAAAAATTTGTATTAGTTCAACTAAATGCAAAAAATAATCACCTCAAATTTAAATATAATATATTCAATGCATACCCTATTTTGAATATTTTATTATGAATGTTTAATAACTTAATTATATTGTGTAATAACTTAATTATATTATTTAATATTTTAAATATATATTTAATAATTTAATTTATTTAAAGCTGACAAGTTGTGCGAAATTGTGGATATGTTTGAAAAAGATTAGTCCATTCAAATATTTTTTTTTCAATACTTACAACCAATGGCCCCATAGACAAAATTAAATCCAAAAATTTTGACAATACTTTTAAATTTTTTTATAAAGTGAAATAGCTGCCACCAACAATTATTTTCTTTCCCACATCTTCGGCCCCTTCCTATTTTTTATGGCGAAGCAACATGCACCGCAATTAACAGATAACAACGACCCAATCCCATGGAACCATGCCACGTGTAGAACATCCACATGTCAGCCTGTCATTGGTTAAAATAAAAACTTTTTTGTTGCCTTTTTTTATTTATCCATTAAATAATATTAGAATTTTTCAAGCAAGCTGAGAACATCCGGTGGGAAAAGGCTATCCATACTGCTCTTCCTTCGACGCCAGCAAGGCCCACTTCATCCATTCTCTTTTCTATCCTCTTTTATCTTATAAATAAAACCCCCAACCTTGCTTCCCTTTGCCATCATACCTTCTTTTTCTTCTCCTTTCTCTTCAAAAAAGTCGATAAAGAAAAGTTAGAGCAGTAGACATGGCTTTAACTCTCCGTTCTCCTATCTCCTTTCTATCCGGCGTCGACTCCGGCAAACCCCACAAGGCAGTCGATACTGATCTCCTGCCGATCTCGGTGGCCCTTGGATCGACCCGAGCGGGTCGGCGAATTCGGGCTAAGGTTATCTCCGCTGAGGCGGTGGCGCCGGTGGAGCCGAGGACGGCGGAGAGGTTCCACAGGAACGGCGGGACGGGTTCTGGCGCGCGTGGACCGGGTTGCGATAGGCGGGTTCCGGTTTATGTGATGCTGCCGTTGGATACGGTGGGGATGTGCGGAGGGCTGGCAAGGGCGCGGGCTTTGGGGGCGAGTATGATGGCGTTGAGGAGCGCCGGGGTGGAGGGGGTGATGGTGGATGTGTGGTGGGGGGTGGTGGAGCGGGCCGGGCCGGGAAGGTATGATTGGGAGGCGTATGGGGAGCTGGTGAGGATGGCAGAGAGGCATGGGCTTAAGTTGCAGATGGTCATGTCTTTCCATCAGTGCGGTGGGAATGTTGGAGACTCCTGCAAGTATGTATTTGAATTTCTTTTTCTCTCTCTCTCCTCCCTCTCGTTCTGTCTCTGTGTCTCTCTTGAGCTCTTTATTGAGATTTATGTTCTTTCCAGAAACTATAGCTTCTGGATAAAATTAGAAGAAAAAAATAACTAATTAGGTCAATTTTGATAGATAATTCTGAAGTTTTTTCTATATTTGGGGCTTGTCATAGTCAAAGATACGTAATGTTTCAGTGCCTGCATTATTTGCACCTGAGGCATGTGTATTGTTCGTTGCCGCATCTAGACTTGGAAGGAATTTCCTTCTTTTTTTGTCCTTTTAGTTTAATTGAATGAATGAAATTGCAATTAAGGCTCAATCGGTTGCGTGGTTATGAAAGGATGCTTTGAATTCAATGTTGTTTCTTTATTACGTATAGATCTAACTCTATGTTTTTTTCCCCCAAAAAAAAAACTTTATGGTTTTCAGAACATATTTTCTTACTTCAAGCAACCCCCTTTCTTTACGAAAGGTATGATCCTTTGTTTAAGAGGAAATTTTTTATCCAACGTAATCTAATTCAACTTCATGGAAGTCACAGCGGTCGATATGTCCTGCTTTAACTACACAATTTTGTCTCACAAAATCAACTATTTTAGCTAGAGAAAATTGCAAGACAAATTGGCAAAGCATAATAACTTGCCTTGTAAAAATTGAACGATATGACTACTATAATACGAAATTGTTTCAAGACCGAAGGATTACAAGTGTATCCTTATTGAAAACTGACTAAAGGTATTATGAGCCAAATCTTTTCATAAGATGCTCAGCCAGTCCACTTCTAATTTCCTAGGCATTTGAGGACTCTCATTGCTACTGCTTACTCAGCCAGTCCACTTCTGATTTCTAATACAATTAGCTTACGAAATAAAGAACTAGTGTTGTGGTTGTTCATATGGATCTGACTAAAGGTACATATGAACTTTAACCACATGCCCTTACTTCCCTCGGTTATAGAGGAAATGAACCAAGCCTTACACCACCTGATGAGATCACAGGAATCCATTAAACAAAGCCTTTTCTCACTGGATAAAATTTGTGAACATGGATCTCACTGTGAAAAGTGCTATGATAAGCAATTCTTTACAGAAATTAGAGAAAACAAACAAGTATTACCATGGTTTTGTTGATACTACTGCTCATGAAAATTGACAGGATTAAGAGATGTCTATATTTAGGTTATATGTAAGTTATTTTAGTTATTTTGTTTGTGGTAAGCGGAAGCGAGGAGATGACAGGAACTAGAAAAATGGGAAATAGAATTTCTAACATTAGGATGAAATTAAAGAAATCAACCAAGAAAATTGAGTTCATTTCAATTCTCATAGATTGTTCTGGACATGTTATTTTTCAGAGCCTATTTTACAAAGTCTTACATGAGGTCCTAGTTGTGTACCAATTGGGTACCCATGCTCTGCGCGGGCTGACTTTGCCCACCCATGATGACTTTTGGGATGTCATACCCGCCCATACCCACCCTCTTTCCATGTTTTTTTTTACGCAGTCCACCACAGACTGATGTTCTTCAGGCTTGTTGTGCTTTGCTTTGACTAGAAACTTTCAAGCCGCATATTAGAATTTGTCATGATCGCAGCACAATTAAGTACTACCCACTGCATAATGAGGATTATGGCAATATACGACATACATTGTAAATCGATTTATTCCCCGATGTTAAGTGCCCACCCATACTCACCCATGAAGCCATAGGCATACACCCACCCATACCCATTGGTTATGGGTGGGTACGTGGGTGGGTGTGGGTATGGATACCCAATGGAGGGCTCTGTTGTTTTGGTTAAAACGTAAGAAATGTCAAAATACTTGCATGCCCCACATGCATGACATATTTTATTGGGGAGTCTTTTCTTAGCTACCGCTGTAAATTCCTAGGAATTTTTTATTAGCTATTTTTATTCTAATATTGAAAGATTGAAATTGCAGTCACGAGGTATGAACCTTGGTTAAAGGTGAAAAATCGGCTGGTCATATATTAAGTTTTTTATAGTCACAACCCCCATTCTTCTGTCTTGCTTTTAAGGACTACTTTTTCTTACAAAAAAGTAACTGTTTTAGCTATTATAAGGCACAAATTGGCACAGAAGATCTATTGTCTTATAAAAATTAAGTGATTTGGTTATCATAATACAAAATTTATAGTTTTAAAGATAGAATGATGAGGGTTTATCCTCATCGAGATGAGATTTGACTTAAGCTATTCTGAATCAATATTTTTCCTGGTTAAAGCTATAAATGCTTGGTACATCTGAGGAGTTCTCTATACCACCAACATAACCAGTACCCTACAATTATCATTCATAGTACAGAAATAGTTTGTTCCTTGTGAACATGAACTCATTGATTTCATTCATCAAAACTGAAGCTAATTTTATATGAACATTCACTACAGCATCCCCTTGCCTCCCTGGGTTATAGAAGAGATGAACCAAAATCCGGATATCATGTACACCGACCGGTCAGGCCGCAGGAACCCAGAGTACATTTCCCTTGGCTGTGACACACTACCTGTGCTCCGTGGCAGAACACCAATCCAGGTCTACTCAGACTACATGCAGAGTTTCAGAGACAAGTTCAAGGATTACCTTGGCAATGTTATCGATGTAAGAAAATTTCCATTTCCTTAATCTCAACACAATCATTCCTTATTGGCCATTAATTATTAAAAAAAAATGGAACCTTTGTCAGGAAATTCAAGTGGGGATGGGCCCTTGTGGTGAGCTCAGATACCCTTCCTATCCTGAGAGCAATGGCATCTGGAAGTACCCTGGCATTGGAGAATTCCAGTGTTATGATAAGGTATACGTTCTCATCCACATACAAAACTCTATGCCTTGTATCTGGAAGATTGAAATATTACAATTTGTCAACAAATGTGTAACTCTATGCCTTGTATGTAGCAGTACGTGATGGCTTCTCTGAAAGCCGCTGCCGTTGCCGCTGGACACGAAGAATGGGGGAGAAGTGGCCCTCATGATACCGGACACTACAAGCAGTTCCCTGAGGAAACTGGCTTCTTTCGGCGAGAAGGCACATGGAATACTGAATATGGCAAGTTCTTCCTGGAATGGTACTCAAACAAGCTGCTCGAGCATGGAGATGGCATCCTTGCTGCTGCAGAGGGGATCTTCCGAGGCTCCGGTGCTAAATTATCAGCTAAGGTTGCAGGCATTCACTGGCATTTTACAACCCGCTCGCATGCCGCAGAGCTTACTGCTGGTTACTACAACACACGACATCACGATGGATATCTCCCCATTGCAAGAATGCTTGCAAAGAGAGGTGCAGTGATGAACTTCACTTGTATGGAGATGAGAGATGACCAGCAGCCCGGGCACGCAAATTGCTCCCCGGAGTTGCTGGTTCGACAGGTGAAGGAGGCGGCGAAGGCAGCATCAGCAGAGCTTGCGGGTGAGAATGCGCTTGAGAGGTACGATGATGCGGCGTTCTCTCAGGTGCTGGCGACCAGCAGGGCTGATGAGGGGATTGGATTAAGCGCATTCACCTACTTGCGGATGAACAAGAAACTCTTTGAAGGGGAGAATTGGCGCCATTTTGTAGCATTTGTGAAAGGCATGACAGAAGGTGGACGGAGGGTCTCACTCCCAAGGAGCGATTCGGGGCACTCTGATCTTTATGTTGGATCCGTAATTGGTGATAGGAAGAACAAGGATAAATTTGTTGCGGCATTGTAAGTTTAAGTTTTGTACTTCTACGTATATATCAACATAGAATTGTAAGGTGTTAGGTGTAATAGCAGAAATTAAAAAAAAAAGAGGAAATATGTCTAATAAAGAGATCATGTCATGTATAATATAAGAATGCTATTAAAGTGTTTCTTTAAGATACAGATTTGAACAATATATTTTTACAAGAAAAGCTTCAGAAACATTTTCTTAGTAACAGACATAAATTTACACTGGGACTAGTTATTTTTGAACTTCCATGTGAAATTTTCGCCTTTTTATGTACAATCTAGAACCTTGCATTTGTTTGGAACAACTCAACTTGAGGTTGCTAGAGATGAAAACCCCATCATCTGGAGGGTGATATTTGCCGGTATGGTTGACGGCTGGTGGAGGCTTCAAACATCGTCGACAGCCTAGCATCATACATGGTTTTCCCTGAGCATCCTAAACCCCGATCAACGTCAAGGGTTGATGTAGCAGCAGCCCAGTGCCTTGATCGACATCAAGGGCCAAATTTGGCTCTGATACCATTCTGACGTAGGGAGATCATTCGATGAAGCATTTCAAATAAATCTCCTCAGAGCTAGAATACCAAAACAGTGAAAACACTGCTAAATCCTCAAAAATATATTCATTCCCCATTTCTTCTTACAACTGATATATTTATAAGCTACTAAGGAAAAGCCTAGAGAAACTTAAAGAAATCAAGAATATTCTAGAATCCTATAACAAATTTGTAACAAATTAATTAACATATGCCTAAGGAACAATTTAATTAAGATATTCTGCATCACTTCTCAATACATCGATAAATGTCCTTCCGTAACTTTTGGCCAATAAAAACCAGATTGTGGTAGAGCTGACATTTTCTCTATTCTAGCATGATCAACTAAGCCTAATATGTTTAAATATCAAATCAATTGAATGCAGAGTGAGGATTTGAGAATGTAAAATTGATTTTCTCTTGAAAAGGAACCACAGTAAATTGAGTAGTCTGCCCGACGAGTGTGTGTTGAGCATTGTTCTCAAATTTGGCCAAAGTCTTTACTCTCTGTTAAGTGTTTTGGTAACATATCTAATTGATAATATCTACTCAAACAAGCAAGAGAAGACTAGCTCAATGGCTTAAGGCGTTGGCGATTTGGTTGCTAATCTTGACTTTGTGCGTGATATGAAACTAGGGGTGCAAACAAGTCGAGTCAAATTCGAATTAGGGGGTGGTCAAGTCGAGCTCTACTATCAAATACCGAGCTCGAGCTTGAACTCATGAGCTCGCGAGCCGAGTCTCGTCAAGCTCGAGCTCGTGGCTCGATAAGCTCGGCTCGCGAGCTCATAAACGTGTAGAGCCCGAGCCGACTCGCGACCGGCTCAACTCACTTACACCCCTATGAAACTCAATTTTTGGAGGAACAATGCCCACTATTTGTGCCTTCGGTTAAGATGTTTTTGTGAATTCCAGATATGGTGGGATTGATGAACACTAAATAAAATACATTCTTAGCAAATAAAAGCAATGTGCCCACTATTTCAGGTAATGGCGCATAGCTAATGTTCATATAAGGTAATGACGCATAGCTCATGTTCATATGTAGATCAACATGAACGAGTAAAGCTTAACTTCTCACTAAAAATTCAATTGAACATCCCTCTTGAAACAAGACTATGCCGATTCCAATGGAGGTGTCTAACTCTGTTTACAAAGATATTTCAATAAGGACCATGGTTAATATCGGAGCAGAGCTGATTCTATTTAAGTAACATAACTCCAAAGGACGCAACCCTTTAGAAAACGAGATAGAAAACCGTTCAGTCAGTCTCACAGCACTGTAGCGCCAGTTTGAAGTGTTGCAACGCTCAAGCCTCTGTCTTGAACCACTGCGAGATCATATCTAGGCTGCTGTGTTGCTCTGCTCTCTATCGTTAAGCATTGGGGCGCTTGGGAACAAAGCGACGGGGTGCTTGGGTACGCAACGCTGAGATGCTCGGTTACGCAGCGCCGGGGAGCTTGGGTACGAAATGTAGGGGCATTTTATAGAAAAAAATTTTAGGTGCAAAGCACCTGAAACCAAGCATAGGGTAAACCCCTCACACCCCCTTTATACAAAACAAACTTTAAGGTCCGAGACAACAGAATAACCAGATTGCATACATAACAATCTCCCACTTGAAAATGATAGCAATCGATCATTCTCTTGATTTGTAACACCAATCATAGTACTTGTAGTGTGGCTCACTTGTACTCTCATCCACCATTAAGTTCAACTGAAGCAACACATAACTTCAATTTATCAACTGTCACCATCTTCGTCAATATGTCTACAAGATTCTCGGTTATGTGTATCTTATCCAAAGATAATTGACCATCTTTCAGAAGTGACCCGATGAAATGATACCGAAGCTAGATGTGCTTTGTCCTGTCATGGAATCCAACATTTTTAGCTAGATGTATAGAACTCATAATGTCACAATGTAGCTTTTCATTCCTTTGCCCCTTACCAAGTTCTATCAAGAAACTTTGCAATCAAATCATCTTCTTGCTAGCCTCAGTGATAGCAATGTACTCAACTTTTGTGGTTGAAAGCGCAACAATCTTCTGTAACTTGAAAACCCAATTGAGTGCAGTCTTTTCCAAAGTGAAGATATAATTTATCATGCTTCTCCTGCCATCAAGATCTCCAACAAGATCAAAATCTACATAACCTTGTTGATCAACATCTGCACCACCAAAGCAAAGAGCTTTATCAACTGATCCTCTCAAGTATTTGAGAATCCACTTAACTGCCTCCCAATGAAGTTTGCATGCGTTACTCATTGTTGCGTCCTGGAAAATTCGCGGTGGCAGAGAAATATAAAGTTTAACGTCTTAGCTTTGTACGAATATCCAACACAAAATTAGATAAAAAATATGGTGTATCATTCATAAGAGACACCAGACTTTTTTACTTGGAAAACCCCTAAAAAAGGGGGAAAACACGAGCCTGGCCTAGTTTGAATGAATCCACTAGTGTTTCCAATCAATTACAAATGAGACATTTCCTTGGTGGGAAGGCATTGGTTTGATGTAGTAAATAAATATCATACAGAGTGCATTACATGTTGGAAATTGGAAAAATCAAAATTGATATGTTCGTTTGGTCGGTAGGACCATAGTCGGCTGGCGACAACACCCGCAATGGCAGCGACGAAGTTTGGAAAGACCGTAATCGGGTGACGGTGGTTGGAAGGGCTATATTTGGCTGGTGATGAAGGTCAGAAAGACCTTTGTCTAGCGCCAGAGGTCGGAAGGACTGTAGTCGGTAGGCGATGAAGGTCGGAAAGAGCATGTCACGCGATAAGATCAAGGGCAATATGGGAGTGGTTTGAATGGACGGCCAATGTTGATCCCCTTAATCATGGACCATTTACTAGGTATTTGAATACCTTAATGATATCAGAATTTGACGATCTTGGGCTCGTAGGATTCATCTCGTCAAGCCGTTCGATTCGACTATAAGCATGTCACATTTGGAAACTATTTGGTCCACGAAACCATTAAACTTTGAAGCCATCGAGCATGACCACTCCTCTCTCCCAGCACATGTTGCTGCATAGGAGGCTATCGTCGATCATCACCTTCTCTATTTCTCGCTCACAAACTCAATCGTTGCCTCTCCCTGCTCTTTCTCGCCTCACTCTCTCTATCTCTCACACATGAGATAACCTAAGCCACATTCAGAGCTTAAGGGCATGGTGTTTCCTTAATTGCGGAACAACGTCCGAGTTAGTTGAGCTGAAACAGTTCGACTATGCTTTATATCGGGTTATTACACTGTTCACATTCCATGGATCCTCTTTCTGAGTCAACATATGAATGAAGATTTCTAGACCTCTGAAACAAAACTGCTCCGTTGCAAAGAAATTTTAAAAAACCTAACAGAAACAGAAAAGTTACAAGCTTTAAGCTCCTCCTGCACTTAGTTTGCATCCATTTTGATCATACATTGAGATGAGACCACGAGCTCCCTATCATACATTTACATCTGGATAGAAACTTCTCTGTTTCTGTAAAAAAAAAACAGCTTTCCGAATTCCAGTTCAGCTAAAACACACGGCTATGATGGATTGCCAGCTGCCGTTGAGCCATACTTTCTCCTTCCCACTGCATTCGTGCTCTGTGCCAGTTTTTCCAAGTGAAGCATTCTTCTCCTCGCCGACAACAAATCTGTCCTCTGATACTCCGTTTTCTCACTCTCCAAATCGGCGGTCGCTTCCCTTTCAAAGGGTTCTTCCCGTACGTCTTCCTCTTTGAACTGCATTGCCTGTTTCAGAATCTCCACCACCTCGCTCATCTTCGGCCGATTTCTCGCAAGTTTAGAGAGGCAGCTATCCGCTAGCTTTGCGACCGTCCTTGCTCCACTCATGGAGTACTTATTACTTAGTCTGGGATCCATTATAGTGCTAAACTTCTTGCTCTCAGGTGGAAATTGCTTCACCCAGTTAAGCAACTTCTGCTCATTTTTTGGGCGGTTTCGTTCCATCGATCGTCTTCCAGTGATAAGTTCATAGAGGACAACACCAAAGCTCCAAACATCGCTTTTGGCTGTGAGATGGCCAGTCTCTATATAATCGGGAGCTGCATATCCATGTGTACCCATCACCTATGGAGAATATCATATTTCTTCAGCTATAAAGAACTGAAACTTTATAAACTGGTAAGATGTTGACAGTATAACTTGACATACCGCAGTAGATACATGAGTGTCTTCTCCTGAAGGTCCTTCCCTTGCCAAACCAAAGTCTGACAATTTGGGTTTGAACTCCTCGTCTAATAGTATATTGGATGCCTTGAAATCACGATATATCACCTGCCACACCATGGAGAGCAGCAGAAGCAAATCTTAGTCATATGTACTGAAATGAATAATAACATCAATTAACAACAGAATCACATAACGGATCTATAAAAATTCAAATTTGGAAATTTTTTATCTTATATTAAATAATTTTAGAACTTTGTTGTTATTAAAATGAACTTGATATTTTATACATAAAACCTATTTCAAGATACACAATAAAAAGTTATCATAAATGATGAACACATTTGAAAATACATAAAAAAATGTGGCTTTCTTACAGTTCAAAGTTTTCTATAACTTCTTCTTTTTTTTTCTTTCTATAACTTCTTTTTAAAGAGTGAAATATGGATGATAGCCAACCATATAATATATTTCTATCAACATATTTTTCTCTTGTTTGATGTAAGACCAAACATAAGAGTAAGACTCTCATGTGCCTTAAGTAAGACCTTTAAGTAATTTCTAATTTATCATCAAAGTTTTTTGGTACAAAAAATTACACAGAATAATTATTCTAATGCCAATTCTTATATTCAACTCATTATTGGAAAATAAATTCCCTATAGAACATTCCAATGGAGATTGAATGATTGTAATCTATCTTGTAAAGCGCAAACTGAGATATGCAGAATGACCTCATAGATCCATTTGCCCTCCTTGCTTTACTAGGATCAACACCTATACGAACTTAGGATCAATGAATTTTGGGATGCGTGTTGAGGGATACATATGAAGAATTATGCTCTCTCAAGATGCATATCTTAGTAGGTTTCAGTGTTCATATTTAACCCTAAACTTCAACGAGTACAATTACCCAAAAGCAAATCTTTGGGCTGCTCTCTTTACAGTTCAGAAAAACCATTACAGCTACCTGCAAATGCATGACAGGTGAGTCCATCATCCCTTCTTGGAGTTGTTTGGAAGAGAAGATTGTTAGAACTTAGGAGATGTTCTTGAGAGCTTCTTGAGCTCTTCTTGCAAGAGAGAGAGAAGGGAGGGGAGGAGAGAGAGAGAGAGACAGCAATTTGGAGGGAATACAACTAAAGCTTTATTCAAAATTTTCTCCAATATTATATCACATACAATCTCTATTTATAGAGATTTACATAAATGTGGTAGCCTGCAGGAACAACATCACCTAAAACTAAATCAATTCATAACAAATATATTTCTTGAGACAATGACTATAGGATTATAACATTGGCAAGTGGCATCAGTGAGTGTTTTGGCAAGCTTTATCTTAGTTTTCATTATCTTTATGAGATATAATAATCTTGTTTGAGAATTTCTTTGCGGCTTCCACTTTCTTTGATTGTGAGAAGGGCTAGTGAGTGTTCCTTCATTTTGTACACCATGTTTATTGTTTTTTTTTTTTTTGTTGAGAATAGAAAGGATTATCTCTCCACTCCCCTGCATGCAAGCTTAGTTGAAGCCAAACCATGTAAACCTAGGTGTCTCACTATCTCTATTTTGTGTGTTGTTTGATCTTCGTGTTTTACTTTGTGACACAAAAGGAAATCCTACTCATTCCTGGAGACATTTTTGCATTAAGTTTTGTGCTCTTGTTACAACACTAATCATGGAAGGTGACTGTACATTAAGATACAAAAAAATACTTCTCCAGGTTCTCGAGTATGATATGTTGCAGGAAAATAATATGACATAACCAGCTCTCCTCAAGCTGATCAGTGAAAATACCTCAGGATTAAGCTGATAGATTTTGGTGAGAAAGGTTTACTTTGTTGAGTACATTATTAGAGGAGAAACAATTAGTTAAAGGGTTGATTCCATTCTCCAGAATTTTTAAGCATGCATGATTGAGAGAAAATATATCATTAGAACTATCAAAAAGTAATAAACTCTGGGTTTTCCCAACTATAAGTGCTATTTCTAGTCTTGAATAATTCTGAGACCATTGCTATTAATCTTTTTTTTTTAAATGTCATATAGTAAGTAAACCGATATAACAAAGGATACATATCAAACAGATTTTGGCTGTTAGGTACATACTACAACTTCAAATCTGTCAGCTCAAATCAAACTCGAGAACAAGAATTACCATAACCTCTTAAAAAAAGCGAAAAAAGCATACATGCTGTAATGAATATTAATGATATATCTGATAATTGCCAACCATACTATGAACTAGCAACATTAAGTAGTTAAAGCATTCATCAGAAAGGAATTTTAATATTAGAAACCATGGTATATCATTCAGGGGTATTATATTATCAGGTTAAGAAGAGAGAGGTAACCTGAACTTCCAATCCTTCATGCAGATATAACAGCCCTTCTGCCGCACTCAAAGCTATTTGCAGCCTAACCTTCCAGGGAACGGGAGGTAGGGATCTACTGAATAAATGATAATCTAAGCTCTTATTGGGCATAAATTCATAGACCAGCAGCCTTTGCGGCCCTCTTTCACCATCAACAGCACAGTATCCAATGAGTTTTACAAGATTTGGGTGATCAACTACTCCAAGAAACTGCACTTCTGCAAGCCATTGCTTATGTCCCTAAAGGAAAAAAACAAGAGGAAATTAGAAACTTGAAAGAAGTTAAAAAGGCTACTAGTAGTCACTCACTTTATAAATATCAAATCAAGCATTTTAAAATAGTTCAATTGTAAAGTGTATAGCACTAGAAATATCTGGTCACATCCGAAATATAATATAGATATTTGTGTGTGCATGTGTGTGTGTGTGTGTGTGAGAGAGAGAGAGAGAGAGAGAGAGAGAGAGAGAGAGAGAGAGAGAGAGACTAAGAATGCTACAACATTAGATTCAACATATAACTAAAGCTGAAAAAAGGTAATGTTTGAATGACACATGATGTATCAAGTAAAAAAAAATTGGATTCTATGCTTAAGTAATATGATGTGAAATAGTTTGAAAACACTTTTATCACAAAATCATCAATTGCCCACAAGTAAAATAGTTTGATGGGAAAGAAATATGGTAGCTTCTATGAAAGTGCAAGGTGAATGAATCTGAAACAAATTGTTATAACAGTCAAATAAGCTGGAGCTAATATTGGTTGGCAGCATAAACCAAATTAAAATATTTACAATGTAGTTTTTTTTTTTTGTAATAAATTGTTTTAAAAGAAAGAGTTCAGCATTATAAACTTGATTATATAATCTACGCTGTAAACTTAAAAATATATTTCCACTCAAATATCACAATCTCACCATGCATACCATATAGGGTCAACAGGAGACAAAAGTAATTTCTCTCATATCAGAAAAATGGGGAAAGCAAACTCTACTCTTCAAAGATATTGCCCCTTGAATGGTCCTGCTCCTTTTTTTTTTCCTCTTCTAAATTGAAGAAATTATTCAAAAGCAATGTTTGGAAAGAAACCAAACACATAAGTAACTTTAAATGAAAAATATAACTTGCTAGAAATCTATTCAAGCAATCATCAACCTAGAAATATAACTTTTAATTTTTGTACTAAAATGTTATTTTAAGAAGCAATAAAAAAGCCATACCAAACGAAGCCTAAATTTCAAAGCATATTCTGAATCTTCATGCAACCAAATGAGACCTAATTTTCACCATCTCCATCAATTCAATTCAACAATTTTCTTCTTTTCAATTAAGTGCAAGGCAAAAGAGAATTGAAGAGTGAATAATACCTGCAAACCATGCTGGTTGAGCATCTTAACAGCCACTGTAATCCTTTCTCCCATGCCATCTGCAGGCTTAATAAAACCTTTGTAAACACCGCCAAATCCTCCCTCTCCAATCTTTAACAACCTGTTGAAATCATTAGTTGCAGCCCTAAGCTCCTTGAGCTCAAAAACTCTCAAATTCTGTCCCCTCTCCTCATACAAAGAAGGAAGGCTCCGTGGCGATGCAGTAGAGCTCAAAGATTTACTTGTTGGAGCTGTGATAACTGAATCATCAGGTCTGGAAGCTTCTTTCTTTGAAGATGAAGAAGATGCCCTCGTTCCCTCAGGGGCATACTTCCATTTGTTCCTATTTATCCCCCTGAAGTAAAAGAAACAGCCCATTCTACTGAAAATAAAGGCGACGTTTTGAAGGGATTACATGTAGATCGACATACCCGATTACCAGGATCTAACAACAAGCTAATTTAAGGACTTAAAAGTTGGGAATTGCAACAAAGATGAGAAAAGTAGAGCTCGTAGCATGAAGGATCAAAGAAAATCAAAAGAGAAGCAGAGTGAAAGGGAAGAAAAAAAAAAGAAATTAATTAAGTAATAGAAACAAATAAACCGTAGAGACCATAGGCAAGTAAAAATATACAAATACAGGCTTAGGATCCCTCCAGGTAAGCAGTCAAATCCACCTGTAAGGAAAAAAATGGAGCTTTTTACAGATAATCAACAAAATATCAAAACACCAAATCGAAATAAGATCAAAATCCTAAAATTCTGGTGAAAATCACCCGAACCGATGCAGAAAATCAGTTGGCTTTCTCGAGTAAAGAAGAGGAAAGGAAGAACAGAAGAAGCAACACAAATGAGGATGCAGAAGAAGAAGAAAGAAAGCAGAGCAGTTCTCTAAGCCAAAAACAGTCTAACCAAAGAATAGACCCAAAGCCCGCGAAGAAAAAAAAAAAGTAAGGCAAGCTTTGAAAAGTTCATTCCACTCTCGCCTACTTCCTTCACCAGCCCAATTTGATCTATTCTCCGCACGCTTCCATAAAATCGCTCTCCCCCCGCTTCGCCGTCTAGATTAACAAATAATATAAAACAAAAGCAAAACTTTTGTCTTCCCCTTGCTGCCCTGTGTCATGTGAGATGTTACTTCCTTTTTGCTCCAGACTCGCAATATTCCAATGGCTGAGCAGGGAGGAAAGGACAGGAAGGCGCAATCCGAAGCCCAGCTTTTGCCATATATATACTAAAAGAAAGGTTTTTAGTTTTTACTGCATTAAAAAAAATGAAATTTGAAAGGGCAGCGCCTGGAAGCACAAAAGGCACCAAAGAGATCATCCGATTCCCGTGAGAAGAAAATGACAGCTTTGTAGCTTGGTGAGGGACAATGACAAAAATAAATAAAAATACTGTAACGATGCAACATCATTTGGTGCAAATTTATGCGGATATCCCACAAATCAATACAATAATATATATTTAAACATCAAGTTTTATATAATTCGATTTTAATCATATCTAGAAAAAGTCGTATACACTTAGAAAATAAAATTCATAACCATAATATATAAATTAAGAGCACTCATAATATTTTTCTAATTTTTTAGGAAAAAAAATCCTAAGAATCTCACAAAAAAAATTACTTCGCGTAAAAATATTCTTTCTTGACGTATGCTTCATCTAAGGCTTCAATCCTCCCTTAAAATTATAGGTTTAGAGAAAATTAATCTCAATACTCAATGTCTATCTATTTTTTTAAAACAAAAAACAAAGTTTATTCAATCATAAAAGGAGTACAGCATCGAAAGGCCAACAGCCAGCGCGACAAAATAGGTTTGGATGTTTATCTATATTAACAAATTATATCTTAAAATAGGTTTGAATAATTTTTTGATTGAAGTTCGGACAAACATTGAATGATGAGATTAATTTTCAATTTCAAATAAGGGTATCAATAACTGATTTAATCCAACAATCTATCCGAACACAAGTCAAAAAAGTATGGGTTCAAGTTGCTGCAATTATTATTTAGGTTGGTTTCTATTTTGATATCTTGATAAATTTATTTTTTCAGGCCAAATTTAGATTAGCCCAATAACTTGAAATTAATTCAATTAGTATACGGATTTGAATTAAATTAGTTGGGCACTGATTAAAAAAGTTATTTTTAATTTTAACGTATCAAATTTGAGCTAAATGAGTCTTGTTGGTTAAAAAAGAACTATCTATATAATAAATCAGTTGACAGGTCAGCTTCGAGCATAGTCAAATTCAATTCAAATTATTTTTACTCTCATGCTAAACATAAGGGAAAAATAATAAATCAATCAACAGGTCTTCTTTGTGAGTGTGCGTCCACGGCCGACGTTTCAGTAACCCGCATTTGATACTCATCGGTCATCCACAATCGCAGGCATCCAGTGTGTCTGTAGTCTGCAAAGCGTCTTCTTCGATTCTTTCTTCGGCATATATGGTAAACATCTTCTTCAATTCTCATCTATCTCGTTTTAATGGCCATGTTCAATGATTGTGAGTTTGTTAAATTTTTTTTTAATTTTCAAGTCAAAGAATTTCCTTGGAGGCTCTGACGTGTGAGAAAAAATCATATCGAAAAATCTAAATTTTTTATGATTGGTGAAAAGGCACACTATCATAGTTTATGCAAGTTTCGAACAATTTTTTTGTGGAATTGTGAAAACTTTGAAATTTTCCAAAGAAGTTTGATGAATTATGGTAGATACTATTAGAAAACATTTTCATTAGTAGAAGGGTTAAGTATGGGTGGTGTTATTACTTTTGGTTTTGAGTGAAGGTAGAGGATTTAAGTATGGGTAGAAGATAGGGATGAGCATTCAGTAATGAGCCTCACACAACTGATTAAAGCAATAGTTGGTCTCAATTTTTCAATATTGTAGGTTTCGTTTGGGATTGTTTTCTTACTATTTATTAAAACAATTTTTTAGTACAAAAATTTTAATTTTTGTACTACAATGTTGCTTTAAGAAGCAATAAAAAAATCGTCCCAAACGAAGCCTTAATCTATAAGTTAGAAGTTTAGTGTTCAATGAGTTTTAACAATTAAGATGACAAATATCAATTTTATAATGCCAGATTATTTCATGTGAATGAGAATCATGGTGAAAACATTAAAAATGCACTTTGGACATTGAAGCGTTTTTTGTGATGTTAGTATATTGTTGTGAGAACGATTGTATATAATTGTACATGCAATGCGTAAGATTAGTCCTTAATTTCTTATGATTTCTTGATTAACGGGTTATCTTCATTGGTCCTAAATTTCTTCTAGGATATGATAAAAAGTACGTTATTTAAAGCAGAAAGAACGAGTTGAGTTTGATATTACCAATCTCCCAATTGATTCAGGACTTCGACC
This sequence comes from Dendrobium nobile, assembly GCA_022539455.1. NCBI lineage: Eukaryota > Viridiplantae > Streptophyta > Magnoliopsida > Asparagales > Orchidaceae > Dendrobium > Dendrobium nobile. The sequence continues at coordinate 47,532,951 of CM039730.1, forward strand.
TACAATTTGGAGTTACGATATAATTGATAGAGACAAAATTTGAAGAGCTTGTCTTTTGAAGTGACCTCATCACCCAAATATATGCTAAAAATATTGCATGTAGATTTAACTTAAAATGATTTGACGAATATTCTGATTGTTAGAGTATAATGTGCAAAAAGACGCTGCTTTTTGTCTTTACTATTACCTATTCAAATTCCAATAAAAATTATTAACTGCAAAGCCGATGGAGACTGATTTAATTTTGTCAGTTGTCACTGCTATAGTTGAGATAGCATTTCTGAAATGAAAATTTTTAAACATCGACTACATAGTAAAATGAGTGATGATTGGTTCAACGATTATCTAGTATCATATATTATGAAAAAAATATTTGACTTAGTATCAAATGAAGTTGTAATGCAACATTATCATAAAATATAAAATAGAATGCAAAGTTTATAATTTTGTTATTTTATAATTATAATGCAATATAAGAATTTGTTTTTAATTTTGTATTATATATATTATTAGTTTTTTATTAGTTTAACCTCCTAAGAACTAATTATACAAATCAACTTTGATGGATCCAAAATTGATCTTCAACCAAAATTAACATTCCTATCTTCAAATGAGTTTGTGAGAGTCGTATTTGTAGAATCTGTAGAACCTTTCGGTTCTTGCGCTTGAACCTTTCGGTTCTTGGAGCAAAGCAGAGAAAGAGATAAAGGAAAATAATGATGTATTTCATATCTCCAATACGGGTAAGGTACAACCTATATATAAGCAATTAAGAGAAGAGAAGGCTACTAGCTAGCCAATCATGTAATGCCAGCTCATTATTACATATTATTTATTTACATTTGGTTTATTTCCTAATATTCCCCCGCAAACTAATGGATTATGAATAACCGTTAGTTTGGTCCGAAGAGCTTGAAATCGCGAGGTAGATAAGGATTTGGTGAAGATGTCGGCCGTTTGGTCGATGGTATTGATAGGCAAGATCTGAATGTTGTTATGAAGAATGTGATCCCGGATGAACTTCTGATCAATCTCGATATGTTTGGTCCTGGCATGGAACACTGGGTTGTTGACGAGTGCGATCGCCGACATGTTATTGCAGAATATATCGGTTGGACTAGTCTGTGTTATGCCGAATTCATCTAGGAGTTTGCGAAGCCAGATAACGTCGGCCGTGAGAGCGGCAAGGGCTCTATATTCCGACTCGGTGGATGAGCGCGCGACTGTGTGTTGCTTCTTGACAGTCCACGAGATGAGGTAATCGCCGAGAAAGGAACAGAATCCGGAGGTAGACTTGCGGGTCGTTGGATCTCCAGCCCAATCAGCGTCTGAAAAGGAAGAAAGTTGGAGTTTAGATTTGGAGATAGGTAACCCAAATTCTAACGTACCTTTGATGTAGCGAAGAAGCCGTTTGAGAAGAAAAGTATGTTGCGGTAATGGGTTTTGCATGTGTTGGGATAATGTATTGACTGTGTAGGCGATATCGGGACGAGTAATTGTTAAATATTTTAGAGAGCCCGTGATCTTCCTATACAGCGTGGGATCCGAGAGCATGATGTCTTGCTGGAATTCTGTAGGGAGCTTGGTGCAGGAAGGATTAGCGATTGGATTGCACTACTGGAGCTGAGCTTGGTGAAGGATTGATAAGGCGTACTGTTTTTGAGATAGAAAGAATTGTTGATGTTGTCGAGTGATCTGTATACCCAAGAAATTGTGCACCTCCCCAAGATGTTTGAGAGTAAAACGTGCGCTGAGTTGAGTTATAATCTCAGAGATAAGAGAAGGGTTATTACCGGTAATTAAAATATCATCGACGTAAACGAGTAAAAATATTTGAGAATTTGAATGATGGAGTATAAACAAGGAGGGATCAAATTTACTGTTATTAAAGCCAAGAAAAAGAAGTTGTTCAGTGAAAGTGTTATACCATTGGCGCGGAGCTTGTTTGAGACCGTACAAAGTTTTATGTAGCCGACATACGTAGTCCGGATGTGTTGGATCTTTGAAGCCACGAGGTTGCTTCATGTGAACGATTTCTTGAAGTTGGTCGTGCAAGAATGCGTTGGCGACGTCGAGCTGCTGGACCTGCCAATCATAGTGCATAGCAATGGCAAGAAATATACGGATAGTGGGTAATTTGGCAACGGGACTAAACGTTTCAGTGTAGTCTGTGCCAAATTCTTGATTATTACCTAAAGCAACTAAGCGAGCTTTGTACTTGGCTATAGAACCGTCAGCATGGTGCTTGGTCCTATATGTCCATTTACAACCCAAAACGGAGGAATCCGGTGGCGGAACAAGTGTCACGACCCGACCCGACGGGGACGGATCCCGCCCGAGCCGGATCGCGACCAGCTTAAACAGACTAACCAGTATCTAGCTTTGGAATTGGTTACTGAACTGAATCTTCCAAAATATTATACACAAAACAAACACACAGAGCTACTATAGAACATCAAATGCAGCGGAACAAATCATCTATATTTTTTTTTCTTTTCCTCAAAACAATCATCTACAAATACAGTGCATGGCTGACAGAAAATAAAACAGAAAGAGCCATGACTATACAAAAAATCAAAAAGTACAAAAGTACCTATCACAGATCGGACTCTGAACTCTAGTCCAAGACCTCCTTCCCTTTCCCAGAACCTGAAAACCACCAGAAAGCAAGAGTGAGCTCAACAGCTCAGCAAAGCGACAAACCTCCAATCAAAATTCTCAGAATCCAAAACCAAACACATCAGACCCAAATCCAAATCAGAAGTCAAAACGGAGTCGGACAGATATCAGAACAAAGTAGATCAAATCAGAACAAATACGGACATATCAAATTAGAATCAGATACGGACATATATCAGATCAAAATCAGATCGGAACTGAAACAGATATATATCAAATCAGAATCAGATCAGAAATCAGAACAGAACAGATCAAACAGAACCGTACGGAAACAGAAGTCGCATCAATTTAGATACCAGATATCAGATATATAATTCATAGCTAAATTCCCTGACACTGACTGAATCTCATAGGATCCAGGCCCCTTATGCCTCCCTTTGTGCTCACGGCACCAGAACAGATGTGCTTATCGCACCAGAATACATATATAGTGCTTATAGCACCTAAACAGATTTCCTCGGATCCGGAACAGAACAAATTTCAGATTTCAGATTTGAGCTCATTTCAGATTTCCCAGACACTAACTGAATCTCATAGGATCCAGGCCCCTTATAACTCCCTTTTTATAGCTTATACAGATAGCATTTCAATTCAGAATAAATCCGGGCAAATCAGAAATCAGACAAAAATCGGGCAGCACAACGGCAGTATACGGAATTTACACAATTTTTCCTGAAAATCAAAATTCACCAAATTCGCACAGAATATAGATAATCACATTTCAGAACATTTATTCTACTGCACAGATAATTTTAGAATATACAGAAAAATCCAGTCGACGAAAAACACCGTCGAATCAAAAATACCCGGACAAAAATCTTCAGAAAATAACCAAAATGTGCACACTCGGCACGTCGACGATATACAGAAAGTTACGCGGTAAAAACTGAACCAATCAAAAGATACGGACGAAATTCATTAACGGAAACGAAATCCGGACAGAAAATACCGCCAAACACGACGGTTCTGAAAATTGAGAAAGGCGGAATGTGCCTTACCTTGCGTACAGCAATTTCCCGAACAGTCTCCTCGGACGAAAACGGCTCCGCGTCGTCCGAAAATCAACTTTTCCAAAATCCACCTCGACTTTCTCTCTCCTCAGAAAAATCAGATATTTTATTTTGATTTTCTCTCTCTTCAAAACGACTAAAATCAGCTTTATAATACACAGATCGTCCCAGGACGATCAGACCAAATTGGATCGTCCTGGACGGTTCCCAGAACTATTCTCAGGCCGACATTTTCTACAGTGCCGATCGGCCTGGACGATGTCCTCAATCGGCCTGGACGATATGTACAGAAAATCACCTGGAGCAAACTGGGTACATTCTGGAGCAAATTTTCAACTGATCGTCCCAGGACGATCCAGATCGTCCTGGACGATCCTGGAACAGATTTTTGATATTACAACAAGTGTCCAAGTACCTTGTTTTTGCAGCGCCAGAAATTCTTCCGCCATTGCTTTACGCCATTCAGGCATTTTGACCGCATCTGTGTAACAAGTTGGATCTGGATCTTGTTTAGAAGCCTCAGTTTTGTGAAGTAAGTTGAGTCGAACAGTTGGTTTTGTAGATCCAGTTTTACTGCGAGTCACCATGGGATGCTTAGGCAGGATGACGGGCTCGATGACGGAGTTGCGGCAGGGACTGGTCGAGCGGGAAGTAGCATTGGGATCTTGAGAAGGCTTTTGAGCAGTATTGGAGAATGTTGAGGAACTGTGAGAAACCGGTTTGCTTTGATTGTGATGTTGCTGCACTGAATGAGGAAGCAGAAGAGCTGGTGAAGTATGAGTGATATTCTGAGCCGGTGCACTGGATTTCTTTAAAAACGGAAAATGATGTTCATCAAATGTTAAGTGCCTGGATATAGTAATTTTGGAAGTAGATAAATCCAAGCACTTGTAGCCTTTGTAAATATCAGAATAGCCTATGAATACACAAGATTTAGCTTTTGGTTGAAGTTTGTGACGATCGTGAGACGGTAGTAACGGAAAACATGTGCAACCGAAAGTACGAAGGTGGGTATAACTCGGTTTAATTTTATGAAATAATTTGAATGGCGATGTATTTTTAGTAGAAGGAGAAGGCATCCGATTAATTAAATACACAGCGGTCAGTACAGCATCTGGCCAGTAGATGTAAGGGACGTTGGCTGTGGATAGCATCGCGCGCGAGGTTTCGATGATATGCCGGTGCTTACGTTCAGCAACGCCATTTTGCTCGGGCGTATACGGGCACGACCGTTGGTGACTTATGCCATGCGTTCTAAAGAAATTAGTAAATGTATGGTTGAGAAATTCACCGCCCCCGTCGGTACGAATGCATTTTATGTGTTTTGAGGTAAGTTTCTCAATCTGATTTTTGAAATTGATAAAAATTTGAGTTACATCAGACTTAAAACGCATCAGAAAGAGCCAAGTAAAACGTGTAAAATCATCGACAAAAATTACATAGTAAAGAAAACTGTTAGTTGAAGCAACTGGCGCTGGACGCCAGACATCCGAGTGTAAGAGATCTAACACAGATTTCGTTTGATGATCTGATCTGTCAAACGGAATCTTATGACTCTTGGATGTTTTACAGGAGTGACATATAGTATTGGTACTGGGTATATGTAACGAAGGATTAGAAAGAGCTAACGAATGTAAAATCTTGTTATTCGGGTGTCCTAAACGATTGTGCCAAGAGAACTGCGGAGAGGAGGAGGCCGTATTCGCTTGATGCTGAGATCTGCGTTCAGTTCTGGGATTGATCTTATACAGACCTTGCGTACACGGACCGTGGAGCAGTGTCTCGTGAGTCTGTAAGTCCTTCAATACAAAACCGTTGGGGTTAAACGTAACAGATAGATTGTTATCTTTTGTGAGTTGAGAAGTGGAAATGAGATTGTAATGAAGAGATGGTGTATGAAGAATATTTGACAGTAACAACTTACGAGCAGGTGTTGGAAGAACACCTGAGCCGGAATGCGTTATTCCGACCGAACTACCGTCACCGATAGTTACTCCTTCAGAGCCATGGTATGGTTGAGAAATTGTTAAGTTGTCAAGAGAGTTGGTGAGGTGAGATGATGCGCCCGAATCTAGATACCATTCTTCCGAGGATCTTGAGTTTCCGGCAAGCAGAGCGGTATTGGGTTGATGTTGCGCCTGAGGGACGTACTCCATGTTAAGATGATGCCAACAAGAATTTGCCGAATGGCCCTTTTTGTTGCAAATCTGATAGGTAATGCTTTGGTTGGAGGAGGATCTTGTTGAGTTGGCGGAAGACCGTCCCCTGGATCGACGTCCTCGACCACGGTTGGAAAATAACGCTGTGTTGGGATCGACTGCTATGGTGCGGGCGGTGTCAGAAGCCAGATTTATCTCTTCACTAAGAAGAAGGGCATACAGATTATCAAGACTAATTGGAGATAGCATAGTGCGAATGGAGGTCTTGAATGCTTGATATGAAGGAGGAAGCCCATTAAGAATGTGGAGAACTATGTCTTCGGTATCCAAGATGGAACCGGCAGTAGCGATTTGGTCTACTAAAGATTTGATATCCGAGAGGTATTGAGTAATGGTAGAGTTCTTGAGAGAAATATGATGTAGAGTATTCTTTAATTGAATGACCTTTGAGCGATTGGTAGATTGAAATCTAGTTTTAAGGGTATGCCAAATTTCGAATGTGGAGTTGAGGTGAATGATGTAGGGCAAGATGGGAGAGGAAATAGTAGAGCAAATGGCAGCGGCTAAGTTTTGATCGGTAAGTAACCAGGTCGACTGGGTAGAGGTATGCACAGACGGATCATTGGGATGATCAAGAAGAGGCGGGGAAGGGGAAGGTTGCAGGTGTTGTTCGAAACCATTTGCACGAAGAACCTTAGAGATTTGTGATCTCCAGATTGAGTAGTTGTCCGGAGTGAGTTGAATCTGGACAATAGATTTGAGGTTGGAGACAACAAACTTCAGGGTTGAGGAAAGAACGGGAGGATCTCACGGCACGGTGACATCGGATTCCTCAATTGGAGACGAAGAGGAAGTTGTCATTGATGCCCGGAAAGAACAAGCTTTCTGATACCATGTAGAATCTGTAGAACCTTTGGGTTCTTGCGCTTGAACTTTTCGGTTCTTGGAGCAAAGCAGAGAAAGAGATAAAGGAAAATAATGATGTATTTCATATCTCCAATACGGGTAAGGTATAGCCTATATATAAGCAATTAAGAGAAGAGAAGGCTACTAGCTAGCCAATCATGTAATGCCAGCTCATTATTACATATTATTTAATTACATTTGGTTTATTTCCTAATAGTATTAAAAGACTTCCTATGGAACAACTTCTTATGCTTCGTTTGGGACGGCTTCTGTTGTTTTTTAAACAATTTTTTAGTACAAAAATTAAAATTTTTGTATTATAAAACTGATTTAAGAAGCAATAAGAAAGTCATTCCGAATAAAGCCTTAATTGTTTCCAAAATTGACTTTCCAATAAAAAAAAATTTAGTTCAAAAAAATTTGTACGAGAAAACTACTTTCTAAACCAAATGTCCAAATGTCGTGTACAAACATTTTTAGTTCATAAAATCTTTATATTAGAAGACTACTTAAAAAATAAAAAAGAAAATTATCTCAAACAAAACTTAAGTTCATAGGAGCTTAGACTATTAAAATTGAAGCCCAAAGAACTATAAATTGGCTAGGTAAAATTAATAAAAAATTAAAATTAAAATTTAAAAAAATTAAAAATTTAAAAATGAGATATATATAAAACAAATTAAGAATTGCTTCCGGGCATCTCCAACCGAACGGCAAACACTTGTTTGTCGTTCTTGCTTTGCTCCAACCGATCGTCATTTTTGACGTCATTTGATCGCGGATGAACATTTTTTTTCTCTCTACCGAACAGGTTGGGAAGAAAGGCGCGAAAGAAAATGACGGTTTTAGCGGCAAAATGGCGTTGGATTGGAGATGAAACACGTCATTTTTTTATTTCCCTGCATTTTGGAGTGAAAAATGAGATTTTCGGTTCGAAATGGTCTAATAAAGCACCGTTGACCTCCAGTCTTCGTCAAATGCGGAATTCCTTTAAAGCTCCGAACAATGCCAACAAATTTTTGCTGTCTCATTCCCACAAATTGAATATATTATGAGATCGACCATATGAATTTTTTGTTTGCATAATTTCTTCACATTCTATCCTTCACTCCCTCGCGATAGAAAATAAATAATTAATCAAAGCAGTCTTTTATTAATTATTTGGTATTTAAAAGTGGTCCAATTAACATAATTCCCTTCCCAATATTATATATATCTAAGTTCTATTCAAGCTTCATTTTTTAAAATTCAATTTGGGATCACTTTCAATTTTTTTATTTCACTTTTTAATATTTTACTAAAAAATAAAAACATATTTGAAATCTTAATTATATGTCCATTTTTTAATTTAATGTCCACCATGTCATTTAATGCGACAGTGGAGTGGAGTATTACAACTAACAAATCGGATTTGACTCATTTATTGTCGGGTCAAGTCGGATTTGATCCGAATATAACCCATTGATCCGAATTGACACCCTTACAAACGATGTCATATGAACAGTGTTGAAAATTCATTATGATATGTAGCATTAATGAAGGCAGATGATAAAGATAATTTTTTTTTAAATAACGAAAAATACTTATAAAATATATAAAAAGTTTTTAAATTTAATTTTATTTTAAAAGTCAAGAAATAATTTAAATCTGCAAATTCAACGTAGATTTTAAAAAATAAAAAGAAAAATTAATTTCAAGCGTGCCCTTAATTACGATGAGATGGTTACGGCTAGTTTTAACTTTGTACAGGAGGACTGCTTGTTAATGCTTTGACTATGGATTCGGATCGGTTGATTCGATTGGCTAATAAAAAAATAATTATTTTGCCAATCCAATATAAATGAATTTGTAAATTATAATAAAAATCGGTGAATTGGTTAAGATGGTCGAACGGGGTCCTATCTCTACTAAAGTTGGCAGATGAAATACAGGTAATATTTAGAATGGTACAATATTTAAATATAAATTAGGAAAAAAAATTCTTAGATATTTAGAATATTATAATACTAATATAGTTTAATATTTAATTATTTAATATTGACATGACATCAAGAATTAATTTGATCAAACATAAATATTGATATAATATGAATTGAAATTTTAAATTAAATTTAGGAAAATCTGATATCTGATTTAAGGTAACATATAGTGAAAATAAATATTTTGATAAGGCGAGCTTAAAGAGATGAAAAATATTTTAATTCAATTTATTCAAGTCAAAATAAGCCCTGTTGTGGCCTGAAAAATTTACGGCGATAGAGAGATATAGACTTTAGTGTGCTAGCCTTGTACAAAAATCCAGCACATAAACAAACAAACAAACAAACAAACAAACAAAAAAAGAGTGGGGGTGTAGTGTTTATAAGAGACACCAAATTTTTTAGGTGAAAAATCTTAAAAAGTAAAAAAAAAAAAAATCCATGGGATAGTCGGCGGTTGCTGGTGGTTAGAGGGATAGTAGTCGACGGATGATTGTGGTAGGATGGACCGTAGTCTATGGGCGGCGATGGTCAGAGGGACCGTAGCCAACATGCAACGCTGATCGGAAGGACCATAAGTTAGTGGGTGACGGTAGTCAGAGGGATCGTAGTTGGAGGACAACGATGGTTGGAGGGACCGTAGTCGATGGGCGATAATGCTTGGAAGGATATAGTAGTCGGGCAACGGTGGTCGTAAGGACCACAGTCAGGCGACGACAATTAACAAGGTTGTCGTCGAGAGACGAAGGTCGAAAGGACCATAGTCGTGTAATGGTCAATTCGCTGGCATGTAGACTCGACGGTGCATGGCGGGACTCTGATCGACAGGTGAATAAAGCTCTCAGATCGCTAAGACCACAAAAGGAGAGCCGTTCGAAATATTTCAGGCACAGCGAGCGAAAGTAAAGAAAGAGGCGTAAGAAATTAGGGCTTTGACTGAAATGTTGCTATAGGTTATGCCGACGGTTATAATCGGTGGTATAGCACTCGTTATGACCGCCTATATTAATAGTTAAACGAGTTCTAATATTCGCGGTTTTGAACGCTGCGAAAAGTTAGAAACGGTGATAGTTTTTAAACCTCTACTATGAATTGCGGCGAAATTTTTCTTTTTTTAGTAGTGTTCATCAATTCACAATCCAATAATTCGATTGATTTTATGATTGAAAGGCTGTAGACTCGATTGATGCCAAAGTAATGCTAATGAAGTTATAGTTCTGAACATGAACCATTTCTTTGTCATAGCCTAAAAAAAAGGAAGGAAAACAATAAATCAAATGGTGTGCGATTTATTATTTGCTCAAACCTTAAAAAATAATACAATACAATTTAAATGCATTCAATTTTAAAAAGTGGGTCCATCGATAGTGATATGTGATGAAATCAATAATAATAATAATATTTTTACCACGCAAAGCTAAGCTAAATGAATGACTTTTATAAATTTAATAATTGAGTGAAGCAACTTCCGACAAGTAATGTAAAATATTTTATATCTAAAAGAATATGATGTTAGGTTAAACTTTTCAAATTTAGGTAAAAAAGAAATATAATAATTATTTATTAAAATCTAGAATCTTAGTGACAAAAGCACGTATATTTAAAAAAATCTTTTATTAAAATAAAAAATTTATATATTCAATAAAATATGCAATTAATTATTGTATTCATATATTTTTATAGATTAATAATTATTGTTGTTGTGATCATATTTTTATTATTTATTTAATGCGTGCAACTAAACTAAAAAAACGCACGAAGAACTAGAAAAATCCAATATAATAGGAGAAGTATTGAAGTGGAGAGACAAAAGATTTGGTAATATTTAAGGGGAGGAAGGTAATAATATAAAAAATTTAGGTTTAATTTGAGATAATTTTCTTATAATTTTATAAAGTTATTGTAGAAAATGATTTTTTAAAATTGCTATAATTTTTTTTAAATAATGATTAAATAAAAATTATGATTAAAATCTGAAAAATAAAACAATATAAAAATTATCTCAAACAAAATTATAAAAAGGGAAACCAAAAAACACTTTATTTTTCAATCAAGAAAGTTAGCTTGAGATTACATATAATACATAAATAAATAAATAATTAATATTATACCAATTTTAAAATTAAAATAAATTTTAAGATCCAGCCAATTAAAATTTTTATTCAGGATATTCTCACTCAAATTTTCTTCTCTCATCTTTATTTGTCCTATAATAATTCTTAAGCAAGGCTGGAGCGACTCAAGACACATAATATTTGCCTATAATATATAAAAAACTTATATAAATAAATAAAATATTTTTAATATATATAATCAATCGTTGCATATATACCTTCAGTCAACCAAAAATAAAATTTCCAACAGGTTAGTGAAGCGTTGACTATCGTTTAACCTACTTCGATGCTTCTTCCTGTGACCGCAAAATTGGACGAATCAGAAGAAAAATCACAATTATCAGCTGATCTATTCGAGACTTTTTAACGAAAGAAGCGAAGCACTGAAACTTTTCGGCCAGCTTATATATTTGTGTGTCATTACAAAGGAAAGTTCGCAATTAGCTTTTTTTATAAAAAAAACGGCTATGGGATGATCCCTCAAATCTTTTTTTTTTTTTATCAAAATATTTTCATAATTAGTACGTGCATGCTGTTCTTTTAATATAATATAAAATTATTAAGAGACAAATATTCATAACAATGCTATTTTTTTTAATTTGATTTAAGTTTTTACTAAATATATCCTTCTATGTTCAACATAAAGTAAAAGATAATCAAAATATTCGGTAATTTCAATTTATTTTTTATTTAACTATATTTAAAATATATTTAGGGTCATTTTCATGAAAAGAAGGCAATAGTCTTTGGCTTCATTTGGGCAGCTTTTAAATTGCTTTATAAAGTTACTTTTTAGTATAATTTTTTTTAATAATGATCTAAAACTTTCACTACAAAAAATCAGGGATTACCGGCGGTTAAACCGGCTGTATGACTGCCAGTATAAACCGGCTGTGTATCTGGCGGGTTTTAATAATACACAACCGGAATTAACGGCGGTATAATAACTTCCGGCTAGGCCGCCAGTTTTTTATTTTTGCGGCGCCTTTATCAGTGGCCAAGCTGCCGGTGTTAATTAATTTTTTTCGGCGGTCTAAACAGCCGAAAAACCCCCAGAAATTGTCCAAATATTGGTCAAACCAAGCCTTCCTTTTCATTTCTTTGCGTATACGTTTCTGCAGACGCTCGCTCCCGGCCAATCGCGCCTCCAACTGCCTCCGGAGAAATCCAGCCGCCGACACCCTCTCTCCGGCCAACGTTCTTGCCCTCACTCCGGCCGCCGATCACGCCCGCATTCTACCGCCGAAAGTCGTCGATCAGCAACGCACTGAACTGAAGGTTTGCATTTTTTTTTTCTTTTACTAATGTGTCAAACTTTAAAACTGTGGGAGAGAGTTATGGAGCATAGATTGTGGCGTGATGCTAATGTTTCACAAAATCAATTTGGATTCACGCAAGGTAGCTCAACTATGGAAGCTATGCATTTTTTTTATTATGTTAGATGCATAGAGAAGTATATAGAGAATAAAGAGGATTTACATATGATATTTATTGATTTAATGAAAGTATATGATAATGTTTCAAGAGAAGCGCTATAGAGAGTTATAGAAAAGAAAGGGGTTAATAATGTTTATATTTATGTCATTAAGGATATGTATGCAAGAGTTATCACTTGTTGGATATGATTACGTCAAGGACCGGCCTTAACTTCGATACAGGACGCTTATTTTAACCACAGGTACATACCGACGATCAAGCTGCCGTTAAAACCGGCGTTTGGGATGGCCGGTAAGCCGCCGATAATTAACCGGCAGTCGCCGGCGCTATGACCGCCGGAATTTACCGGCCGTTTATGCCGCCGATAAAGTTAACCGTCAGAAATTAGCCGCCGCAATTCGTTTCCTACACGCTTTATACCGGCGGTTTGTACTGCCCGTAGTTTTCAAAACCACCGGAAAAGTAATGCTAATCGTCGAAAAAAAATCGTCGGTAATTAACATTTTTTCTGTAGTGTGCCCCCGACCGAAGTGTTTCTTTTCCAACCATAGAAAGAACAAACTAATTGCTGTATGACTAAAATTATGTCATTTCCAAATCAAAGCTTACGAGTTTAGCCTAAGATCAAAGCTTACGCAAAGAATCAAATATTTTCTCATTTACATTGTATTAATTGAGTCAAACGAGTTACCGCATGGTCAAAATTTTTCGTTTAGTCTGAGTCAATTCCAAGTCAATTTCAAAATAATAAAGTCAACTCTCTCTCTCTCTCTCTCTCTCTCTCTCTCTCTCTCTTTCTCTCTCTACATAACTTCATCCTTATCGTATTTGAAAACCAGTTAGGCCAGGTTCATAGCATGCATTAATGCAGATTGACCGAACAAAGTCTCTTGACTTGAAGTAACGCGCAAAACAAAAATAGATAGTTGATGCAATGGTCAAGGTTGATCAGCACCCATTTGTTCAACATGTTGACAGTAGATATTACAAGTTGGAATTCCAACAAGATTGTTTTAGCTGTTCAGAAAGTGATTTTACACGCTTAATCACGTTATGAGCTATCGATTATCTTGTCAAAAAGTGATTCGATTCTCTCCGAGATCTTCTCTGATCGTCCAGATTCTAAGTTGTTGACGATAAGGTCAACTGAACTCAAGTCTATTAATTATATTATATAGATCAGAGGCACTGTACTCACTATAATAATCTTATGTGCATGCATGATATTAGTCTTGGTGGGATACATGCATGATGCATGCATGTATGTTATGATCCCCCACAAATCAAAAGGATGCATGATATACTGTTTAGTCAACTGCGCAAGGACATGCATGGATGTTTATGATTCAAGTACGTCTACCTGTTGAGATATGCTCGATAGTATCGTACCCATGACATGATATAATGATATTGACTTATTATGTGTGACAAACTTTAGCTTCATGGCTTTCATTAGATATGAATAGCCAATCTGATTATTGTGTTAGAGGATATGAAAGACGAGGGATATAGAGAAACCGAAGATCTCTTTTTCTTATCTTCTTTTATAGCTAAAGACATTTGGCTTGAAGGGAGAAGAATAAATTTTTAATCACATGAGTACCTCTGCTTCAAAATAAAGGTTGAGGTTATACACGTATCATTGAGTAAATTCATATAAGTGATGTTTGGTTTGCAGAAAAATAATAAAAAGAAAAAAGAAATGCAAAGTATTTTAAATGCAGAGGATTTCAAATTTTGGGTGTTTGATTTGATGATTATAGAATATTTTTCAAAATTTTAGTAAACGTTCTCATTTTTCGCCAAATTCTTTTTTCATCGCAAACTAACTGTGTTATCACCGCCCGCCACCGCAATCACCGCCACTAGTACTATTAACCACCAACTCAACCGCTGGCTGCCTCCACCATGATCACGAACCACAACCCGCCACCCCTGTCATTTAATTTAATATTGTATTTATTTTACTTCAAATTAAACAAAAAAGTAATCACGTACTTACATTCATTTTAAACTAATCAAAATAATTTCAAATAATATATATATATATATATATATATATATATATATATATATATATATATATACTACATACATTCTTTTTACACTATATTCTTTTAACTCATATTCATTTTTCAATGAACCAAATAGCCTCATATTATTTGTCAACTACAAAGAGCCTATTTAAATTCCTACCTTGCCCATCAATATCTTGTATCTTTTAGGTGACCCTTATAAATAAACATAATTCATAATTATAGCTTATGAATGATATTCCATTCACTACAGGAAAATCGTCTATTGACGGCAGCATTTTACGACGAAAGTTGATCATTTTCTGGTGGCTTTTGAATTTATCGGCGGAAAAATTTTTGCCGGTAAAACACGCGTAGGAAAATTTTTTCCGAAGGCCTTTTCCGGCGATAAAAATTTCTGGCGCCTATCCGGAGCCCTTTGGCCGCCGGAAAATAAAAAAAATTCAAAAAACCTTGTGCCCGGCTAACCGCCGCTCAATCTGCCAACTGACCGCCCGGATGCCTTCACGCGGCCAGGTGCTCGGCTTCCCAAGAACCTCGCCCGCCCGCCCAGACGGTTTCCCGTGCTGCCCGCTTTGTTCCTGCCAAGTTGCCCGCGCCCACCCAAGATAATGAGTGATTTTCTTGTAGTGATTATCCATGAAATATATGATCGATTATGATTATATATCATATATTTCATGGATAATGGAATATCATTCATAAGCAATAATTATGAATTGTGTTTATTTATAAGGGTCACCTAAAAGATACAAGATAAATATACAAAACAACTTTATTCATATTTTGAAAGATAATAAAACCCCTTAGAATGAGTTACTTAAGAGTCATAATCTAATAATTGATAAATATATTTGATTACTTTTTTTATATTACTGTTGCGTCTTGGAGTATTCGCGGTGGTAGAGAAATATATAGTTTAATGTCTTAGCATTATACGAAGTTCCAGCACACAATCAGATAATAGAGAGAGGGAATACACCAATATTTTTACGTGGAAAACCCTTGAAAAGGGGAAAAAACCACGGGGCCTAGCCCAATCGAAAATGATTCCACTAGAATTTGAGCCGGTTACAAAGGGCTGACTCGCCTCCAAGGGCGATCAGATTACAACTAGCAACTGTTCGATAGAAGTCTGGTGTTAGACCCGTCAGCAGTTGATTGTCTGACACTACCCTGACGTCACATGGAAGTTCGAGTGTTAGTTGGTAGTCTAGCCTTGAGCAGAACGTCGGGCCTTGAGCAGAACGTTGGGTATGAACGTCGGGCCTGAATGTCGGGCCTTGAGCAGAACGTTGGGCATTCAACAGATTGTTGGGCCTGAACGTCGGGCCTGAATGTCGGGCCTTGAGCAGAACGTTGAACATTCAATGGAACGTCGGGCCTTGAGCAGAACGTTGGGCCTTCAGCGGAACGTCAGGCCTTGAGCAGAATGTCGGGCCTTGAGCAGAACGTCGGGCCTTGAGCAGAACGTTGGGCCTTCAGCAGAACGTCGGGCCAGAACGTCGGGCCTTGAGGTGGTGGTGCAACGAAGCTCCGACGGTAGTCTGGGGAGGCTTCGGCGATGGTCTTGCGAGGTTCCTACGGCGGTCCGGCAAGGTTCCGGCGATGTTCCGACGGTGGTCTGGCGATGTTCCGGCGGTGGTCGAGGAGGAGCTTCTTCCTTCTCTTCTTCTCTTCTTGCTTGAATCCCCCTTTGTGAAGAATGAGGGCTCTATTTATAGATTTTCTGGAGTGTCATAGCTCGTAAATAGGCATGAGATTAGGGGCGAATAGGGAGTGGTCGAATGGACGGCCGATATTGAATCCTACGATCGTGCACCGTTCGTTGGACATTTGAAGGCCTTAGTGATATCGGGATTCAGTGATCTTGGGCTCATTGGATTCGTCTCGTCAAGTCGTTCGATTCGAGTACAAGATCGTTAAAATCGGACATCGTTTGGTAACTCAAACATTGCGACGAAGCTTCTGACAGCGCTTCGGGTCTTTGATTTAGACTCATTTGGGCTCGGATCGAGTTGAATTTGGTGTCGTTGGGTTCATATTTCCGAGACGCTAAGTTTGACTGTAAGCTTACTGAAATCGGAGTTGAGATGACCTCCGAATTAATTTTAGAAGTTTCCAACTCAAATTAGCATCGAAATTCGTGCCCGATCAAGATAATTTTTTGACGATGTATCAATTATATTTATATTAAAATAAATTAAAACTTCTTAAAAATTTTCTTTAACCATAATATACATCCTACTAATTAAATCAATATTTCTTAAAAAAAAGTTGAATGAGAAAAGGGAAAATAGTGATCACTTACTCCTCTTTGTTGTACATAAAATTTGCATACATTCCGTTTTTTTACTGATCTTGCTTTTCATAATAGCTTTTTATTCATGTAGTCCTCTTGGTGTGCGATTGGATCTATCATAGTTGAGCACTCACTCTCATGTTATATGCCTCCACATGGTTGGGCCTCCATGTTTAATATTTAGATTTCATTTGGATAATTTTTTTATTATTTTCTAAAGTAATATACAAAAAGTTCTTGAACTATTAAAAAGTTGTTTTAGAAAGCAGCAAGAAAATTGTCGCAAACGAAATCTTTAATGAGTTTCTATTTAATGAAAATGATGAATATTGATGAATTTTAGATTTTAAAAAAGTTGTGCATAGCTATTGTGATATATATATATTTCAATGTGAAATGCTCTCGCATGAGATGAAATCTTATTAAAATATAATAGATATTGAATTTCTTTATAGATGGATAAAAAGTATACAACAACAACAACAAATTTTTATCCCACTATGTGAGGTCAGCTATATAAATCCTTTTTCTCCATTGTGTAATGTTAAGAGTCAATTTCTCATATAAATCTAGCAAAGAAAGATCATTTCTAATATTTTCTATACCTTTATTTTAACATAAGTCAAATCTAATACATCTGCTTTCCTAATCGGGTCGTCAGAAGACCGCCGTTTTATGTGACCAAAACGTCTAAGGCAACGTTGAACATGCACTCTCTCATAGACACGTCTCATTTTTTTGGAGTTAATGCAATCTCTTTTTTTTTTTCCCCCAATCTTGTATATTAAACTTTTATAAATGAAGGTCTCATATTTCAATTAAATTCCAGTAATATTTGATGCTTTTGTTGGCATATGTTTCTCTATTCAAGTTTTATGATTTGAACATCTATTATATGGAGGATGCAAAAATATACCTTAAGAAGAACAAATAAATAAAATGATGAAATATAGAGTACCACCAAAAACTTGGTAGATCAAAAATTCATTGAATAGATATTGTGAAAGAATGATAAAAATGAATAGATACAATAATAAATAAAAAGGACGATTTACATATATTTTATATAATTCTAATATTTAAAATTTAAAATTATTTAATATTTTAGTATCCCACTTTATATGGGGTTAGACACTTTATATGCATTAATAATTATATTCCCAACCTCAATAGTTTAATTAAATATGATAATATTTTCGATGCATTTTTTTTTTCTTTTAATTATATAATATGTTATTTTTTATATGTAGTTTAGACAAGTTCCTAAGACTTTTGGTTACAAAGGCAAACTTGATCTGGAGTTGCAGTTAGGCAATGACTTAATTAATAGGATATTTAGCCATTTAACATCCATTAAATAAAGATTTGGGTGCTTAATTCAAAGATAATGCTGACTAATTAGCAGATTTGGTGTTAAAGGCAGAGCATTCATTTTATTAATGATTGTAATTATGAGTTGCATCGATCTCATGCACTATCAAAATTCTTCATTCATAATAAAATTTATTATCAATAGCTTTAAAACCCCTACTAAATTTATGATAAAATTTTTTTGTTTGATTCTATCATTTTTTTAATTAAAATTTGAAAGAAAGGTTTACAAATTTTTTTTTCTTTGTTGGTACAAATCCGAATTCGTTTGGGATAATTTTTTTACTGCTTTATATAGCAGTTTCTTAGTATTCACTTTTTTTTTAATTAGAAATTTTTGTACTAAAAAACTGCTTTATAAAACAATAAAAAAAACTGTCCCAAACGAAATCTTAAAAACAAAACATAATAGCTTTTGAATCTTACAAGCTAATTTAAGATCACCAACCTCATAACTCCACCACTATTAAATATATATACACTATATTAATATGGCACTGATTCCCTATAGAACATGTAGAATAATTGATCATTTAATGAGATGAACAAAAAATCAAACATCTCGATGGATTAATTTGAAGTCTTATTGCTTTCTTGTTGACTTCATATATGTGAAGAGTAGGAGGGAAATAATTTTTATTTATGCTTGCTGATGCGAAGGTTTCTGGTACCTAAATTATTGAATAAAGTCATATTTGTGACTTCATCGCCTATGTCATATTGTTCTATCATGAAGAGGTCATACAATAAACAATAATTATATGTTATGACTATAGATGATCGGATGCAAGAAACATCCGGTCGTAGGCAAAAAAACGCATGTATCGAGGTGTACCGAGTTTTTTGAAAAAACTTGAAAAAACTCGGTACATCTCGGTATAGGCGTTTTTTTGCCTACGACCGGATGTTCCTCTGCATCCGGTCGGAGGACGTAATAACGGCTCGGATGATCGAGGGATAGGGGAAGATTCAAGGACGCTGATAATTCCAAAAAAAAATTAAGGATTTAGGCTTCGTTTGGGACGGCTTTTTTATTGCTTTCTAAAATGGAGTTTTAGTACAAAATTTTTTATTTTTGTGTTAAAACTCCGTTTTAGAAAGCAATAAAAAAGCCGTCCCAAACGAAGCCTTAAATTTCTTTTGGAACAGCTTTCTAAAGAAGATTTTTAGTAAAAAAAAATTATATACTAAAAAGCTATTTTGAAAAACAGGTAGAAACTGTTCCAAACGAACTTTAAGAAGAGAAAAAACATAATTTATATCATTTAATTGATGGCCTAATACTCCTAAAAAGAAGATATTCAAAAACGTTCAATGACTCATTAACTAACTAATAAATACTTCATATTCATAAGTTATTTATGTGCTAGATGACTGATAAAAGTCTATTAATTTATCCATTATATTTATTATTTCATATGTTCTTAGTGATGCCTAACATCATATATATACACTAAGGATCTATTTGAGTCAATTTTCTGCACCAAACACAATTTCATCTGACTAATGATTTCTCATTATTTTTAAAAATTTCGTTGTGAAAAGCTACTTTCTATAATTATAATAGCGAAGTTGTTTTCTTCACATCTAATATTATAAAATAATGCAGCCGTCTAAGAGGGATCCTAAATTTCGAAATAGTAAACTTAGGCTTTATTTGGGACGGACGGCTTTCTTACTGTTTCTTAAAGTAATTTTTTTAGCACAAAATTTTAATTTTTATAATAGAAAACTGCTTTAAGAAGCAGTAAGAAAGCCGTCCTAAGCTTTCTTCTTTCTAAAACAGCTTTTTAGTAAAAAAAAAAATTAACAAGAAATTTTTGTATTAAAAAATTATTTTTAAAAATATTAAAAAATTTGTCTCAAACAAAACCTTAATTTTAATTGTTATACCAAACCTAAAGATTCTGTATCTATCATTAATTTGCTCCCGATTAATTCATCAGCACTTAATTTTTGTCATGCCAAACCTAAAAGTCTCTGTATCGTTTGTTAATTTTCTCTCAATTACTTCATCTTCTCTAGTTGAAATAGGACTAATTTATTGATATTGAATTTTTTTTTTAGCTCCAAAATAACTCACCAATACCATCACCTAGGAAAAGATAACAAGAAACAGAGAGAGCCCCACAAATCAAAAGAGAACAACTACATTCTAGAATTTCTCTTACGACGCCTACTGACACAGGAGAAGGCTCTCTCAACAACCTGACTCACATTCAAGCCATACAACTCCTGAAATGAATCATCCTGCTCATCCCTCAAGTCATCACCCACATCACCGAGCGATGAAAGAGACCCATCATGCCAACCCGATTGCACTAGACAAGTAACCCCAAAACTAGATACCAACTGAGCATTCAAACCATTAGGGAACACAAGAGCTATATGCACCTCAACAAAAGAATCATTCCCCTTTGGCCCAACTATCAAAGGAGAAATGACCGGAGTCTCCAAATCACTAGAGAAGTCATTAACCAACTCCATATTAACTTGAAAAAGCTCCAAATTCAGCCCTTTCACAATGTCCAAATCAGTGGGTGAGGGAACAAACTCGTAAATTCTCTAACCACCAGCCCAAACCAAATCCATACAAGCAGAGGAAACATTAGAGCCATCGTTGTTAACCACCAAAACATCAGTTAACAAAGGATTATAGACATCCTCAACCAAAGGTTCAACAGTTTGGCCTCCATAGCAAGGGACAATATTTTCCTGTAAAGAATTGGCAACACACCCGCTTTCTTGCTCACAATCATTAACCTCCAAGGCACAACCACCTCCACAGTAGGAGCAAAAATTAAAACAATATCATCATTATGCCGCAAAGGATCCTCATCTACATTAACATTCACATTAACATTACTAACAAGATTCACATGAGGCTGTAATATGAGACACTCCGCTTTCAAGTGACCCAAAATTTTACAATGAGCAAAATAGGAGGGGAATTCTTTCAATTCCACATATTGAGCATAGCCTAGAGTTTTGGAACTAAGCTAAACTTGATCAGGATATTATTTAGTAGCATCTAACTCCACAAGAATACATGCAATAAAAGGCCTAGACCTAGTAGAAGTTGTATTATCTGTTCTTAATGGGGCCAAACAAAGAGCCCAACCCATGTAGAATCCGAGGAGAAAACAAGTGAGGCTGAAGATTAGGGAAAGAGACCCAAATCAGGATGGTAGGGGATTCCACATTAACATAAAAAAGGAGAGTCCACTTGAACAACTTCATGAAACAATTGTTCACAAAATATGATCGATGAGAGAAAATTCTACGATAGTCTAAATCGTTCACTAACTTGATCAAGACATTTTTCAGATTCAACACAGTAACGGAAAAATCACCAACAATTGCAAGTTGAAAAAAAAATATTTGAATCACATCTAACGGCGGACGTTGCCTAGGAAACCTCCCAACCAACGAAAATTCAAAAGAAAGCACTAACGCATGCATTTCCTCATAAGAAATCAACAAAGCTGACAAGCCATGGTGCGAGGAGATCTTAAGCTCAAGATAATCCGACGAGGAAAAATCCCATGACAAAGCATCCCGAAAAGAACGAGAATGTGACTTGCCACCCAAAAAACCCACGTCACTCAAGTGATTAGCTAGCATTCAAACCGAAAAATTTGCCATAAACACATTTAATTATTGATATTGAATCTTCTATAATAAGCATAAGTAGTTTTAGGTTAGGATATGTTCATCAGAAATTAATCAAGATCAAATTAAAATTATTAAAATTATTTTTTAAGATGAGTATATTATATGATTAATTATTTATTTACTATTGATATGGCATCAAAAAATTATCTTGATCGGGCACGAATCTCGAGGCAAAATAAAGCCGAAAACTTCAAAAACTAAATTCGGGATCACCTGAACTCCGATTTCAGCAAACTTACAGTCAAACTGAGCGTCTCAGAAATACGAACCCAACGAGACCAAATTCGACTAATTCCAAGCCCAAATCAAGGACTCGAAGTGCTGTTGGAAGCTTCATACCACTGTTTGTGTTATCAAATGGCTTCCAAATATTACGAGCTTATAGTCAAATCGAACGACTCGACGAGACAAATCCAACGAGCCCAAGATCACTGAATTCTGAAATCATTAAGGCCTCCAAATGCCTGACGAACGGTCCATGATCAAGGGATTCAATCTCGGTCGTCTATCCAACCATTCCCTATTTACCCTTGATCTCTCACCTATTTACAGGCCATGTCACCCCATAAATCTATAAATAGACCCCTCATTTCTCTTGAATAGGGACCCAAGCAAGAGAGAGAAGAAGAGAAGAAGAGAAGAGAGAAGGAAGAAGTTCATCCTCGACCAACGTCAGTCCACCATCGGAATCTCGCCGGACCACCGCCGCTCCACCACCGGAGTCTAGTCGGACTACGCCGAAGCTTCGTCGGACCACCACCTGAGGCCCTCACCTTCGCTGGACCACCGACGGAGGCCCTCACCTTCACCGGTCCACCATCGGAGGCCCTCTCCTTCGCCAGACCATCATCTGAGGCTCGAAGCTCTGTCAGACCATCACCTGACACCTAAATTTCTATTGTACCATTGTTACTTGTAATCTGATCGCCCTCAGAGGCGAGTCAATCCATTGTATCCAACTCAAATTCTAGTTGAATCATTTTCAACTGGGCTAGGCCTCGTGGTTTTCCCCCTTTCAAGGGTTTTTCACGTAAAAATCTTGTGTTTTCTGTGTGTGAGCTGGATATTCGTGCAACGCTAAGACGTAGTGTTCTAACTCTATCGCCGCGTATATTCTAGTCCGCAACAACTATATTACTTTTATCTTCAAATACATTTATTAATTTTAAATTTTATATTGATATGCGTATCTCATCTTATTTGTCCATCTAGACATTTTATGACTAGTACAAAGTGATGCAAAATAGTCTTGATCATTGGTCTGACCAAATTATAATTTGAACTTTTTGGATCGCCCTCTAAAGTTAATATGAATTAATATTTCTGCATACAACAACAACAAAGGGTAATTTTTAAAAAAGAGCACTTAATTGCCATAATTAGTAAAAGAAACATATTTATTTAAAAATTTAAGAAAGAGCTAATTCTTATGCTCAAGTGAAGAGAGAGAAATGTCCCATCGTGGAGAGTGAAAAGTGATAGAAAGAGAAAGAGAAAAAGGTTGAGAGAGAGAATAATACCTATGCCACTCCCTCTCTTCTCTACAAAATTTATATATTATTTTTAAATATTAAATAATAGTTTATATATTTAATCATTTTTACTAAAAAATTTTTAGATTAAATATATAAAAATCTTAGTTTAATTTAATTACGTTATAATTTAAGTTATAAATTTTAAATAAATTAAGTTATAACTTATTAATTTAATTTAATTACATTATAATTTAAATAAATTTATTTAAATTTATTACTTAATTTAATTTAATTACATTATATTTTAAATTTATATTTAATTTAATTTAATTTAATTATGTTAAAATTTATAACTTAATTAAATTTAATTACTTTATTTAAATTTATAACTTAATTTAATTTAATTATATTATCTTTTAAATTTAATTTAATTAAATGGAATTTCTATTTTAATTTAAATTTATAACATAATTAATATTGTAATAACAATTATAAGATTTAAATATTTATTAAAAATTTAATTAATATTTATAACTATAAATTTAATTGATATTTATAAAAATCATTTAAATATTTATAACTATAAGATTTAAATATTTATGAACTAGAAGATTTATAAAAAATTAATTAATATTTATAAATATAAATTTATATAATATTTATAAAAAAAAAATTATTTAAATATTTATAACTATTATATTTATTTCAAAATAAATAAAATATAAATATAACATTAATTAAATTATGCAAATATTATAACAAAAAATAATTTTAAAACCCTCTACCGCTGCCTCTCTCTCTCTCTCTCTCTTCATGAATACGCTAAAACATTTGGCTTATTCATGCGAATTAGCTTCTTCTTAAATTTTTAGCTAAACATGCTCCTTCTACTAATTGTGATAAATAAGATGCTCCTTTTTAAAAGTTACCCAAACAACAAATTCAAGCCTTTATCCTACTATATGGGGTCAACATCTATCTTTAAAATTATAATTTTATTTTCAATTATATTAATTTCTACAACATTATTATTCAAACTCTTATCAATAGTCACACATATAGTTTATAATGCGATTCCTACCTGAATACTATAATTGTTGCGTCCTGAAATATTTGTGGTGGTAGGGAAATAAAAAGCTTAGTGCCTTAGCTTTGAACAAAGATCCAACATGAATATAGATAAGATAGAGGGGTGCAAGTCATAAGAAACATCAAGATTTTTACGTAGAAAATCCTGAAAAGGGAAATAACCACTGAGCCATGCCCAGTTGAAATGAATCTACGACTGTTTGATGTTGATTACGAATGAAGCCTTTCATTGAGGGGAGAAGTTGGCTCAATGTAGCATTATGTAGTACACATTATATAGTGGGAGTTGGAAGAACATAGTGAAATGATAGTTGCTGATCTCAAGAGAGTGTTGGCTTGTTCATTCGGTCAGTAGGACCGTAGTTGACAGACGACTGAGATCAGAGGCATCGTAGTCGGCGAGCAACGGAGGTCGCAGGGACCTTAGTCGGCGGGAGACGAAGGTTGGATTTAATTGCCTTAGTGATGTTAGAATTAAACGATCTTAGGCTCGTTGGATTTATCTCATCTAGCCGCTTGATTTGACTATAAGCATGCCACATTTAGATGTCATTTGGACATCCAATTAATCTCTTAATGTGCTTTGGCCTCTCGATTTGGACCCATTGGGTTCAGATTGGATTAATTCTAGTGTTATTGGGTTTGTTTCTATGAAACGTTCATTTTTGCTATAAGCTTGCTGAAATTGAAGTTCATATAGTCCCAAATTTAATTTTGGGAGTGTCCAACTTGGATTTGCCTCGAGATTCAAGCCCGATCAAGACAATTTTTGGTGACGTATCAATAATTTAAATTTTAAACTATCAATACCTTTAGCCTCTCTTTAACCCATCTAGTTTTATAAATGCATAGAATATTTATTTTTCTATAAATCATAATATCAATTAATTCCATTAATTTGGCTAAAAGAGAACATATATTACAAGTTTAAATCCTAATTCTAGTTTCATGAACAAGCTTTTTGGCCCACATCCATTTATAATGTAGGAACCCTTGTTTATCTAATAATGCACTCGGGCGCCACTTCTCCTTGTATTCAGGTAATACAATGCGCACTTCTAAGAAATGTCCTAACATTAACATAATGTATTAAGCATTCATTTCATGATTGTTCGACAAATTTTATGCTTATTGTTGTCTATCAAACTCAATCCTTCACTTTTCTACATACAAGCTATCATTAAACTACATCGGTAGTATTTACAAAATCAGTCAATAATATTTTCAAATCATACAATAATTATGAAAGATCTATTTTTTTGCTCGAATTCATAGCATATTGATTGAAAATAAATTTTAGAATCCCGATGAGCTGAGTTGAATAATCATTGCACACCTTGATTTGTGGTTGGGAGCTTGGACTACCAATCAAGAGGTTTTAGGTTCGAAACTTGTTTACG
The DNA here is from genome assembly GCA_022539455.1 of Dendrobium nobile. Taxonomy (NCBI): domain Eukaryota; kingdom Viridiplantae; phylum Streptophyta; class Magnoliopsida; order Asparagales; family Orchidaceae; genus Dendrobium; species Dendrobium nobile. The sequence continues at coordinate 47,558,583 of CM039730.1, forward strand.
TGATGTGTACAATAGTTTGTCTTAATTGACTAAAAAATCCTAATATAAAATGAGTGTTCAATGATTATGTAACACTATTTCTTTACTTTCTATATTATTTCATGCAAAAATATAATATATTTGATATACATTTATATACATACTATTAAGCAATGATAAATTTTTTTCAACAATTTCAGAGTGCTTTATTTCGATCAGAGTTTCTTAAAAATTTTGGCATTTTTTTAGTGGATGAATAATATTTCATTTGTTAGAATAAACTTAATATTTAATCAAATTTATACTGAAAATATATTTCATATTATTAAATCATAATGTTAAATTATAGATAAATTAATTTTACAATATTACAATTTATTATAAGATTGTAATATATTTTAATTTACTTTTTATTGAAGAGAGAAAGAAATAGAAGAAATAGAATATCTACATCCTTTAAATTTTATATAACATGGCCTCTTAATTTCAATATATATTTCTCTTTTTCTTTTTCTTAATTCATTTAATATATCTATTATTATCAACACACTATATTTTATTTTTTATATATTCATATTTTCTCTAAGTTTAAATAAACAACAAAATTTGTTTTATTTCTTATAGTTATTACAAGATATAAACTAATCTTAAGTAAATGCTTAAATATTTAAAGATAATTTTAATCTATTGCAGTTCAATTTAAAATCACATAATAATTTATTAATTTATAATTCTAAATTAGACTAAAAATTTGAAGATTGCTCCACTATCAAATCAATTTTCAATACAGTCATAAATTTTTAAATAATATTCCTCGCTTGTAATAATATTTGAATATTAACATAGATTCTGTTTGGGATAATTTTCTGTTATTTTATTTTTCAAACAGCAATTATAATTTTATTGTTTACTATTTTTTATTGTTTTCTCACTATTTTTATTTATTTTGATGTTTTTCAAGCTCACACTTCCTCTACTAAGCTGGATCGACCTCCACATCCCCAGCTGAAAAAATGTGTCCAATATACCCCATTTATGATCAAGCAAATGCACATTTTGATGGTTTTACAAACAAAGTGGTTCTTGTAATACTTGTATGATCTTGGGAAGATGATTGTCGTGATCTCCCAATGATTCATTGTATATAAGTGATATCTCAACAAAAAAAAAAAAAATTTATCTTGATCGGGCACGAATCTCGAGTCAAAATCAATCCGGAAACTTCAAAAATTAAATACGGGATCATATGAAATCCGATTTCAGCAAACTTATAGTCAAACTGAGCGTCTCAGAAATACGAACCCAACGACACCAAATTCAACTCAATATCAGCCCAAATGAGTCCGAATCGAAGACCCGAAGCGCTATTGGCAGATTCAAACCACAATTTGGATTACCAAACGGTTTCCAAACATGACATGCTTATAGTCGAATCAAACGGCTCGATGAGACGAATCAAGCGGCTCGACGAGACGAATCCAACGAGCCCAAGATCACCAAATTCCGATATCATTAAGACCTTCAAATGTCTTATAAACGATCCACGATCAAAGGATTCAATATTGGACATCCATCCGAACCACTCCACATTCGCCCTTGATCCTCCTCCTATTTACGGGTCATGTCATCCTCAAAAAACTATAAATAACCACTTATTTCTCTTGAGAGGGGACCCAAGCAAGAAGAGAAGAAGAGAATGAAGAAGAGAAGATTAAGAGGGAAGAAACTCCTCCTCGACCACCGCCGTCAGAATTCTGCCCGACTTCCGAACAACGCTGAAATTCCACCCGACTTCGAAGTGACGCCGGAATTCTACCCGACTTCCACGGGACACCAGAATTCTACCAGACCTCCACGGGACGTCGGGATTCTGCCCGACTTCCACGGGACGCCGTAGTTTTTCCCGAATATCATCTAACGTTGGAGTTCTCCTCGGCCGCCGACTGAATTCAGACTTCTACCGAACGACGAATCTCCGCTCGTCACCATATTTCTACCCGACGTCAGACTTATGCCCGTTGTTAGGTTTTCACCGGACATCTATCTGATGTTGGATTTCTACCTGACACAGTCATTCTGACCACCGTCGTCCACCTACTACGATCCTTTTGACTTACGTTGCCCACCGACTACAGTCCTTCCAACCTCCGTCGCCCACCGACTACGATCCTTCTGACTTATGTCGCCCACCGACTACAGTACGTCCGACCAAATGAACACGTAAACATAGCTCTTTGTATTCCCACCATGTAATGTACTGCATATGAAGTACATAGATCCAAGGCCATCCCCCCAAGGAAGGGCCTCATTTGTAATCAACTGCAAATACTAGTGGATTCATTCAAACTGGGATAGGCCCCGTGGTTAGGCATCACTGGCAAATGTCGTTTGGCTGTGTTCCAGCCGCTAGTGGAATTTGATGATCTTCCGTCTCTTTAAAGCATTCAAACTGATTTTAGGTATGTTTTGCACTTTTTTCTTGTCCTTTATTGACTAGCATCAGTACAATCAGCTAGGTTTGCCTTTATGAAATTTACTATTGCAGTGGAAACTGAAAAAACAGACTCATGGCTCTTCTTTCATCAATTAAGCTGTCATTAATTGCTGAACCAGTAAAGTTGTTTTTAGGGTTTTTGCTGTATGGCTATTAGGTTGAAGGAATGAATGCTGTTGTATTTATTCTTTTTTTACAGCCACCTGTTATTTATGATCCTGATGCTATCATTAGGCTGGCTACCAATCAATCTTCCATGAGCATGGCCAAATGAAATGCTTGTTGCAGTGATTGTTGTTGAATTTTGATCAAAAGTCTATAGAAACGGTTTTAAAAAGTATGAACTGATTAAGATTTCGTTTGGGACGGCTTTATGACTATTTCATACAATAGTTTTTTAATACAAAAATTTTTTTAACAAAAAAAACTATATATTAAAAAACTGCTTCAGAAAGCACTAAGAAAGCTGTGACAAACAAAGCCTAATTTTGCTGCAGTCTTGCCTATTTGCATTGTAAATCTATGTATAAGGATGAGCTGAAGTAATTTAAGTACATCAACTTTGAAAGAGTTTCATTACAACAACAACATCAACCCTTTATCCCATTATATGGGGTTGGCTACACGAATCCTTTTTCTCCATTGTATCATGTTAAAAGTTAAATTATCAGTTAAATCTAATAAAGAAATTTTCTAATATTTTCAAACCAAGTATTTTTAGGTCTACCTCTACCCTTCTTAACATAAGTCAAATCTAATACATCTACTTTCCTAACCGGGTCATCAGAAGGCCACCGTTTTATATGACCAAACCATCAAAGATGACTCTCTCTAATCTTATCTTCCACTGGAGCTACTCCAACCTTTTCACGTATATGCTCATTTTGTATCATGTCTCCAAGAGTAAAGCCACTCATCTACCCATCTCTGCAACACTTAACTTAATATTATGCTTCACTTTTAATAGCTATCAAAGAGTTTCAATAACTCAATTGTTTATTTAGATGCATCCACTTATACTATCTCAAAGTCGAGCTCGCCCTTACAAAATGAACTACAGAAATCAGGTAATCATACTTACTAAACATGCATACCTAGTTACCTATGGGCTCCATTGTTTGTAGATAAAAAAAATGTTTTAAGCAATAAATTAATTTTCACTCCTTAATGGCCATCATTGCATCATCAAATAAAAAAAAAAAAGTACTTAAAGATTTGTTCTAAACTTAAGCGGAGAAAAAAGGCAAAAAAAATACTCATAATACCAATAATTTGAGAGAAGCAAATAAATAATCGAACATAGCAGTCATGCATGCTGGTCATCTACATCTAACATATAAATAAACATTACCTCAAAACTAACATTTCCTCATTTTTACTTGAAGATGATTAATATTGGCAGTACATACCCTCTAGCTAGCAGCTCCACAGGCACAAGAAAACCTTCAATATATGTGACGCTTTGATCCATCAGTGTTTGTGAATTTTGAAGCCAAATACTCTTGGAGTGTACCGTTGGGATGCCTTCTGGGGCTTGATATGAGGATAGGTCATCAGAAATAGATGTGGAAATGTTGTACCAAAATAAGCTCCATCAATATCTACACACAAGTCAAGAGAAACTCCACAGCAAAGCAACAAAATAGAGAGCAGAATTTTCTTTTTATTATTATCATCTTATTATTCCATTAAAAAAAAAGGAAAACAAAACAAAACTTCGAATCTAAAACAAAACTTCGAATCTATTTCAACAATTTGCTTAGGTTTTTCATGTCAAGTTGAAACAAAACTTGATCATCATTGAAGGGAAAAGGTTCATTATCCTTAAAAGACTAAGGCTTCATTTGGGATGGCTTTCTTACTGCTTCTTAAAGCAACTTTCTAATCCAAAAACTAATTTTTTCTACTAAAAAACTGCTTTAAGAAGCAGTAAGAAAGCCGTCCCAAACGAAGCCTAAAGCGAAGATAATTTGACAAATCAAATAAAAATAAATGCCGATAATACTGTAATAAAATTTATCTAGTTGCTGGGAGAAAGGATACTGCCTTGGAACCTGGATCTAGGGTAATAGATATCTTCACATTTGGGGCAGTAGATTTTCACAGTGCTAGATCTAGAAATGTCAGATTGACCGACGGGAAGGCAGGGCTGACCGCAGCAGTAAACTCTAGGGCATCTTCCAAAATCATAGTTCTTGTACTTTTCTAGCTGTAGAAATCATTGTTGCAGACAAAAACGTTGGAATGGATAGAACAAATAAAAACCATAAATACCAAAGCAAGATGAGATCTCACCATTGCAGCCATTCCTTTACTAGTCAAAATGTAGCGGGCATGGATCAGGCCATACAACATCTCTGCTGCAGATTCAACCAGCTCATTTTGTTCCTCGGTGAATGTATCTCCTGCCAAGTTGCATGGCGAAGTGATATATTACTAGTTTGGAATTTAAACGACAATAGAATATCAACAATGGATACGAGAGTAACAAAATCAGTTATTACTAGCAACCTCTTTCTTTTACTTCAAAGATATTCACGAGATCTTTTACTTCAAACTTATTAATGCAGCCCCATAAAATCATAACATTGTCAATATTTTAATGGGAAATTAAATTCTAAATGCCCAACAAAAATTTCTGTAACTGTAATTGAATGATATTTTGTATTTCGGTAAATAGAAAGCAACAGAAATCAAAACAGTAACTGCAACAGCAATTCAAGCAATACTAAAGGCTCCCTCGTATTCCCAAGCATTAGAATCCTCGGAAACTTGCCATGACCCCGGTGTACAAGAGAGGATAAAAAAAATTAGGTGTTCATTGTACCAAAATCCCCAGCATAAGTTAAAATAGTTAGAAAATTAGTTAAAACTTGAACGAATAAATTTAAATTATTAAATCAATCTAAACTTAATTTTTAAATAAATGTTAGATGACATTAGTGCTGAGATATTAAATAAAATAATTAAAAATGAAATAGTTATAAGTGAATTTAAGATTTAATATAATTATATTTCCATTAAAAATTAAAAGTAATGATAAAAAAAGAGAAACTTAAGTATAAAATTAAATAATTAAACTGTTCAAATCAAAATTATGTTATGCATCATACGATAGTTAAGAAATAAATAAATTTAAATTTGAATACAAAACTATAAGATAGTGGTGAAACGTGCAATGCTTTATGGTGCAGAATATTGGCCATTAAAAGAGAAGCATAATATTAAGTGTTGCAGAGATGAGGATGCTCAGGTGGATGTGTGACTTTACTCTTAGAGACATGATACGAAATGAGCATATATGTGAAAAGATTGAGTAGCTTGAGTGGAATATAAGATTAGAAAGAGTCACCTTAGATGGTTTAGTCACATAAAATGACAACCTTTCGATGGCCAGACTAGGAGAGTAGATGTATTAGATTTGGCTTATGTTAAGAAAGGTTGAGGTAGAGCTAAAAAACAGGTTAGAAAATATTAAAACTGACATTTCTTTATTATATTTAAATGAGAATTTGACTCTTAACAGGGAGAAATTATTACGTGCGAAGTCCGGACGTAGCTCTACATCCGGACACCAATTAAATGTTGATACATGCGGACCGACCGCCCGACCCAGTCCAGTGGTCCAAAGGTGAAAATTTTAAAATTGCGGAAAACCAAAAGCCCCCGCATTCAGAGTCAGGACACTTTTCATTGTCAAACAAGAATTGCTCTCCTTATAGTTCAGGCGTTCTTCATCTTCGAACAAGGATCGCTCTCTTCTTCTAGTAGGCCGATTCGTAAGGTCAGATTTATCTCCAAAGTGGCACTTTATCACTGGATATGTTGAAATGACAAAGCTACATACTCTATTTGTGGTTTATCTCAAAATAGATTATGAAGAAGCAAGCAGATGGGCACAGGAAGGACATCCAGTTCAAGGTAGGGGAAAGGGTGTTCTTACAAGCAAAGATCAGTAGCCAACAATAGAAATGAGGAGCTTGCCCCAAGATACTTGGCAAGCTACTTTGGGCCATATGAGATATTGGAGAGGATTGGAGCTTTGGCTTATCGGTTGAAATTAACTCCAGCGGCGACAATACACCCAGTGTTCCATGTATCACAGTTGAGGAGGGCAAGGACATTTGAAGATTCTGCAGCAAGCTCTGAGTTACCAGTGACACTAACGAAGGATTTAGAGGTGATGTTGGAACCCTTGGAGCTGATGGGGGTTCGCTAGAGAGAAGATGGAGCTAAGAAAGTGTTGATCAACTGGAAGAACCTCCTAGACTACAATGCCACATGGGAGCTATATGAGTGGGTGAAACATCAGTTTCCTTGTTTTCACCTTGAGGACAAGGTGATTCTTTGGGAGGGTGATAGTGTTAGACCAGCCCCTAGTGGACCGATTCTGCCTGCCCCTTATAAGAGGCCGATTCACGTTTACAGGAGGAGCGGCAGCAAGAGGGGGAGAGTGAGAGATGGGGTGGGGTCCACTTGATTTCAAATTAAAATTTGGAGCCAAAGGAGGGGGCGGCAAGGGCCTTTAGGTCTTTTTATCTTGTTGTTTTAATTGTATGCCTTAAGTATGGGAGGGAGATTAGGGTTAGGGTTATGTTTGATTATTGTGTTATTGTGAGGGTTCTTCTTGGTGTCTTGGGCTCTAGATTCATCTAGAGATTAGGAGAGAACGATCCTCCTCTCGAATTGAGGATCAATTGTATCTTTGCTTTCGTTGTTTCCGTAGTTCACTTTTTTGCAATCCAATTACGGTTGGAGAGTTTTCCACCAGATTTGTGTGACTCGATTACTGTTTTTTCTCTATCCTTGTTAGGGTTTACTTGAAATATTTAAGTATTTCCTATCATGAGTCTAAAAGGTTACCACATTGAAGATAAATGTTTGGCACCCTTCAACGCCAACATCCTAATTTAACACCCTAAATTAAAGGCAATGATTTGATTTATAATTTCATACAAAGGGTATTCAACTACTCAACCATTCAATTTTATGGTACAATATTCTTGGCGATTTGCTCATTCAATTGATTCATAATATTTAACAATTTGCTATATTTGACTATTCATCCATGTTTCATTATGCTTGGGGAGTCATTCTACTCGGTCATTCAATTGATACATTATATATAGCAAGTTGTTATTTTTGGCCATTCAATTTCATTATGCATTGTGCTTGGCAAGTTAGTTTACTCGGCCATTCAATCCATCATACTCGGTGAATTCTTACATTCAACCATCAAGCTAAATGATCATAATTGGCAAATTCTTACATTTGGTCATCAAGCTAAGTGAATAATCATTCTCTAATATTCAATTATTATTATTTAAACAGCGGGCTATATTACTCGCTAAATCATTTATAAAATTTGATTTTTGATAAATAATTCAAAGCATTCAGCTTATACCACTCGATCGGATTTGCTGCAAGTTCTTTACTATTCAACAAAGTATAGCATAAATGACAAACACACACAAGTAAAAGCAAAGAAATTTCATTTCACTTGTCCAAAAGTTACATTTACAATAACAAAAATATAAAGACAAATGTTATATACATACCTAGAGCTATGCATAATATCCACATTTGAACCTTTTTCGTCTGCATCTTTCTCAGTTTCATCATCTAAGAATTTTGTAGCGTGTTTGTAAAAATTATTCAAATTTTACCAATTTGGATTCACAAAACTCTGACTCATAAAGACATCAAGGAGAAAAGTATATCTTGCTATTTACCTATTAATGCTTTTTTTTATTAGGCAAGGCTAACAAACTCAGTAAGATTAAGAGCTGGAGCACTTTGATAAATTAGGTTGTAATCTAATTTTTTCCTCCAACTCGACAATCCTAGAATGCATAGCTTTAAGAGTTCATGCGACGTTTTCCGTTGCTACTTCAAATCTAGCTATGAAGGATTCTAAAATGTTAATTTAGTTCAATAAATCTAACTCCTGGCCAAGTACCGACTTCATCTCCTCAATTTTTTCGCACATCTTCTCAATAGGAGTTCAATTCGTAAATTATTCATTTTCTAAATGCTTCTAAGCTCCTTTCATTTTTTACTGATATGGATTACTTTAATAGCATTTTGTTAAGTGAATTTTTCCAACTGAACCCTTCATATAAGCATTTTGCTCAATAATTGTTCTGTGCGAGTTCTCTAGGGAGAATATACTTTGCCAAGATGACACAAATCGCTGCATTACTGTCATGTAAATCTTCAGCAGGCATCTTTTCTAAATGTTTATCTAGATAATTTGGGAATACATCTGGGCCAAGGTCAAGCGCCTTAGAGAAAATTCTATTTTTGGGTTGCATGGGATCAATACTTGCATCAAAACTAGCTTCCTCTTATCATCCGTATTTGTAATCTAGATAACTTTAAGTGGGTGAGAGCAAGTCCTCGTTACACCATCTGAAATGGCTACTTCTGCAATGGAAGTCATTGTCAAAGTAGTCGTTTTATCAAAAGCCCTGATTGTAGCGACATCTATTACATAACTCAAACATTACTCAAGATGAATGCTCGACTCAACCTCTTCATCACTCTCAATAATTACTCACCTTTTCTCGCCTACAGGTGAATTAATCACCTCTTCTTCACCTTTTCTCGCCTGCTGGGTGAATTAATCGCCTCTTTTTTGCCGAGAGCAATCCAGGACTTCCCTCTATTAAAATCTCAAGAAATTTGCTTACATCAAGCTTAACTTGGATGAACTCAACATCACATACAGACAAACACACACAATTTAGATGACCTTAAGTGGGTGAGAGCAAGTCCTCGCCATCTCGTCTTAAATGGCTACTTCTGCAGTGAAAGTCGTTACCAAAGTTATCGTTTTATCAAAAGCCTTGATTGTAGCTACATCTATTAGAGAACACAACCATTACTCAAGATGAATGCTAAACTCAACCTCTTCATCACTCTCAACAACTGCTCGCCTTTTCTTGTCTACTGGCTGAAATCGTCACCACTTCTTTGCCGACAACAATCCAAGACTTCCATCTATTAAACTCTCTAGAAATTTGATTACATCAAGCTCAATTGGATAAACTTGGAAGGAACACCACACACACATGCGCGCACAAGCACACACCCACATACACACACATATATATAAGAAAAAATACAAATGAATTGTAGAATTTACTTGGTGATTTGCTGGTACTCAACTGATCAATGGGAAAACTCACCAACATGAAACAAAAGAAATATATTAAATGTCATCTAACTCTTTTTTCTAGCAGGTTTATGATATGCCGCCGGCCCAGGAGGGGCCAGCTGGACCGGTCCAATTCTATTCACGTCGGAACAGAGGGGGGGGGGACTTCCTAGTGGGCCAAGCTTGTCTTAATTGCTATTAGGAGGGAAAATTTGAATGTGGGGGGCTGTTTTAGAAAGTTTATTATTGTCCTTTATGATTAATTAGGAGATTGGGGGGAAATGGGGATCATCTTGAATTTGAAAGGATTTTTGAGATCTAGGTTTTGGTTCTTGGGCTCTTGGCATTGCCGGAGATTGTGGAGAGTAATTCCTTCCTCTCGGATTGAAGGAAATTGTATCTTTCTTTGTGTCTTGCATCTACTATTGAAATACAAGAGTTTTGCTTGATTTTCTCTCAGATTTCTATTGCAAATCTCCTATTTTCTCTGTTTTTGGGCTGTTTTCCTGCTGTGGACAGCAATATTTTGCTGCAGTTCACTGATTTTGGCTAGGAACACTTGTGAATACAAGTGGTTCCTATCAAATTGGTATCAGAGCATTGATTGGAGACCTTAGGCGGCTGAAATCCCTTCTTTTTCAGCGAGCTTTTGGCTTCCGGAAGTGATATTTTTTAGATCCGTTGGGAAGATCGATGGCCGGAAAGAAGATTGACGTCTTGGAAGGCGAAGTCGGCAAACTGAAAGCCGATTTGGAGGAAAGATTTTTCAATTTTCAAAATCAAATCACCTCCAACAATGAAAGGTTGGAGGGTAAGTTCACCGCAATGGAGGAAATGATGAAGAAACTACTTGAAATGAAGACCAATCCGGCAACATCGGAAGTAAGAGAGACCCCCGACGGCCATGGCATGGGAGGAAATCTAAACCCCTTGCGGGGGAGGAGAAATTCGGAGGTGGAGATCCTAGAGGAAGAGAACGACATGCCTCCTCTAGAGCCTCTTTAGAGGGAAGAGATGAGCATGGGATATGACAGAAGGGGGGCTGATTTTGGTGGGAGGAGAGAGGGATCTCATCGCTGAGGTGCGAGGGGGGGATTTTGAAGGAAGAAGGGAGGAACGTCATCGTCGAGGTGCTGAATTTGAAGGTATTTAGCGTCGAGGTGATGATGTTGAAGGAAGGAGAGGAGAGTATGAAGAGGGGTTCGAGTATATTCGTCGGAGGGACGATCAGAACAATTGGGGAGCGTCTCCTCTGAGATGAATGGGAGGTTATGGAGGATACCGGGGAAATGGAGGAGATCCAAGGGTGAGGAAGCTGAAGATGCCCATCTTAGAAGGCGAAGATGGTCATGGGTGGATCTATAAGGTGGAGCGATATTTTGCTGTCAATGGGCTGACGGAGGAGGAGAAATTGACAGTGGCGGGAATGTGCTTGGAGGGAAAAGCCTTAGCCTGGTATCAGTGGCATGACAGGAGGAAGCCCATTCACAGCTGGAGAGAGTTCAAGGATTGTTTATTGGAGCGTTTCCGAGCCGATGATGGAAGAGACTTCTATGAGCAATTCTTTGCTCTGACTCAAGAGGGGACTGTGGCAGACTACCGGGACAAGTTTGAGTACTTGGCTAGCAGATTGGATCACATTTCAGAGTCAGCCCTTGAAGGGAACTTCATGAAAGGGCTGAAACCGGAGATTCGAACAGCAGTCAGGGTGTTGGAGCCGAGGAACCTAGGAAAGGCTATGGAGCTGGCGCAGTTGGTGGAAGATCAGAAGAAATCAGAGAAATGAGCTCGAGGGAACTATTCAGGAGGATCATACAAGATGACAACCACCTTCTTACCATCAAAGGAGGGAGCGCCAGGTGGTCAGAAGGAAGTACCCAAGGAAAAAACTGGAGGGTGGAATGGGGGACAGTTCAAAAAGTTGACAGAAAAAGAAATGCAGGATAAGAGAGCGAAGGGGCTGTGCTTCAGATGTGATTAGAAGTACATACCGGGGCACAAGTGAAAGGATCGAACTCTTCAGGCCCTCCTTGTCTGTGAAGATGAGGAAGACGAGGAGGGAGGTGGGAGCAGATCTGAAGAGGAGGGGAGGAGAAGCTGCACCTGGATGTGGCAGAAGTCTCTCTGAACTCTGTAGTAGGATTCACCCCGAGTCACACTATGAAGGTGAAAGGAGAGATAGCTAACCGCGAGGTGGTTGTGTTGATTGAAAGTGGGGCAACCCACAATTTTATTTCCAACCAGATCGTTGAGTTGTTGGGGATGGAGTTAGGGGATACCGGAGGCTACGGTGTAATGATAGGCACGGGGAAGGTGGAGATGGGTAGAGGAGTTTGTTGAGGAGTAGTACTGAAGATTCAAGGGATCCATGTATATGAAGACTTCCTTCCCTTGGAATTGGGGAGTACGGGTGTCATCCTGGGGATGAAATGGCTGCAGACCTTGGGGGAGACCAAGATCAATTGGGGGACATTGAGGATGGAGCTAGTGATAGAGGGAAGAAGAAGGGTGATCCAAGGTGATGCTGGGCTGACCAAGGCTGGGGTGTCACTTAAATCCCTAATTCGGACCATACAGGAGGAAGGGGGAGGCTACTTGGTGGAGTTACACCATTTGGAAGGGATCAGAATTAAGGAAGAAGGCATTATTCCTTCCTCAGTACAGCCTCTCGTACAGCAGTTCAGGGAGGTTTTCCAACCTCCGCTGGATTTACCACCTCATAGGGAGCTGGAGCATGCCATCACTTTGAAGGGGAGACCCCGATCAGTGTCTGCCCTTACCGCTACCCACAGATCCAGAAGGACAAGATTGAGAAGTTGATCCGGGAGATGTTGGAGGCGGGGATCATCAGGACAAGTGTTAGCCCTTTTTCTAGTCCAGTCCTCCTGGTCAAGAAGAAGGATGGGAGTTGGAGATTCTGTGTGGATTACAGGGCTCTGAATAAGGGCACTGTACCAGACAAGTTCCCAATTCCGGTGATTGATGAGTTACTTGATGAGCTGCATGGGGCCGTGTTGTTCTCTAAGTTGGATTTAAAATCGGGTTACCACCAGATCAGGATGAAGGAAACCGATGTGCCAAAAATAGCATTCATGACACACGAAGGGCATTATGAGTTTCTGGTGATGCCCTTTGGGTTGACTAATGCTCCGGCTACTTTCCAATCCTTGATGAACAGAATATTTAAGCAATACCTCAGAAAGTTCGTCCTAGTCTTCTTTGATGACATCCTGGTGTACAGCAAAACTGTATGGGAACATTTAGAACACTTGAGGATGGTTCTACAAGTCCTACAGGAGTATCAGTTAAAGGCTAATATGAAGAAGTGCAGCTTTGCCCAGACCAGTGTGGAATACTTGGGACATGTGGTGTCTCAAGAAGGAGTGGCGGCAGATCTGAGTAAAATTGAGGCAATGCAGAAGTGGCCAAAGCCTAGGAACATAAGGGAGCTGAGGGGATTCCTAGGGTTGACTTGGTACTATCGGCAATTCGTGAAGGCGTACAGCTCCATTGCTTGGTCGTTGACCGAGCAGTTGAAGAAGGAAAACTTCTTATGGGGAGAGGCAGCAACTCAGGCTTTTGAGAAATTGAAACAGGCCATGACGACAGTACCAGTTCTGGCTCTACCGGATTTCAGTCAGACCTTTGTGGTAGAGACGGACGCATCAGGATATGGACTTGGGGCAGTACTGATGCAGAACCACAGACCTGTAGCCTACTTCAGTCAAGTGCTGTCAACCAGGACAAGACTGAAGTCAATGTATGAGAGAGAGCTGATGGACTTGGGGCAATGCAAAAGATAGGGTATGACTTTTGGGACAACATTTCATCGTCTGAACTGATCATAGAAGCCTGAAGTACTTGTTGGAGCAAAGAATGGTCACTGAGGAGCATCAGCGATGGTTATCCAAGTTATTAGGCTATGACTTTGAGATCTAGTATAGGCCAGGCTTGGAAAATAAAGCAGCTGATGCTTTATCCAGATGTGTGGGGGAGCTCCAAGAGTTAGTGGTATCAGCGCCACTGATGGTAGACTGGGGAGCCATCAAAGAGGAGAGCATTATGAATGAAGAGCTAAAGAAAATCAGGGAGGATTTGAGGAAAGACAAGAGCAGCCATCCAGGTTATCACATTGAAGGGGAGAGGTTGTTGTATCAAGGAAGGTTTGTAGTGCCAAGAACCTCAATACATATTCCTCAGCTGTTACAGGAGTTCCATGGCAGTGCAGTGGGAGGTCATTCAGGGATACATAAGACATATAGAAGGCTGGCATCTGAGCTTTACTGGAAGGGGATGCATAAAGATGTAGAGGAAATGGTGGTAAGATGTGAAGTGTGCCAAAGAAACAAATACATGGCTATGACTCCAGGGGGACTACTGCAACCCTTGGCACTTCCCAATAGAGTATGGGAGGAAGTGTCCATGGACTTCATCGACAGCTTACCGCGATCAGAGGGATACACTGTTATCCTGGTGGTAGTAAACATACTCAGTAAGTATGCACATTTTATCCTATTGCGACACCCCTACACTGTTGTGTTAGTGGTAGCAGCATTTATCAAGTAAGTTGTTAGACTGCATGGGATCCCTGAATCAATGGTGTCAGATCGAGACAACGTGTTTCTCAGCCAGTTTTGGAGGGAATTGTTCAGGCTGCAGGGGACTATCCTCAAGAGAAGCACTGCCTACCATCCACAGACAGATGGGCAGACAGAGGTAGTAAATCGAAGTCTGGAGATTTATTTGAGGTGTTTCGCTTCCAAAACACCATGGATGTGGGCGAAGTGGTTGTCTTGGGCGGAGTATTGGTACAATACCTCGCATCACTCTGCCTCTTAGATGACGTCCTTCAAGGTCTTGTATGGAAGGGACCCCCACACCTAGTGCACTATGGAAAAGGAAATACATAGGTCTCTTCAGTTGAGCAGTATCTGGAAGAAAGGGACAAGGTGCTCAAAGATTTGAAGAAACATCTGCTGAGGGCCCAACAACTCATAAAAAAGCAGGCAGACTCACATAGAAGAGACATGCAGTTTGAAGTTGGAGAGAAAGTCTTCCTCAAATTATGACCTTACAGGCAGAGGACAGTGGCAAGGAGTAATGAGAAATTGGCACCAAGGTACTTCGAGCCCTATGAAGTGTTGGATAAGATCTGAGCGGTGGCGTACCGATTAAAGTTGCCCCCATCAGCTACCATACATCCAGTTTTTCATGTATCACAGTTGAGGAGAGCTATTGGGGAGCATGCAGTTAGCACGGATTTAACTGTGACACTGACTGAGGATTTGGAAGTGATATTAGAGCCTCTTGAGCTTACAGGCGTAAGATCAGATAAGGATGACAACAAAGAAGTGCTGATTAAGTGGAGAGGCCTTCCCGATTTCGATGCTACTTGGGAGCCAATGGAAAGAATGAAAGAGCAATTCCCTTCATTTCACCTTGAGGACAAGGTGAGTTTTTGGGAGGGGAGTACTGATATGCCGGGCCGTGGGCCGGCTGGACTGGTCCAATTCGGGGGGGGGGGGGACTTCTTAGTGGGCCAAGCTTTGTCTTAATTGCTATTAGGAGGGAAAATTTGAATGTGGGGGGCTGTTTTAGGAAGTTTATTATTGTCCTTTATGATTAATTTTGTTTAATTAGGAGATTTGGGGGGAATGGGGATCATCTTGAATTTGAAGGGATATTTGAGATCTAGGTTTTGGTTCTTGGGCTCTTGGCGTTGCCGGAGATTGTGGAGAGTAATTCCTTCCTCTCGAATTGAAGGAAATTGTATCTTTCTTTGTGTCTTGCATCTACTATTGAAATACAAGAGTTTTGCTTGATTTTCTCTCAGATTTCTATTGCAAATCTCCTGTTTTCTCTGTTTTTGGGCTGTTTTCCTGCTGTGGACAGCAATATTATTGCTGTAGTCCACTGATTTTGGATGCCTTCCTAGTGGGCCAAGCTTGTCTTAATTGCTATTAGGAGGGAAAATTTGAATGTAGGGGGCTGTTTTAGGAAGTTTATTATTGTCCTTTATGATTAATTTTGTTTAATTAGGAGATTGGGGGGAAATGGGGATCATCTTGAATTTGAAGGGATTTTTGAGATCTAGGTTTTGGTTCTTGGGCTCTTGGCAACGCCGGAGATTGTGGAAAGTAATTCCTTCCTCTCGAATTGAAGGAAATTATATCTTTCTTTGTGTCTTGCATCTACTATTGAAATACAAGAGTTTTGCTTGATTTTATCTCAGATTTCTATTGCAAATCTCCTGTTTTCTGTGTTTTTGGGCTGTTTCCTGCTGTGGACAGCAATATTATTGCTGCAGTTCACTGATTTTGGCTAGGAACACTTGTGAATACAAGTGGTTCCTATCAGTTTATGAGTAAATCTTTCTCCACGCTAGATAGTTGTGAAGCCGTCCATTTAAAAAAGGGTTTCTCACATGGATAAGTTGAAAAAAGCCATCAATTAGATGACTTCACAAAAAAATAAAAAACTTTTTTCTTCCAATCTTTAATCTTATTTTCTAATCATTTTATTTTACAACAACAAGAACATCAAGCTTTTATCCCACTATGTGGGGTCGGCTATATGAATCATTTTTCTCCATTGAGTCATGTTAAGAGTCAAATTCTCATTTAACTCTAAAAAAGAAAGGTCATTTCTAATATTTTCTAACTAAGTCTTTTTAGGTATACCTCTACATTTCTTAACATAGGCCAAATCTAATATATCTACTCTCCTAACAGGGCCATCGGAAGGCCTCCGTTTTACATGACCAAACCATCTAAGGTAACTATCTATAACCTTATATGTCACTAGAGCTACTCCACCCTTTTCATGGATATGCTCGTCTCGTATCCTATCTCTAAAAGTAAATCCACTCATCCACCTGAGCATCCTCATCTCAGCAACTTAACTTAATATTATGCTTCTCCTTTAATGGCCAACTTTCTGCACCATAAAGCATTGCAGGTCTCACCACCATCTTATAAAATTTACCCTTAAGTTTGAGTGGTACTTTTCTATCACACAACAAACCCGAAGCATTCCTCCACTTCAACCATCCAACTTGAATTCTACTAATAATATCCTCATCTATTTCACCATCACTCTGAACAATAGACCCAAGAAATCTAAAACGAGTACACTTACTAATGACTTGATTGCTCAAAGTCACAAACCCTCCACTAAATCTATTACTACTAAAGTTACACTCCATGTATTCGATTTTAGATCAACTCAAACGAAAACCTTTAGACTCCAAGGTTGACCTCCATAATTCGATTTTACCTTCAACACCCTCTCTAGTCTTATCAACAATAAGAGAATATCATCATCAAGAAGCATACACCATGGTACATCCTCTTGCAAATGTCTAGTAAGAACATTGATAGACCAGCCAAATTTGATTGGGAGGGAGAGAATTAGGAAATTTTCTAATCAAGAATGAGTTGTTTAGGAAGGTTCTTAATCAAAAGGAATTAATTACGAAATGTTTCCTAATTGAAGAGAGCATATATGGGGGCTGATTTAAAGGAGATTACTTAGGAAATATTTTCTAATTGAAGATGACATATTTAGGGGCTGACTTTGGGAGGGGGAGGGGGAGGGGGAGGGGGGTTAATTAGGAAATATTTCCAAATTGAAAAGGACAGATTTATGGGATGATTTGAGGGCTGATTTGGGAGGGAAATAATTAAGGGAATAGGAGGGAATTAGGGGAGGGCTGTTTGGGCATTTGTTGTTTAATTGTTTGCTTTTAATTGGAAGAAAGGATTAAAAATGAAAATTATTTGGTATGTTCTTGCTCTTGGAGTTTGGTGTCTTGGGTTCTAGCGGCGTCTAGAGATTGGGAGAGAGATTCTCCTCTCAAATTGAGGATCAATTGTATCTTGCTATTTTTCTTCCGTTAGTTTGATTCTTGCAATAAAACTATTGTTTTTCTTCGGTTTTCAATTGAATTTGTGGAGTTTTCTCGCTGTTTTTGCTTGTCTTATTAGGGTTACTTGATATCTTCAAGTATTTCCTAACAAATTGGCATCAGAGCATATTTTGACACCGTTTGTGGGCTGTTTTCTGGAAAATCAGCGGCTATTTTTTGTCCGAAGGAAGGAATTTTTGCTGTTTTTTGGGTCAATATCCATATTTTTTTAACCTACAAAAATCCGGGTATTGATGGCAACCAAGAAGGTAGAAGCGTTGGAGGAATGCCTTGAAGAGGTAATGAGCCAAATGAAAGCAACGGTGGACGATCGAATTTCATCCGTGGAAGACAGTTTCCAATCTTCATGAGATGGTGAAGAAGATATTAGAAAATCAAATTCAAACGGCAGCATAGGAGACAAAAGGACCGGTGGGGAGAACTACAAATTCTGAATTTAGTAGGAGGGACAATGATGGGGAAATTATGGAGAAGAAAGGCGAAAGGTATGGAGAGGCATGGTTATGGGGGGCTTGAACCAAGGGGTACTGATTGAGAGAGAAAAGAAGGGGATTATGGTAGGAAGGGTGCTAATTTTGGAGAAAGGATGGGAGAAAGTGAAGAGAGGATTGAGTATCAGCATAGAAGGGAAGATCGGGAGACTTGGGGAGAGCTAAACACTTGGGAAAGGAGAAATTATGAAGGAATACGAGGAAACGGATGAGATCCAAAGGTGCGGAAGCTAAAGATGCCCATTTTTGAAGGGGATGACGCACAATGGTGGATTTACAAGCTGGAGAGGTATTTCACCGTTCATGTGCTAATGGAGGAAGAAAAATTGATTGCAGCGGGCTTATGTTCGGAGGGGAAAGCGTTGTCTTTATATCGGTGGAGGGACCAAAGGAAACCCATACGAAATTGGAGGGAATTCAAGGAATGCTTATTAGAACGTTTCTGAACCGGCAAGGGAGTGGACTTCTATGAGCAATTCTTTGCACTAGTGCATGATGGACTAGTTACCGACTACTGCGAGAGATTTGAGCATTGGGTCAGTCGAGTGGAGCGCCTATCGGAGACTGCTTTAGAAAGTACCTACATGAAGGGACTCAAATCCGATATTAGAGCTGCAGTGAGGGTCATGAGGCCTCATGACTTGGGAGAGGCAATGGATCTGACACAGTTGGGGGAAGATCAGATGCACAAAGAGAGGGGAGCCATGGACAGCAGCTCAGGTGGCTCTTACAGGATGACTACCACTCTTTTAGCCCCAAGGAATCTGCAACAAGCAACATTCGTGAGACTCCTAAGGAGAAGCCAGTAAAATGAGGAAGTGGGAGGAACTTCAAAAGACTGACGGAGAGGGTGATGCAGGAGAAGATGGCGAATGGACTATTCTTCAAATGTGATGAGAAGTATACTCCAGGGTACATGTGCAGGGACTAAACTCTTTAGGTTCTCACTGCCTGTGATGACGAGGAAACTGAGAGAGCTATGAGTGAGGTAGAGAGAGAGATGGAGGGCAAGCTGCATCTGGATGTGGCGGAGGTCTACGTGAATTCAATAATAGGATTCTCTCCGAATCATACCATGAAGGTGAAGTGGGAAATAGCAAACAAAGAGGTGGTGGAGTTGATTGACAGTGGGGCTACCCACAATTTCATCTCCAACCAAGTTGTGAACCAATTGTGAGTGAAATTGGCGGATACATGATGTTACGTGATGATGGGTACATGGAAGGTGGAGACAGGCCAGGGGATCTGTAGAGGTATAGTTTTGACCATATAGGAGGTTCAGGTGATGGAGGATTTTCTTCCATTGGAGTTAGGAAGCATTGATGTCATCATGGGGATGAAGTGGCTACAAACCTTGGGAGACACCAATGTCAGCTAGGACGCGTTGATGATGGAGCTAGTGCTGGAAGGAGAAGAGTAGTGATAATGGGAGATGCGGGGCTCTCCAAAGCCACGATATCACTTAAAATAATGGTGAGGAGCATACAGGAGGTGGGGGAAGGTCATATGGTGGAACTACATAGGCTGGATGGGATCATATTAAAGGAGGGAGGGGACGTTCATCTTTTAGTGTAGCCCTTGATTCAGCAATTCAGTGAGGTTTTCCAACCGCCTCAAGGATTGCCACCTCCGTGGGAACACAAGCATGCCATTATCTTGAAGGAAATAGTTTCACCTATCAGTGTTCATCCGTATCGTTATCCTTAAATCCAGAAGGATGAGATCAAGAGATTAATCAGGGAGATGTTGGAGGCAGGGATCATTCGACCCAATGTCAGTCCATTTTTTTGTCAAGTGTTATTAGTCAAATGCTTCAGCAGCTGTCTTATTCCACCTTCAAGTCAAGGTGACACTTTTTGGGTGGGGCGGGGGGGGAGAGTATTAATAGACCGGCCAAATTTGATTGGGAGGGAATTAGGAAATTTTCTAATCAAGAGGAAATTGTTTAGGAAGTTTATTAATCAAAAGAAATTAATTAAGAAATATATCCTAATTGAAGAGAGCATATATGTGGGACAATTTAAAGGGGATTAATTAAGAAATGTTTCCTAATTGAAGAGGACATATTTAGTGGCTAATTTGGGTTTGTGGTGGGGGGGGGGGATTAATAAGGAGATGTTTCCTAATTTAAGAGGACAAATTTATGGGATGATTTGAGGACTGATTTGGGAGGAAAATAATTAAAGGAATAGGCGAAAATTAGGGGACGGCTGTTTGGACATTTGTTGTTTAATTGTTTGCTTTAAATAGGAAGAGAGAATTAGGGTATTCAAATTATTTTGGTTGTTCTTGTTCTTAGAGTTTGGTGTCTTGGGTTCTAACGGCATCTAGGGATTGGGAGATAGATCCTCCTCTCGAATTGAGGATAAATTGTATCTTGCTATTTTTCTTTCGTTAGTTTGATTCTTGCAATAAAACTACTGTTTTTCTTTGGTTTTCAATTGAATTTGTGGAGTTCTCACTGTTTTTGCTTCTCTTGTTAGGTTTACTTGAGATCTTCAAGTATTTCCTAACAAACATACATGACTAAAGCAAAAAAGATAAGGGCTTAAGGCAGATCCTTGATGCAATCCTACTGAAATAGAAAAATACTTCGTCAAACCACCTTGTTCTTGAACACAAGTAACAACTCCTGTATACATATCCCTAATGACTTGAACATAAGCATTATTAATCTCTTTCTTTTCTATAACTCTCCATAGCACCTCTCTTGCAACTTTATCATATGATTTCTCTAAATCAATAAATATCATATGTAGATCCTCATTCTCTCTAAACTTCTCCATCAAACCCTCTCAATAAATGAATAGCTTTCATAGTAGACCAACCCGGCATGAATCTAAATTGATTTTGAGAAACATTAGTATCACGTCGTAACCTATGCTCCATAACTCTCCCCCAACGTTTTAAAGTATGACACATCAACTTATTTCCTCTATAAGTCACATAATCTTGTGCATCACTTTTATTCTTAAAAATAAGAATCAACACACTTATTCTCCACTAATATGGGCATCTTTTCAGTCTTCAAAATAATATTAAAAATTTTACTAAGCCAAGAAATTCCTTCATCTCCTAAGCATTTACAAACATATATTAGAATCTCATCAGACCCAATAGTTTTTCCACACTTTATTTTCTTTAAAGCCACTCTAACTTCAATTTTACTAATACGTCGATAAAAATAAAAATCTTAATTTTCATTTATTGTGCTAAAATCACTAAAATAAATCGTATTCTCACAATATTCATTGAAAAGCTTAGCAAAATATCTCATACACCTTTGTTGAATTTCCTCTTCTAAAAAAAGCACTTTTTAATCTTCATCCTTAATGCACTTCACTTAAACTAAATCCTTACTACTTCTATCTCTTTGTTCGGCCAACTTATACATATATATATTTTGCCCTCTTTAGAATCTAATCTATTATATAAATCATTAAAAGCTAAAATTTTTACATCCCATATTGCTTTCTTAGACACCTTATGAGCATCTTTATATCTTTCCCAATTTTCACAAGTTTTATATATAAACTAATTATTATAACAAAGTTTCTTATTTTTAATCTTTTCTTGCACATTTTGATTCCACCACCAACAATTTTTATTATTATAATATTTTCCTTTTGAAACTCTAAGCACATACTTTGTAACATTATTAATATTACTAGCTATTTTTTCCCACATAACATTTGTTTCCCCATGCAGAGACCAAATCTTATGATTTTAAATCTTACTCTCAAAAATAATTTTGTTAGTGTTCTTTAAATACCACCATCTAATCTTAGAATAATGAGTTACTACATTTTAATATTATGCCCCTTCATCTTAAATATAAAACTAATAAGAGATGTTGAGTACATAAACTTTCACTCAGAATAACTTTATAATTTTTGCAATCTAAATGATATATTCTTTATATAAGAAAATAATCAATCTGAATTTTATTATATCAATTCTTATAAGTGATGAAATGCTCATCTCTTTTCTTAATAAGGTATTTACTATTAACAAATACAAAATCATAAGCCAGAGCAAAATATAATAAAGTCTTAACCGCCATGAATACTTATAAAATCCTTCACCTCTCATCAACATGTCCATTTAAATCTCCCATAATAAAAACTATTTTCTTCAAGAGATATCTTTTGAATTAATTCTTATAAGGCATTCCAAAATTTTAATTTTAAACACATATCCAAACCTATTTGAGAAGTATAAACACTTATAATATTAATAATCTTAGCATCAATAATAATCTTCAAAGCTATAATTCTGTCTCCAATTCTATCAGATTTTATAACATTATCCTTCAAACTCTTATCTATAATCACACCTACATCATTTCTAATATTTCTACCAAAATACCAAAGTTTAAATCCTAAACTATCAATCTCCTTATACAACCCATTTAGTTTCCTGAATGCATAAAATATTTATCTTCCTATGAATCATAATATCAATTAATTTCATTAATTTGCCTTTAAGAGAACCTATATTCCAAGATCATATCCAAATTCTAATTTCATGGACTAGCTTCTTTGCCCGCATCCGTCCATGATGTGGGAAACCTTGCATATTTAACACTGCAGCCGGGCACCGATGCAACGGCACTTGCACACTTCTCAATGTATTAAGGCCATACAACTATAATCATTTTATTTTAAAATACTATTTTTTCTTCCATCTTATCCTTTCAGTGTGAGCATATGACGCAAGAGATTCAAGCTCCATTTGATTCTTTATTCCCACATATAAATAATAAAAGTGACCAGAGTCGCTAGCGAGTTTAGTACTATTTGAGCACAATTTAAACCAAAGTAACAGATAATTGACTATACTTCAAAAAAAAAAAAAATTTTGAAGATGTAAACCTAAGAGAAACTAACCTTTGTAAAAGCATAGCTCATCTTCCTTAATTGTCTTAGGAGATTTGCCAATATTTGGGACTCTAACAGTAAAGTCCAAGCCAATTTCGCATTCGCAAACTACAAACTTAAAATTGTGAAACTAGTGAAACGCATTACTATGTGAAAACTAGAAAGTTGCTCACAAATTCAAGAAATAGAGAAGACATTTTTCTTAGGAACAAGATTCAAAGAGCAGAAATCTATTATTTAGAAAGGGACGCAAAAAATCATCTAAATTTGCAAGCTTTTAAAGGGCTAAGACTATTCAAAATAACTCGCCATTATTTCAATAGTCAAATTGCCAACAATAATCAAGGCACAGCACCATCATCCATCAAATCAAATATCAAATAATAGCATAATCAGATTTAATAGATAAAGAAACATCATGAATAGTCAATATATTAGTTAATAAATTTGTGGTTAGCGCACTAAGCCCGGTGGGAACAAATTGTTGGCATGTCTTCAAACTTGGAACTAAAAGAAGTCACCTCTTTTTTGGCTAAGACTTGACAAATAAAGTGGTGGAATATGAACTTGGCCCATCCAACAAATTTGTTAGCTTGGGAAGTACTCGCATTTTCTCGCAGCACAGAGATTGAGCCTTCCAAGTTACTAAATTACACCTTAATATCATTAGCAACTTCAACGAAGAAAGGTCCAAGACAATTCGCCAACAATAAAAAAATTTCTAGCATATTATTAAGGTGAATTTTTTGAAATTTCCCAAAGAGTTTGATTTCAAAAATCGTCTCTTGCATTTCAATTTGGAACTTAGCCTTGAAGTAAGTCAACAACTTATTCGTAGTTTTTATACTAAGAATCAAAGCCGCTTAATCTTTGAAGCCTCCAAAAAGATTTGAAGCCTATGACTCCATAAGATTTTTTAACTTGGCTTCTTTTTTCAAGTATGCATTAAAGAGATTTTGAACTTTGAACCTTGGGACCAACGAGGTTTCAAATAAAACTAGTGAAAAATAATGTTATGTTTTCTTCTTTTTGCAATTTGATTTTTCTCTTTCTTTGATTTCTGTTTACTTAAAATAATATCTTCCTCTTACTCTCCCCTTTTCTCTATATCAATGTTTGTTTATTGTTTTCTTCCTTACGATCATTTTTGTATTTTCTTTCTTAGACTCCATAATGATTGCATTTCTATTTTTTTTAGTTTCTAATCTAAACTAGATGTTGACTTTCTTTTTATCACTTTTTCCCTTCTTTCTTTTGATTTCAAATATATACGAAATTTAAATAAAAATTAAAAAATGTACAACAAATGCAATTCAAGAGTTATTCATCCGTAGGGCTGCAAATGAACCGAGCGTTCGACGAGCTACTCGTGGCTCGGCTCGTTAACGGCTCGTTCATGTTCGTTTGATAAGGTAAACAAATGAGTTTGAATACTCTTAAATGAACGAGCTTGAACAATGTGTCGTTCAGTTCATGAATAGTCTCGCTTAGAGGCTCGTGAACAAGCTTGATTAGAGCTCAACTAAGAAGCTCGATTAGAGCTCAATTAGAATTTTAAAAATAAATAGTATTAAATATACTCATTTAATAATTTATATTTACTAATTTAATTTTTTAAACTTTAACCATTTTCATTAGAAATATTTTTTTTAAATCATCTACTAAAATTTTTATTAAATATAAAAAGTTTATTAAACTCCAGCCTCAAGTCTCAATTCCGGTTCAAACCAAAAAAATTTGTTTTTTTTAATTCCCACCGGACCCACCCGCCCTTTCTCTCTCCTCGGTGGCATCAACAAACACAAAAAAAAAAAAAAGTTGTGAGTGTTTAGTCCCACACTAGCTGGAATGCAATACTTTTGCTATTTAAAAACAAAGACATCTGAAGACGAACTGCAGAGTTGCAGGAAGCCTTCGGATTGGGCTGGTTGCCTGGTCGGGACGTTGGCTTCTCCATTTGTTTTTAATTATAAAAAAAATATTTTGTAGATTGTGGTCATCTCGTTATAAACGAGCTGCTCGATAAGATGCTCGCAAACATGAAATTAAACGAGCTCAAAGTTAAACACGAGTTGAGCTCGAACATGGTCATTTTAAACGAGCCCGAGCTCAAACACCTATCCAAAAAGCTCGACGAGCTTCAAGCCAAGCTTGAACACGAACAGGCTGAAGCTCGGCTCGGCTCAATTCATTTGCAGCCCTATTCATCCGGATATTTAAAAAAAAAACTTGTCATGTAGGCACTTTGTTTTAGATAACCTATTTGGAAAAGTATTGATATTTGGAATGAAATAAAACTTCAAAAAAAAGACATTTAATATTTTAATATGTTCATTATCATATTATAAGCTTAAAAAGTATTCCTTATAATGAGGTGAAATGAAAATTTTATTACCACCTTAAATTGCTCAAGAGAGCTCTTAAGTTGACGCCTAGTACCTTGGGAATTAAGAAGTAACATCATCTAGAGGATTCCTACCATTTTTTATAACACAACTCTAGTGGCTTACCCTCAGCATCAATGACCAGTAAGGAAAAGACCAATGGCATCAATTGGCATTGCAATGTCTTTCTTTAGTCACAATAAGTCCCAAGAGTTCATATCTTCTTTGAATTATAATTGCCCCGATGCTCAATATCATTGTGCCATCGACTTCAAAGCATTCCTCTAGAGACGAAAAGGAATT
This sequence comes from Dendrobium nobile, assembly GCA_022539455.1. Lineage (NCBI taxonomy): Eukaryota > Viridiplantae > Streptophyta > Magnoliopsida > Asparagales > Orchidaceae > Dendrobium > Dendrobium nobile. Next base: position 47,584,200 of record CM039730.1, read on the forward strand.
CAACATCATTACTCATGAGATATTGCTTGTTTTTCATCAAAGTTCGAGGAGAAACTTCTCTTAATTTTTTTCCATTGCATAAAACCCTGAACTGTAGCCACCAATGGTATGAGGTATCATAGCTAAACTCCAAATTGTCCTCACCAATGGGATACATTACGACAAATATGCCCAAATTTTATGATTGTTAATTAATGGCAGCTATCATAGTCGCTAGAAAAAATAATTTAGCTGGAAGGGAAGGTCATTCTAGATGGCCCTAGGGTTGGCCTGCCCTATCAGATTCTGCGCAAATTCTGACGGTGATTGAAGGTGCATTACCACTATTTGTTCTAAATAAGCATAGGTTTTTTTTTTGCATTCATAAAAACTTGACAAAAATCACATGAAGTGCCTGCACATTCGTTGTTAGATTTATATTCTATCAATCATCTTACCTATTTGTAATTCCTTAGCAAAAACTCAGAGTGAGAATTATGAGAAACTTGATAATCCGTTATTCACAAAATTCTCTTTGCTAGGTTTTTAGTCAAGATCAAAATTCTGGCATGTGGACATCATCACGCTTATATAAATTATGATTGTACAAAGTCTTGCTTGGTATGGCAACACTATTATGGTTCGCTGCTTGTTCACCTTTGTGTGTTGAGAACTAGCCAAACACATTTGCAGTCACCCAAATAGCCCTCTTCTATGTAATGTATTCGACACCCTATCAATCACCTTCGTTGATTAAAGTCTTGTTTTCCATAGGTTAGTCTACCTTGCTCGATTTCTTACTGTTGCCAACATCTACATCTCAAGAGTAATACGACCTAACAACAACTTTCATAGCAGTTTTTATGTTTCTACTGCCATTTAGTATTAATGTCCACAAAATTCTTGAAGGGTTAGAAAAATTATATATGCACATTGTTGATAGTGAAATCCTATGACTTTGGCTACCCCGTAGTCTTTCAGTTTTACATTTTCCATGTGAAACTCTACGTCTCTATCATTTGACTGTATGTTCAAATGTTAAAAACTGCATCCAGCTTGTTTTTGCATGTCCAAAACATTCCTCTGAACAAAAATTTCTTCTTGCTTAGTGGAAAGTTCCTAACACGCAAAACAATAGTTTGTGATATTAACCTTACAAGAAAAAAGGATTGACGTGAAGGTAAATGTATAAACATTTAAAATAGCTAAATTGTTAAATCAAAGAAACCAAGATTTGTCAAGATAGATTATTTAAATAATGTAGGCTCTCTCCAAACTACCATGCTAAAAGGTTTTTACTTTTGCCCCATAAAGAAATAATTTTTTTCCAACCATACATCCGCTAATCACGCACAGCCCCCAACTCCCTATCTGTCAATAACATTTTTTCTTATACACCAAATAAGATTTTGTTATATAAATTACTACCTTATCATAATTAAAAAAAATGTTCAGAATTAGTAATGAATAGGATATGGTGAAAACTTATTATAATTAGTCAATTTTGTTACTTAACAAAATTAAATAAGCCATCCATGTAAAGAAACATCATATGCATTTCCATGCTTGTGCTTGCTTCATTGTTAAAAAAACTAAGCATTCACCTTACACTGTAAAGGGAAACCACTGAATTTAAAGCTCATGCACCTACTATAAAGAAATGTTCTCCAAGGAAAGTGAATTCTTACCATGAGAAGATTCAACATCAAGAATCAGATCAAGAGCATAATCATAGTAAGGAACTTGGCTGCTTAACCCACAGAGGTTGAAATCATCTTGTATGTACTCGTCATCAATCTCACAAAAGAGCTCATTCCCTCTAATGTTACAGAACCATGAAATCCATGTGGTGTCATCTCCATCAGAACCACTAACATCAGATTCTTCACTATCTGTTTCGGACTCTTCTGCAGAATGTTACAATTTTTTTCAGAAAAATAGCACAACTTGATTAAGAAAGACATAAGAATGCTTCGGGGAAAAAAAAGATAGAAAAAAACATAAGATCGATCAACTAGAACCTCAAGAGCCTACATGGTATTGAGGAAGACATTAAAATTATAAATACAGTTAAAAATCACACTAAAACCTTTGTAAGTTTGTTAAAATTTTGATTCCTGCTTCCTTACTAAATCCATCCGCCTTTGGATTTAGGCTAGTGTTAGGAGGAAAACAGGGGATGAAAAGTAAAATAGATGCAAGAGGAATTTTCATTTTCAGCACAATCTTAATCACAAGCCACCCCCAAATAAAAGCATTTCCAGAACTATAGTAAGCTTACATCACATATCTGTTACAGCTGCAGGCCAAGGGAGGCTGGACTAGCTGGCCCAGCACACGATGGAGGGGGCGAAACCCGAAACCAAATTAAAGGAGATTCCGGTCTATCTTGTGGGGCCCAACAAAGCAATAAATAATTATGTTATGAGAGTAATTAAGAAGGGAATTAAGGAGGGAAAGATCTCCTATTTGAATTCAAATATGAGAGGAAAATTAATAAGGAAAGAAGGCTTATTTGGGGTTGATTTGAAGGGAATTAAATAAGAGATGTTTCCTAATTAAAAAGTGCAGATTTTGGGGCAGATTTGGGCTGAATTGGAGGAGATTAATTAGGAGATATTTCCTAATTAAAGAAGGTTGATTTGGGGCTGAATTGGAGGAGATTAATTTGGAGATATTTCCTAATTGAAGAGGGCTTATTTGGGGGTTGATTTAGAGGCTGATTTGAGAGGGAATTCGGAGAGGGATGCTTTGGAATTTGATGTTTTATTGTTTGCTATAAGTAGCAAAAATTTTGTTATGTTCGTACGTAGAATTTGATTTGAGAATGTTGTTGTCTTCTTTTTGTGAGGGATCCTAGCGGCGCCTAGGGTTTGGGAGAGAAGGTCCTCTCGAAAGAGGACCATTGTATCTTACTTTGTTCATATTTGATTTTCTATTAATAAAAAACTATTTTTGTGTTGAATCTCTTGGAGTTTGTAGCTGTTTTTGATGCCTAGGCGCATCAAATTGCTATCAAAGTGAAATTTTTGTAGAGATTGAAGCAAAGAAAGTGGATGCGTTGAAAGGAAACATAGAGCAATTCAAATCCAGCATGGAGGAGAAGTTTTTAACTATGGAGAATCAGATGGAGAGCCAATTTGGAGGGATAGAAAATATGTTAAGAAAACTCATGAAGATGCAATCCAAAACTCCAGTGGTGGTTCCGATTACTATCCCTAACCATGATTTGACCAAGATTCCCCTGGTCGAGTCTAAAGGAAAAGAGATCGGATGGAAGGGGTTTGACACTGATAGTTTCATCCATCAAGGACCTCCTAGGGCTCCAATAAAGGGTGAATCAAAATTTCCATAAGAGCAGACAGCAATGAGGAAATTGTGTGGTGGAGGTGGTGGAGTGGTTGACCATTATGGGAGGCATTTTGGTCAAGGGGAGTGGCCAACCAGAGATGGAGAGGTCAAGCTAAACCATGGGATGGTGTCATGCAAGAACGGATGGAAGAAAGGTGGGAGTCCCACCCTCAATACACGGGGTAAACATTGAGGGATCGTGACAACCGCTACACTGGAGGAGGAAGAAGTTATTGGGTGGTAGTGATCTTAGGGTGAGGAAGTTGAGGATGTCGGTATTTAAAGGAGAGGATGCCTATGGTTTGGTGTACCGGGGGAAGATGCATTTCATGGTGAATGGGTTGAATGAGGAGAAGTTTACGACTGCAGGGCTATGTTTGGAGAGGAAAGCTCTAACTTGGTTCTAGTGGACGATAACATGGCCACTAACCGAGCATCTGAAGAAAACCATGAGCAGCGTCTCATCATTCCACCTTGAAGACAAGGTGCCTCTTTTTTTTTGGTGAGGGGGTGGGGGGGATGGGGGTGTGTTGTTACGACTGCAGGCCAAGGTGGGTTAGATTGGCCGGCCCAATAAGCAGTGGAGGGGGGCAGAACCTAAAACCAAATCCAGGGAGCTTTCGGCCTCTCTTGTGGAGCCCAACAAATCAATAAACCATTATGTTAGGAAAGTAATTAAGGAGGGAAAGATCTCATATTTAAATTTAAATAGGAGAGAGAAATTAATAAAGAAAGAAGGCTGATTTGAAGATGATTAATTTGGAGATGTTTCCTACTTAAAAAATGCATATTTGGGGGTTGAATTGGAGGAGAATAATTAGGAGATATTTTCTAATTAAAGAGGGCAGATTTGGGGGTTGAATTGGATGAGATTAATTTGGAGATATTTCCTAATTGAATAGGACTGATTTAGGGTTGATTTGAGAGCGAATTTGGGGAGGGATATTTTGGAATTTGTTGTTTTATTGTTTGATATAAATAGTAGGATTTATGTTATGTTCGTATGAAGAATTTGATTTGAGAGTGTCGTAGTCTTCTTTTTGTGAGGGATCCAAGCGGCGTCTAGGGCTTGGGAGTAGGGCAGCAAACGAACCGAACCGAGTTGAGTATGTGAGTGTTCATATTTAAGTTCGTTTATTATTAGCTTGTTCAAGTTCGATTCGTGTTTGATTCGAGCCTATGATGCACAGACACGGACACGGCGACACGGACACGACACGACACGGACACGGGACACGGCTTTTTTTTGAAAATATAGGACACGGGTACGGCGCGGACACGGCAATACTTTTTTATATAGTGTATATATATTAATGTAATATCATATTGAAAATGTCAAACAATAATAAATGAATGACATGATAACTTGTCTAGCTTATAATATAAAATATTTAGTACAAAATATCTAGTACAACCACAAAAATATAAGCAAATAATCACATACTACAACATCAAGCATTTAAGCTTCAACTACTAGGATTAGCTTTAGAGGTTTGTTTTTGGCCTTCAATATCATCATCATTGAATATCACTACTTTCAACTCTGGTTCAACAAAAGAAAGATTTTTAATTGTGCAAAAAGAGAGGAGATGAAAATATCTTCATTGCCAAAGAGAAATAAAAATGAGAATATTCGATGAATGGGTATTAAATGCAGACGATGATTTGGTGTTGTGGATATGAAATAAGAAATTTAGTTTAAATCTCGTCAAATATAAGAAATTATATTTTAAAAAATTTATAAAATATTTAAGATACGCGTGTCGGACACGCGTGTCCAATTTGTTTTTAATATTTTTTTAATCGGACACGTTTTCGGCGTGTCCGACACGTGTCGGAGGAGTGTCGGACGAGTGTCGTGTCGGACACGGTGTCAGACACTGCACGCCTCTTTGAGGAGAAGTGTCGGTGCATCATAGATTCGAGCTTTATTGTCTTTTTTCATGTTTGGTTCGTTTAAATTAAATGTGTTCATGTTTGGTTCATGTTCGGTTCATTTAGTGCTTATCAAACTTTAAACAAACAAGCCTTAATGAGCTATGTTCATGAATATATTTAGCAATTTTTTGTACATTATCAAACAAGCACGTTCATGAACAAATCTAATGAATATTCTTGAGCTAATATGAGCACGATCATGAATATATACATAAATAGTATTTTTGACTACCAAATTAGCTTGTTCACGAACAAACGATCTATGATTCTTCTTATATTTGTTCATGAACATCTTAAACAAATAATCTAGCAAACATTAACAAACGTAAAATGTCTCTTGTTCATGAACAAATTCATTCTATTAAAGGTATCTACTAAATTGAAATTAAATTTATAATAAAATCTGTTGTCGATTTAAAATGAAAATATGATTAATCAATATGAATATATTTATCGAGCTTATTCACAAGTTCTAAATCGAGCTTGTTCACGAGCTTCAAATAATGTTATTCGTGAACATAAATGAATCGAACACATTAGTATTCAAGCTTATTTATTTAAGGATCGAGTATTAAAAATATTGTTGAAGTTTGTTTGTTTTAGTTAGTTAAACGATCACAAACGAGTTTTAATCGAACCGAGCAATGAGTAGCTCGTCGAACGTTTAGTTCGACTGCAGCACTACTTGGGAGAGAAGGTCCTCCTCTCGAAAGAATGTCATTGTATCATGCTTTTGTTCGTATTTGATTTTCTATCAATGAAAATATGTTTTTGTGTTGAATCTCTTGGAGTTTGTTGTTGTTTTTAATACCAAGGCGCATCAATATCATTAGTTAATAATAGATAATTTAAATTGTGTTTATCTAACTCTGAAAGTTTCCTTGTGCACTCAACCTATGATACATTTTAAAGCACGTTTTTCTTTTGATTCATCTTCAAAATAAAGTTAAAAAATCTCAACAATTGTTTTTATAAGAACAACCCAAGTGTTCTTTAAAAAGTGCATTTATTTCTATTAAAAAATAAGCAATACCACATAACAACCCCAATACAAATATGACTTCAGCGTTTCTTGATTAAAAAACTCAGTAACTGATGAAAGAATTTATTTCCAAACACAAAATTGAGTTTGAACAAACATCATAGCATGGCCATATGGAGTTATACAAAGTGAGCATCAATAATTTAATAATTAATAAGCAGTATGCACAGCAAGCCAGAATATAGTGCATGCAAAGTAACAAGAAAAAATGAAAACATATCAGATTAGGCATCCCTGCTTCATTGGGAAGAGAGTTACAGTAGCTCAAAACCATCTACTACGTTCAAAGATTCCTAGTTCCTCAAAGAACAATGCCTGAATGAGAATAAAACTACTGCTTCATAATCAAATCATCAACAACTCAAAAAAAGAGAAAAGGCACGGCCAGGAATTGAACACTAAGTATCAACCCACATATAAAAAGAAGAAGAAGAAAAAAAAAGGCTTCATTCACCCTATTGCTTCCGGGAGATTGAGTATATATCAATCAACAAGGAAGCTCCCTCACAACTTGGGCTAACTCATTTCATTCTTTCATCATAAAACAACTCACCCTTACTGGAAACAGTTGTATGACAAATATGTCTTAACAATCGCATAGTCCTATGAATTAAGAAACATCACTTCAATTACAGGGTTATTTCATATCCTTGTAAACTATAATTAGAATATTTCAAGAAAAACAAATAAAAAAACGAGTGCCTCAGAGAGCCCTAAAACCATTCATCCACATAGTTGCAAGGCTGCAAAATTTAATTGAACTTCAGGAAATCATAACGAGACGACATGTCGACTTCATCCAATAATCATATCTTTTACCGTAAATGCACGACATAAAACAAGGGACCATGAACAAAAAAACCTTCAAAGACTGCAAAAAATATCATTTTCAACTGCCATAAGTAGCCAAAACATCACAAGAATATGAGAGAAAGTAACTCACCATCAGAGCACTTGTTCTTAGAAAGACCAGCAGAGCGGAGGTCCGCCTGCTTGCCGCCGAACGAGGGAACCGAAAACCGATCCTTCTCCTTGCCGTTAAGCCCTCGGGAAGTTGACGGCGAAGATTTCTCTAACTGCTTGTCAAGAGCATCGTTGATGCGCTTCCGATCGAGTGACCCGATCTCTCCCCTGGACCCACTCATCACTCCTTCCCGTCCTATTCGATTCATGTACATCGCCCCCCGGACTTCCGCCCTCAATCGACGAGCCCCGGCATGCCGAGAAGGTGAAAGCCCGCGACTCAAACCCTAGAATCCGGAAGATGGGATTTCGAAACTGGGATGAATCAAAGAAAACTTTATATCATCAAGCTTACTGCGAACCTGCGAGGTGATGAGTTGGAGGGCGAGCGGAGCACTGGACTTGGATTCTCAGCGGATTCGTGGAGCAAATGGGAAGAGGGTGGAAGAGAGTGAGCCAAAAGAGAGATGGGTCGCTGGGTCAGGTAGGCCTCAGGGGCATTTTGCAATTTTCGGGGATGAATGGGGCCGACGGCGAAGAGGTTTCGTATTGGGAAAGAATGCCATGTGCTCATGGACGACGGTCCCACTGAAGGTGGAGGAGAGTAGAGGATCGGATAGGAGGGTGGATCTTCGTAGCGAGCTAGCTGGCCTTCTGGAATAAGAACACGTGTCTCTTCTAATGTGGGGCGGTGTTGTGGGCCGTAGCTTTCACAGGTGTGATCGCACTCGGGGGGGGGGAGTGCTAAGTGAGCTGAGCCGGCTTGTAAGTTGGCTCGAGTTCGACTCATTTATAGGCTCACAAGTCAAGGTTATCGAGCTCACGAGTTAATAAATGAGCTCAAATCCGAGCTCGATGAGGCTCAGCACACGAGCTAGCCCGCTCATAAATAATTATTTTTTTAATTAAAATAAGATATAATATTTATTATGCATACATTCTGCTACGTGGGAGTTGGGATGAACACAAGTGCTTGGGAGTTGGGATGGACACAGGTGCTTTAATTAAAATAATATATAAAAATTATTGTAATATATATTAATGCATACATTCTACTGCTCATTAATAGCCGGCTCATAATACTCATTGCCTCATTCCATATGACAGCTGCTTTTGATTAACGCAAGTTGTCCTAATTTCAAAATACCAGCATACATAGGCGAGAAAATGAGAAACGGGGCGAGAGAAATGAAAAATCTGGCCCACATGAAATCTGGCACTTAATCGAGCAGCTCGCGAGCCGGCACGAGCTTATTGTTAGTGGGACGAGCTCGAGTTTGAGCTCGGCTTTTGAGCTCGACTCAAGCTCGAGCTCGAGTTCGAGCTCGCTTTCCGACTAACGAGCTGAGCTCGATAGTGCTAAAATTCAACTCGACTCAACTCGTTTACACCCCTAATCTCATATGTATAAAATATAAAAGTATTATATAAAATTATTTTAAAAATTTTATATTAAAATATCTTAACGATATATATTATTATGATATTTCAGAGTAGGGGTGTCAATATTTGACACGATACAAAAATTTGACTTGAATCCGACACAAAATGTTTTTGTTAGACCCTACCTAGTTTCAAAACGGATCGGGTTCGGGTTCCCGAATTCAACCCGTTTGACAAAACGGGTAAGGTTCGAGTTGACTCGGAAATGTGTCTGCCCGCTTCTATTGCTCGCCCCGTCCACGTCAAGTGATTGTGTTGCCCGTCGCTTCTCTTTGCATGAGTAAAGGCCGCGTCATCATCGTGTCTCCCACTGCAACGCCGCCGCTACCGCTACCCCACTGTCGCTATCGTTGTCGCACTGTTGCTGTCATGCGTTCTCGTCTGATGCTCACTGTCACGCCGGCGTTGCAATTGTTATTGTCGTTGTTGGGTTCGCGGGTTGGGTCGAGTCAACCCGGTAACCCGTGCCAGTCAGGTCCGTGTTGAAAAACTTGACCCGTTTGTAAAAATGGGTTGGGTTTGGGTTGACCCGTTTAGACCGGGGTAAACTCGGATTTAACCATAACCCAATGCGTGACCAGATTTTGACACCCCTATTTCAGAACATTTACAATATAGAATTAGAGTTGAACACCTTAACATTATATGATCTGATATGTACAGATAAAAGATAATTTGTAAAATATACCAATAATTTTTATGTATTAAATTTCAAATAAGAAAGTGAGATCTAATAAAAATGATTTCACTAATTTTTATTATCAGTTATAAATAATGTCAATGGCAGAGTCAAAAATTTTATTCAAGGGATCTAATTTAAAACAATTTTGTTTGTCGTCTCATTCGGAAGGTTAGAATAAAAGTATGCCAAGAGCGGTCTTTATTTGGGGGTGAGAGAGGAGCGAAAGGTAAAACAAAAGTCGTGAGTCGCGAGTCCCGACAGAGGAGCAAAGGGAAAAACGAACCATTGATATTTTTCATGTGTCCTGAGAAAGATTTTGATGGCTTCTCTGGATTAGTAAATAGCTTTGAAATAAAGAATTACAAAAATTAGAGCGGATTTCCTCGTTGGCGAACTTTTAAAAAATAGAAATTTAACCATATTACTCAAATAAATCTAGTTGGAGAAATTGAAGTTCAAATGCAAATAAAATCTACAGATCTGTTACAAATTTGAGAGATGTTAATAGCTACAACTTTGGTTTGAAACAATCAAATCATCATGAGATATATTAATCTCTTCAAAGAAGTTACAGTAGAGAGTACTTCCATGCTTGGGTGAAAGAACTGAACCCTCAAGGGGATCTAAATAAACAAATTGGATGCAGTTGACATATGCTCAGGTAGTTAATGTAATATGACGAATGGCAAGATGGAAGTCATAATCTCACTCCTCATTGGCGAACTTGTTGCTCTGTTAAGCCACTAAAATTTTCATCATTCAATCAATCCGTCCATAGGAAAGTCACATCCCTCTCTTTCGATATTTTACCCCATTAGTCTTTATCTCTCTACAACTAAAGCATTGCATGGTCCGCCTAGAAGGTGAATTGAAGACTTGAAATGGAAAATGGCTGTAATAAAATAAAATGAAAGTTGACAAAGGGTTTTACAATAACAGATGAATTTTTTTTTTTAACAGCTGAAGCATTGCATGATCCGGATAGAAGGTGGATTGAAGACTTGAAATGGAAAAAGCTTGTAATAAATAAAATAAAAGCTTATAAGGGGCAGAACTTTTTTTTTTTTTAAGGTAGGCAAAATATGATCGAGCCATCGGGTTAAATAGAAAATAAAAATTTTATTGAAAAATTGGGCAAATTCATTTGTTGAAAAGATAAAATAGTTAAAATATATATATTATACTAAGAGGAAAAAAATTAAGTTCAGGGCAATTGCCACCCTAGAGCTCCTACTAGATCCACCCCTGCTAGTAAACACATAAGGTATAAAATATATTACGTGATGGAAGTTGGAAGCCCTATGACATGGAAGTTGTCTCTCATGGATTGTTTGCATGTTAGTTTTCTCGTACTTATTTAATGAGAGAGATCAAAGAATAAGAAACTCAACACAAATCTTAATGTTAACATCGAGAGACAAAGTTGGTGTCAATGATGTGCATTGATATTTTTTAAATGATTGCATGCATTGACATTAGTTGTGATGACAAGTGACAAAGTCATCAATGGTTAAGGGCACTGTAGTCAAGCGTGATGGTCGGGGGATTGTCGTTGGGTAATGGTGGTTGGGAGAACGTAGTTAGGCGACGATGACCAGGTAATTGTAATCGAATGATGTAGGTTGGGGGATCATAGTTAGGTGAGTATGGTATCGTAATCAGGCAGTAATAATCCAATTGTATTTTTTTCCACGATGGTCTGATAGCGATGATTAGGCTATGATCTAATGTGATGGTTAGACAATGACGTGGTGGTGGTGCCCGTGTGAAGCTTTGAAATTCTTAGATCCTCTATGCTCTCTTGAATATCAAGTTAAGGTCCCCCTCCCAACATGTAGAAAGTGACAGTGTTTTTATAATTTTTTTTTAGTATGACATGCCTCATAAATATAATTAAAATTCAAAACAATCAATCAAATAATTAGTATTGATTTTTCTTAATCATATATTGCTCTTTTAGCATTTAAATGTCATAATGATGTCAAAATTAAGTAATTTTGGGCTTGTTGGATTCGTCTTATCAAAATGCTCGATTTGATTATAAATATGTCATGAAATATTTGAAGATCATTTGGTCCTTTTATGAGCGTCTTGAAATTTTTTATTATAAGTGCTTCATTTCAACTTATTCAAACACGGTTCAGCTTGCTTTTGGTTTTGTTGGCTTTGTCCTATCAAGACATCCAGTTTGATTGGAAATTAATTTAGATTGAAGTTCAAATGGTCCTGTATATAATTTTGGAAGCTTTCAATTTAAATATGCATTGAGATTTGTGCCATATCAAATTTATTTTTTTAATGACATTTCAATCATCATTCAATGGAATTAAATTATTAGGAAAATATGATTAAATTATTAGGCATTATAATTAAAACAAAAGACAATCACAATATATTTGGAATGTTATAAATTTAGTTGTATTATTTAATATTTGATTCCTTTAATAATTTAGAAGTATATAGGGATAACATGTGATGCATGAAATTAAATACCTGCATCATGAAAATAAGTATATTCTCATACAAAATATATCATAATATTGTGGCATAATTTTCTTTAAAAAATGATTATGATTATTCTTAAAATTCTTGATTGATTTAATATAAGTGTAATATTTTAGTAATTGATTAAATTTATAATATAATCCTCTAAAAATAAATTTAAAAATATTGAGATCTATTTTTTGGGTGCTAAAAATGCCGTGGCAATAGAAAGAGCTTTATGCGTTGGTAGTATATATATATGAAGAGCCAATAAACACAAACATTAAAAAAGGGAATGCAAAACAAACGAGAGTTTTTACATAAAAATAAAAAAAATGTGGTTTAGCCTAATTGAAATAAACCACTATGTATTTGAAGTTATAGAAGTCAACCCTTCCCAACAATTGTAGAAGGAAAAATTACAAAATTTGGAGCACTAGCTTAATACTATATAATTATGTTGCATATTAGTATAAGGATTGTCGCGTCTTGAAATATTCGCAGCTGTACAGAAACATAAAATTTAATGTATTAGCTTTGTACGAAGATCCAACACACAAGCAAATAAAAGGAGAGGGTGTATCATTCATAAGAGACACCAGAGTTTTTACGTGGAAACCCCTGAAAAGTGAGAAAAACAATGAGGCCTGGCCCAGTTTGAATGAATCCACTATTATTTGCAGTCGATTATAAATGAGGCCCTTCATTTGGGGGAAGGCCTTAGACTGATGTAGCAAATGCACATCATATTGCATGGTGGGAATTGGAAGAATTAGTATTGAAATGTTCGTTTAGTTAGCAGAATCATAGTTGGCGGGCGACAGAGGTCGAAAAGATAGTAATCTGGTGACGGTGGTCGAAACGACTGTTGTCGGCAGGAGACAGGGGTCGAAAAGACCGTTGTTACGCGATGAAGGTCGAAAGGATCGTAGTAGACGATAGAGATTGGAAGTATCATAGTTAACAGGAGATATGGGTCAGAAAGTCTATTGTCTGGTGATGGAGGTCGAAAGGATCGTAGTAGGCGATGGAGGTTGGAAGGACCATAGTTGGCTAGAGATAGAGGTTAGAAAGACCGTTGTTTGACGATGAAAGTCGAAATGACCATTGTCGGTAAGAGATAGGGGTCAGAAAAATCATTGCATGGCAATGGAGGTTAGAAGGACCATAGTAGGCAATAGAGGTCGAAAGGATCGTAGTCGGCAGGAGATAAGGATCATAAAGATCGTTTTCTGGCGATGAAGGTCGAAAGGACCGTAGTCGATAGGAGATAGTGGTCAGAAAGACTGTTACATGGCGATGGAGGTCAGAAGGATCGTAGTAGGCGACATAAGTTGGAAGGACCGTAGTCGGCAGTAGACAAGGGTCAGGTAGTGGTTCGGTGGAACTCCAAGAGTCAGGTGGAAGTCCGGTGAAAGTCAGAGCGTTAAGTGGAAGCCCGGTAGAACTCTGGGCATCAGGTGGTGGCCCTATGAAACTCTAGGCGTCAGGTGGTGGCCCAGAGGAACTCCGGCGTCAGGTGGTGGCCCAGCGAAACTCTAGGCATCAGTTGTTGGTCCGATGGAACTTTGGGCATCAGGTGGTGGTCCAGTGGAACTCCGGGGGTCAAGCAGTTGCCCGATGGAACTTCGGGCATCAGGTGGAGGCCTGATGGAACTTCTTGCGTCAGATGGTGGCCTGGTGGAACTCCGTGAGGTGGTTGAGGAGGAGCTAAGGGTCAAGAGCGATCTCTGATCTCTCTCTCTCTCTCTCTCTCTCTCTCTCTCTCTCTCTCTTACTTGGGGCCCCTTTTCAAGAGGAAGGAGAGGTCTATTTATAGTTTTCATAGTGGCATGACTCGTAAATAAGAGGAAGATCAAAGGTAAATATGGAGTAGTTTGGATGGACAACCAACATTGAATACCTTGATTATGGACCGTTTGCTGGGGATTTGAATGTTTTAGTCATATCGGAATTCATTAATCTTGGGCTCATTGGATTCGTCTCGTCGAGCTGCTTGATTCTATTATAAACATGTCATGTTTGGAAACCGTTTGGTAATCCAAATTGTGGTTTGAACCTTCCAACAACGCTTCGGGCCCTTGGTTTGGACCCATTAGGGCTCAGACTGAGTCGAATTTAGTGTCATGGGGTTTGTATTTTTGAGACGTTTAGTTCAACTATAAGTTTGCTGAAATCGGAGTTTGGATGGTCCCAAATTTAATTTCGGAAGTTTTCAACTTGATTTTGCCTAGAGATTCATGCCTGATCATGAAAATTTTTTGATGATGTATCAAGGATGATAATAGCAATTGAATGATAGTGATCGAGTGATAATGTTGGGGCAATGAGAATCTTACGATGATAGTAAAAAATTCTATCATTGATTGAAAGATCGTTACTAATTCACTAAGGGCCTTTTAATTTGTTGAAAAAAAAGAATGCGATGTAAAAGGAATGCAATATAAAGTGAAAACAACATAAAGCCCGATGATGGCTGTAAATAAGTGCAATTAATTATTTTAATTATTTGATTTAGAGTAAAATAAATGCAACGTAAAGCCCAACGATGTTGGTGGGCAGTGGCTAGAGGCAGCAGTGGAATGTGAGAGGTGGAAGTTCTATATTTTGGCCCAATTTTGACTATTTTGTTCATTTGATTTATTTTACCTGCTTCTTAGTGTTATAAGTAGAGATTTGAGTATTCTATAAAGGTAGGGAAAATTAATAAAACTTTAGTTTTGCTTTCCTCAAAAAATATGTTCTCTCTCTCTCTAAGTAGAAGCATTCAAGAAGCATATTCTCTCTCTCTCTCTAACATTAATGATGATGCTAAATCACAATATTACTATTTAGCAAGTTGGCCTAATTAAAACTATAGTTTTTTTCTGCAACATCAAGTAAAACGTGAGGGCAAATGAATAAATGATGGTTGGTAATAAATTAATAATGGTATCTCCCCTATGTGAAAGTGATGCAACATTTTGAAGGTTCGATGTCACGAATACAAAAGAGTTGGCGAATAAAAAATTTGACTTTCTAATCATTTGTGATAATATTTGAAGTGTATGTCATATTTTACAATCATTGAAAAATGGTAATGATTGAGCATAGTTTCCGAATAAATTTATTTGCCTCAAAGAGAAAAAATAAATGCTGGTGCAAGACAAATACTCTCTAGGTCTATGGATCAATTTAGGGCTGAAAAAAAGAAAGTTAAGAAACTTTTATTTTTGAGAAATTATTATTTGTGGTCACCGGGTCATCCGGAGATCAACCAGGACGCATTACATCATTTGAAACACATTGGTACACAGTAATGATATGGTGCACGATAAATTAGTGACGTGGCGCATTCTAATTGACTTCTAGACAGGAACCGGTGACCGCACGTAATAATTTCGCCCCATTTTATTGTGAAAAGCTCTTATTAAAAGCAATCTGATGCTATGAACAACTCGTGATTTCATCACTTTCAGAGGTTACAATAACTTGTAGAAGTTCATATTTTCAAGCATACAAATCAGAGTACATCAGTATTAGTTGAAGATAGATTCAAGCACCTCTTGTAAGAGGAGTTTCAAGAGTGTTAAAGCTGGCCCAACAATCATTCAGTTGGATTAATGTCGCTTCAATGCATGCAATTTATTTTCATTTTATTCATCTTATCGAGCAACACTATCTCAATTATAAATTTGTTAAAATAAGAGTTCATATTACTGATGTAATAATTTGTGAAGTTTTGAATTCAGATTTTATATATTTCTACAACAACAACAATAAGTTTTTATCCTACTATGTAGGGTCGATACTTTAAACATTCTCTGAAACCGGAAAAAAAAAAAAAACAAATGCTGGATCATGCTGAATTTGGGCGCCATATAAAATCTTTTAGAAAAATTTTCAATAAAATTTGGTTCTTTAAAAGTCATTATCTTCTGTACATCGTGCTTCTTAATATATTTGACTTGATTCTAATGAAGTTTTTATGCAATATTATCAAAAAAATACAAAATAGAATTCAAGTTTGTAATTAATTGTTAATCTATCAGTCATAAAACAAACTTTACTTTGAATTTTGTCTCACATATATTTTATTTTTAATTATTCATGTAAAAAATTTGCCATCTAAAAAAATAAAGGCGATTCCGCCCTTATTATATATATAATTTAAGTGAGTATATGTTTACAATTTTTCTATGCATACAAACAAAAAAATTCATTAAATATGAAGCAATTGCCAATTTGAAAATTAATATAAAAAATTCTTAGAGTTCAAAGTAGAGCATCTAATAAAGTAAACTATCAATTCATTAGGTGTTATGTTGTTTCATTAAAGTATGCAAGTAACTTAAATAAACGAGCAAACTATATAGAAAATTTAATCTTTTTTCTTGCGTAGTATCATTAGTTTACAGCAATGCCGAAAGCAACTGTTTCATGCTTCTTTTAATGGGGAGACAGCTTATTTAAGCTATTGCCCACTACTTATATGAATAAAAGTGCTTCAATGTTCCAAATAATTTTTAATATTTTGATTATTATTTTTTTAAAATTATGTTTCAAGAAGAAATTATGATCTTATGTGCAATAGAAAGACTATGATTTCGTTTGGGACAACATTCTTATTGCTTTCTAAAAGAATTTGTTAGTACAAAAATTTTTTAGTTAGAAAATTTTGTTCAAAAAAGCTTTTTTTGAAAGTAATAAATAAGAGGCCAAATTTTCATAAGCAACTTATTTGTCCTCAAATTTAGAGGAAGCAGCGTGATTGGACATTAATTTAAAAACGATCTAATACGCCAAGCTGCACGGCGTATTATAAGAATGCGCGATCTTGAATGACGCATTCATTGAATGCGCCGAATGTTTAGGCGCATTCTATTAACCTATAGAATGCACCTAATATATAATCGCATTTTACAGGTTAATAGAATGCGTCTAAACGTTAGGCGCATTCAATGAATGTGCCATTAGGTTCGGCGCCATTCTGATCAAAATAGAACAAAAGTCTTAAGTATTTTTCAAAGTTCTTCCAACGACTAATCCTTGCTTTAATGGCCTTTCTAATCAAAATCATGATAATATTGATATCAGGAATAAGAATTATTGTACCTCTTGCAATTTCTTTCCCGCCAGATGAAGCAAATAGTGGCACAGAGAGCCAAAAGATAATAGATTTTGGAATGCATAGATAACTTGTGAGCACCATAGATGTAGTTAAACACTTGACTTACGTTAGGTCTAAATAGAAAAATAGCCCGAGGAAGAACAGCTTTTTAGATAACAAAAGAGAAATCACATTCATAAAATAAATGAGAAATAGATTCATTACAACAATTAAAAAGAGCGAAAATAGAAATAGCAAAGATGCCTCTTAAATTGAGTTGATCAAAAGTTTTAAGGCCTCCAACCATAGAAAGCCAAGCGAAAGAGGCACTACATGAAAGTAAGCAATTTCCATCGAAAAATTATTTAGGTATAATAGAGGGACCCTCTTAATCTAATAGGCAATTGAATTCCATATACTAAATTTGATAAATTGAATTCTCCTAGCAAATGATAAAAGCTTGGCTTTCCAACCGTCAAGCATATTAGATATTTTATACAATAAAAGAGAGAAATCAACCATTCTAGGCCTCCTGGAGGCAAAATCAAATAATATGATATGTAGGATGTACTATCTGCAGCAACATTTGTGTAGATCAACTACTTGAGAAGTTATCAGCGTTTTTGGAAATTATCAAGTAACAAATTTTTTGTCCATTAAATACATCACGATCTGAGAAAAATAATTATTGCTTAATTATATATCTATTTGTATATTCTTTTTTTAATCACTCTTTTTTGAATAATGAAAAGGATAGAAAGAAGATAGAAAATAGTCACTACTTCACATTTCTCAAATTTAAAAAAAAAAAAAAAAACTGTTTGATGAGACATTGATATTTCAATAACCCAAATGACGGTAAGAAAATGAGCCAAAATCTGAATCCATGAGGTCTTTACATCGCCAGCCAATGCAAACCAGACCAGAGCAGCCAATGTAGTCATCAAGTGGCTATATCATCAACCTCAGAATTAAACACAAAACTAGGAAATGTGGTTGTTATGTCCCTGCATGCATCATTACAATAAAATGCACCATCAGTAGATTGCAGACAAAAGGAGAGCTTTAATAATGAGAAAAGAGTAATGAAACCAATTCTAACTAACAAATTTCAAAATATCCTCGGTTTCTTTTTAGAAACTGTACAGCAGATGATGGAATGCATGTATAATTCAACAAGAATAATCAATAACTCAAAACAACAAGTTGCAACATTATTATTTGTTAGGAAGCATGAATCAAAGTGGGATTAGACGCAAAATTTAAGTCAATGGGTGAATATCAACCACTAAGGCTTCTTTTACTTCTTTTACTGTTTTCTAAAACGGAGTTTTAGTATAAATTTTTTTATTTTTGTACTAAAACTCCGTTTTAGAAAGCAATAAAAAAGCCGTCCCAAACGAAGCCTAAGTCTTTGTTTGGGACGGCTTTTTTTCTGCTTCTTAAAACAGCTTTTTAATAAAAAAAATTTAATTTTTGTAATAGAAAACTGCTTTAAGAACTAATAAGAAAGTCGTTCCAAACGAAGCCTAAGACTTTGTTTGGGACGGCTTTCTTACTGCTTCTTAAAGCAGCTTTTTAGTATAAAAATTTAATTTTTATACTAAAAAACTGTTTTAAGAAGTAGTAAGAAAGCCGTCCCAAACAAAACCTAAATCTCTCTCTATTAACATATTTTTCAACTATCTAACTTGAGATCAAACTCAAAGTAATACATTCCTTTAACATCATTTCATATAAATAACATATAACAAGAAGAAAATGTATGGTGAGTTGAAGATAATTTGGGCTGTGCATCATCCGAGCATCTTGATTCATCGCTCACATTAGTTGTCAGAGTATAGCAGCAAATACTGAATCATTTTTCAGAAGCTAAAGTTAAAAATTAATAATATTTATTAAGTGTCTATCAAATTTAACGCTAAATTCGGGGGAATACTCGTAAGGAAATATAAAGAAAAAGGCCTATTAGTCGAACATTGCTGACGGAATTTGAATAAGAAATGAGGTGTCATCCTGTAAATAGTCGATGAAAAAAAAAAAGTGATCATCTTTAGACACTTCAATTCAGCTTAAAATGCTTCGGCAGCTCTAACAATCCTCAACATTGAATAATATGTGCAAAAAGGAATTCTAAAAGCCTTAAACTTTGTGACAGAAAAGCCTATGAAAAACATAGATGCCATAATGATTGCGCGTTGATGCGTAAATTACATTTGAAGAGCTTTTCCTTTAAATCTATTAGGCTTTTTTGCCTTTTTAGTCTCTGTTAATTATATTTATTTGCAAAAAATATTCAAAGGTTTTTCAGAAGCTTACTTGCATGTAATCGAGATGCAATTGAAGGCTTCGCCAGCTACTCCTAGGGCTGATTAGAAAGGGAATCAGGAGGAGGATAATGAAGTGGAGAGTGTTTTCCCTCAAGAATCACATGAAGGACATTATGAGTTCTTGTGATGTCTTTCAGCCTCACAAATGCCCCTGCCACTTTCCAATCGCTTATGAACCGAGTGTTCCAACCATACTTCCAAAGGTTTGTCCTAGTATTTTTTAATGATATTTTGATAGTTAGCAGGATAGAGGCAGAACGTTGAGAGCACTTGAAGACTGTCATGGAGAAATTAAGGGAGTATCAGCTGTTTTCCATTTGGAAAAGTGCACCTTCCCGAAGTTGAAGACGATGATAAAAAATTGAAAAAAGATAATACTCCCTTTAAAGACGACGATGATCAGTGTACCTGTGCTGCCACTTCCCGATTTTAGGAGACCCTTTGTAGTAGAGACGAAGGCATCAAGTTATGGGCTAGGAGTACTCATGCAAGATCACAGGCCTATTGCATAATTCAACCAGGTGCTCACAACTAGGGCAATGCTCAAATCGGTGTATGAGCAGGAGTTGATGGAGATCGTCTTGGCTATTCAGAAATGACGTCCTTATCTGCTAGGGTAGACATTGCATAGCAAGACAAATCAGAGGAGCCTAAAGTTTTAGTTGGAGCAGCTCACCGAGGAGTACCAAAAATGGCTATCCAAGTTACTTGGATATGATTTTGAGATTCAATGCCGACCAATACTAGAAAATAAGGCTTAACATATGCCTTGTCCAGGAGAGGCGAGAAACCTCCGATTTTGTCAGTACCATTGATGGTAGATTGGGAGGCATTAAGGCATGAGAATGAGCAGAATGAAGAGTTCAGAAAGATCAGGGAGGAGTTGCTGTAGGATCTAGACAGTCACCCAAATTATATTCTGAAAGAGGGACAGATACTGTACCAAGGGAGGTTTATGTTACCTCGAACCTCGGGGTATATTCCCAAACTACTGCAAGAGTTCCATGGCAGTGTGATAGGAGGGCACTCTGGAGTTCAAAAAACATATAGTCCACTATCAGTGAAGTTATATTGGATAGGGATGCATCACAATGTAGAGAATTGGGTAGCCAAATACGATGTGTGTCAAAGGCATAAGTACTTAGTCATGACGCCAGCAGGGTTATTATAACCCTTAGCCATATCGAAGAGGGTGTGGGAGGAAGTGACGATGGACTTCATCGAAGGGCTACCACGAACGAAAGGGTTTTTGGTGATCGTGGTAGTAGTGGACCGTCTGAGCAAATATGCATATTTCATCCCTCTGAAGCACCCTTACACCACAGTTACAGTGGCTACTATTTTCATTCAAAAAGTGATTCGTTTGCATGGATTCCCAAAAGCCATTGTGTAAGACAGGGACAAGGTGTTCCTTAGCCACCTTTGGAAGGAGCTATTTCGTTTACAGGGGAAGGTATTGCAGCAAATTAAAGTACAGCCTACCACCCTCAGACAGATGGTCAGACAGAAGTGGTCAACCGGAGTGTAGAGACCTACTTGAGATGCTTTGTATCAGACACACCAAAGAGTTGGGCTAGGTGGATTGCGTGGATAGAATATTGGTACAACACTTTGTACCACTCAGCAGCAAAGACTACTCCCTTCAGGATTCTCTATGGGAGAGACCCATCTCACTTGGTTCATTATAGGGGCATCACTCCACCAGTGTCCGATGTAGAGCAGCACTTAGAGGAGAGGGGCAGGGTACTAGCAGAGCTTAAGGGGCATTTGTTGAGAGCCCAATTGATCATGAAAATGAAGGCGGATAGGCAGAAGAGAGGTAAATTTTGAACCAAGAGACATAGTTTATTGAAAATTGAGGTCCTACAGATAAAAAACATTAGCCAGGAGGAATAAAAAACTATCCCCATGATATTTTGGGCCTTATGCGAACTTGTAGTGCATAGGAGCACCAGCCTATCGATTAAGGCTACCACAATCCTCAACTTTGCACCCAATCTTTCATGTATCACAGCTGAGGAAAGCGATAGGGTAACATACACCATCATCACTACCCCCAACTTTGACAGAAGACATGGAGGTTATGTTAGAACCCCTAGAAATAGCAGGTGTACACAAGGGGGAGATAGGGACACAAGAGGTGCTAATTATGTGGAAAGACCTGCCAAAGCATGATGCCACTTGGGAGTCATACGAGATAATCAAGAGACAATTTCTAACCTTCCACCTTTAGGACAAGATATATTTTTGGGAGGGGAGTATTGTTACGACCAGTCCAGCATGGTCGATCCTGTAGTCGGCCAAGCAGCAAGGGGGCAGACCTGCTACAAGGGGCGGGTCATCAAAAATTTCGGCCCCCCTTATGGGGCCCAACAAACCAATTATTCCATATACTAGGAGGATTAAGGAAGGAATTAATGAAGGGAATTTGAATTCAAAATAGGGAGGGAATTAATTAAGGCAAGAGAGGTCTTTAGGGCTAAATTGGGGGGAAAAGCAGGAGCTTATATAGGGATTATTATTTTATATTAAGGTTATGTTTTGATTAAGTTTTTCTGGTGTAGTTTTTTCTGTGAGGGCTTCCTAGCGGCGTCTAGGTTGATCGGGAGAGACAATCTACCTCTCTAATTGTAGATCACTTGTATCTTTTGTTTCTTGATAAGTTATTAATCAAAATCAGTCAATTATTCCTCCCAAATCTGCTGTTTTTGCTGTTTTTCTGTGAATTTCCTGCTATTAATTGTTGAATTTGACTCCAAGGCGTATCATATTCGAAGGGATTTCTAGGTTGGTTTGGCGTTGTCTTGTGCATGTTTACAATTTGCTGAATTATTTTGCTCTTAGTGGCATTTGACTTTCATCTGTGAGCTGCTTGTTTACCTTATTTGGAACTATTTAAATATATTTTACCCTGTAGACTCTTCTCGTGTCATCCCTAAAAACTAGCTACAACATTATATGTCCTACTCCACCTGCAAAAAGTCAACAGTATTCAAGTCAAAAATATTTTCTGCAATGGATGTCCATCATATTGAAACCTCACTTATAAATTAGTACACTTGACGCATTCAGGGGGTAACTGTTTCACAGGTTCCAGTTTTAAGCTATTATAATATGTTTTTACAAATCTGTATTTTCAGTAGTAATTGTATTTCTTCACCAAAATGAAATCTGTCTATAGATGCTTGCATAAATTAGCCAGAAATGTCTCTGGAAAATTACATGCTTTATCATTTGACAACTTAAATCTTTTTCTAAGATTATATTCTAAGATTATATATAACATTTAGTAGGTTTTTTCATCAGCGTTCCACAAAGGAAAAACTTTAACTGGTATTTCCTTACCAAGCCCACCACTAATTGGGTGTTCTTCCCACTTCTTTTTATTTTACTCTAAAGCAAGATGTCCACATCGTACATGACTTATTTCCAAGACACCGCAACTTCCATAAGTATAGTAATCATCACAACTGCAAGGTGCATGAGTCGGACATCCCTAGAATCTAAATGAAATTGACAGAAGCTTCCCGCCTTTACTTGTGGGGATTGAACTTACTTGAGATATTGAAGCGTCATAATCTTCATCAATGATGGGTTGCGAGAAACAAAATTTTGCCAATCTGATTTATCTATTCTTCCATCATGATTCACATCCGAGTCAACAAATGTCTGTTCAAAATGCAGAAGATTTCTAAATGAAGAGATGATTTATCACTGGAAAATAAATTGCAAAGTATATGGCTAATAAAGTTAGAAGCATTAGTTGCCAAAAACAGACCTTGTCTAATATGAGCTCAACAGTTTCATCTGATAATTTCATGTCAGACTCAGAAAGAAGCGCAATTAACATCTGTTTTACCTGCAAAATTAGATCATTCTATTTCATATAGGCAATCAAAATCAAATAAAAATAAACTTGAATAAATAAGAGGAGGAAAACTAACAAAAAATGGCATGTGACGAAGCAAGACAAATATTATCTATTATTAAGTTATATTGCATGTTCCAATTCCAATATTATCTATTAAATTCCCAAGACCTAAAAATGTATTTCATCATCTTTGAAACTACTTATGCCCCTCTTAAGTCTCATAGTCAACAGCTAAATCAATATTCTTTGTTTGAATTTTGAATTTCGCTTAACACTTTTTTTTTTGTTTGTTTAAGTAATTGATGCATCTAACAACGGATGACTAAAGATTATGCAAGATATTCGACAATTGCTAAAGTTGCATTTTGATTCTGCTATAATAAATCTGGTAAAATTTAAATCATCAAATTGCTCATCCAGCACCATGTTGCATCTTAATTACCCTGCACTCATTCCCACAGAGGAAGTGTCTATCACATTTTTGTGCAAATCTGTTTGCAAACTTCAAACAAATTAGCTTTGGACAAACAATTTTCTTAACCCTTCCATCTAAATTCCATTCCCCCCCCCACCACCAGCACACAACTTCTAGCCTTCTTTGTAATCTTTTATTTGATAGTTGCCACTTTCCTAATGTCTAATATAATAATTTCACTTTTTCATTTTATCACATATCCATCTCAACATTCTCATTTCAATCATCTTAAAATTGGCTATGAATGATTTCTTTATTGCCCAAAATTAGAATCCACAACATCCTCATGAGGACATAGTCAGCATTTTCGACGCCGGAGATCGACGATCACGAGCATGAGTTGTATTTTCATCATCTTATGTAGTAGTTTATTTTTACTTTATGTTTTTCCGTTTTTGCCCTTATGGGTATTTGATAGCTATTGTAGCCCAAGGGGCATTTTAGTCTTTTGTTTTTCTTTGACATTGTGAGGCCTATTTATATGGCCCTTCTCATATAATAGTTAGTTTTTGATGAAATGAAATTTACTACTATGTGTTCTCTTTGTGAGTTCAAGAAGAACTCTTGGTGAGTTCTTCACCCTCCTCGATCTCTTAGTGAGTTCGCCGGAGAAGACTAGATCTCTTTGTGAGTTCTAGTTCGTGCTAACTAATCTTGTCGAAATTCAACGAGAAGACATTTGAGGTTAGTAAATTCGTAGTCGTCAAATCTTCAGAAGATTCCATCTCTTCCTTCTTGCCCTTGCCGCTGCTTGCTCCAAGCAACCCTAAGCCGCCGGCCACCTTGCCCCTCCCTTCCTATTTCGCCGGCCAGAAAAATAGCCACCACCGGCCGGCCACCCGCCGGCCAGATCCACGCCGGCCAATCTAGCCGCCACCTTCCATACCACCGGCCCCTTTGGTTTTCCCCTTGCACATTTGAATTTTCCATAATTACCTTATTAATTGAGCCAATTAATTTGGGGAATTAATTAAGAGGAGTTACAATTGTTTGAAAATCAAATTCCCTCCCAATTTCCTTTAAATGAGGGAGTTACATGACATAATTAAAATCTGAACTTTAAATTTCAGATTTTGATCAATTAATTGTGGTCCCCACCTATTTAATTCCAAACCTCTCTCTCTCTCTCTCCCAAATGGCCGGCCACCTTTCCCTATCATTTCTCTCTCTACTTTCCACCTCATCATCACTTAAACACCTCTTTAATACACCTCCCTCTCAAGTTTAATTTCAGTTTTCTCCAGGATTTTAATTTCAGATTTCAAAATCTGAAATTTGAAATCAATTCCTCTCTTCCCCTTGAGAAAGAATTGAAATTCCCTCACCACCACACTGGCCACCCTTCTCCCCGTCCTTAGCCGGCCCCTACTGCTTGCTGCCCTCCATTTTGGGCAGTTGCTGCTTGCTGGTCTGTGATCCCAGCAAGGTTAATTTGCTGCCAAGCAATTCCCAAGAATGCCAGAGATTGTCTACAACCTCTGTTAATGCCTAGCTGCTGTCCGAGCTTGCTAGAAGTCAGACACACTGCTGCCAATCAGATTTCTGCACTCCCATGCAGGCAGGCCAGCCACTGAATTCATCCCATCACCGTCTAGACCTTCCATGGTTGCTGTTAGAGCTTCGAGCACTTGAAACTTGCTGTTCGGGCAACCTGGGACGTATAATCGCTGTCCAAGAATTGCAAGCTTCGGCTACCTATCCAAGAACGACGATCTAAGGGTCCTTCTTCCTCGGAGTGACCTCGGTTATAATGTGGAGACGCTTCTTCCGCTAAAGCCTAGATTAGTTGGCGTATGGGCTCCAAAGGTGAAAGTTCTCTTTATTAATTCATGGATTCTTGTTTATTGTCGTAGCATACAATTATTCTTTGCATTTTCTTGAATTGATTGGTTAATCGAATGTCGCTCTTCGTTGCCTAAGCGAGTTAAAACTAAGAATTCTTAGGTTCACTCTTTTATTACAAATGATAATTTTAATTTGGATTACTTTGTTCAAATTGCTCTCTATAATTTCCTAAAGTAACTTCATCGCATGTACGTTTCACATCACATCCTCATCTAGTTATAGTTATAAAATATATCTATAATTATTGTATTTTTATTCATACAAAAAGAAGATATCTATTCAAGAAAAGACATGAAATCCACGTCAATGTT
Source organism: Dendrobium nobile (assembly GCA_022539455.1). NCBI lineage: Eukaryota > Viridiplantae > Streptophyta > Magnoliopsida > Asparagales > Orchidaceae > Dendrobium > Dendrobium nobile. The sequence goes on from CM039730.1 coordinate 47,610,003, forward strand.
AAAATGTAAATTTTCTGAATATCATAAAGAACAGGCAAGTTGATTGAAGCATTTCCAATTTACCTCTTTCCTCTCAATAAAACCATTACCATCCAAATCATAAAGCTTGAATGAAACTGCAAAATTAAATAACAGATTAGAAACAGGAATGAAGCAGCATCCAATGATGTAAGGAAAGGCTAATGATACCAACTTACAGTTAATTTTATCCTCTAGGGGAGCATTTGGGTGAAATACATTTAGTGATCGAACAAAGTCACCAAAATCAATAACACCCTTTTGCTTCACATCAAATAGGTCAAATATCTGCATAATAGGCATTTAATATTAGTTAATGCATTAAATGTCGCAATAAAATAGTCCAAAACAAGTATCAAATTTATACACTTGATTCAGATTAAAAACTTCAATATATGCTAAATATATTGAGAAAGACTTGGTTATAAAATATTAGAAATGATTTTTTTTATTAGATTTAGATGAGAATTTGACTCTTAACAGGATACAATGGAGAAAAATGATTCATGTAGCTGACCCCAAATAGTGGGATAAAAATTTGTTGTTGTTGTATATAATAAATAAAAGGTAACTAATAAAAATACCGAGAACTTCACAAAGTTGAACATATGTATAAAGTTGGGCCAACTACCATGCATAGGAAATTTTTATTCTAAGGTACCGAGCATACCAATAAAAAGCACCTATTCTGATGCGTAAAAAAATGAATGACATCAACTTTGGTTTTGAATGTTCTATAAATCATTAAAGCTGATATTAAGTAATATATACAAAATATTTTGAAAAACTTCAATGCTAGCATCACTATCACTATCACACCGCAGCAATTTCACATACCAGTCTTGGAAACCATTCTTTGCTATTCTGTCCAAGAGTTGTACTTAGGGTGAACTGAAGAATTGGTAAACCCTTCATTAAAAACATATTAATTAGCTCTACTATTTGCCTTCTAATATTTCACACATGTTACTTGTACGCCTCTTTATAAAAATGTTTATCTAAACTCTAATCCATTTGCCGAAGGAATCCATAAAGTTCTTAGAAAAAGCTTCAAAATGACATCAAGACACACAAATACTTCAAACCTCACAAAATCCAAGTCAAAGACGGCTTATCCAATTATGGCATGCACAAAGTGTTGGGATTATCAAGTGATGGAATTTTCAATAATATAAAATCACAAGCTGTTGACCACAGGCAGCCAACATCACATCATCCTTGAAACAATATATATATATATATATATATATATATATATATATATATATATATATATATATATATATATATCTCATTAACACATGACTTCCACATCAATTCTCGTAGCACTGCATATTGTCGTTCAACTCATAATATAAGCGATGATCATGCTTCCCAAATATCTCGATGAATCCTCGCAGTGTTGCAGTCCACATCACCAAGGAAAGAGGGAAAGAAACCACAATTGTAGAACTCCATGTCATAGCCATGGATCAAAAAGCCAATCTTCACTCACTTGCACATTCTCAATATCACACTCTTTCTCGCTCACATTCTCACTTTGGTAATCCTCTACCCGTGATTTTGCCTCCAAGGCCTCACTCACATGTCTTACCTGCCTTCTGCACCCTGCCCTTATCACACAAACTCATCCTTCCCTAAGCTTCCTCTCCAAAGTCCATCCAGCTCCCAATCTATTCCACTCTTCTCTCGGTAACACTTGTATAGAAAACTGGAATCATCTCCCCTCTCTCTATATCTCTTATGTGTTCTATGGGAGTCATGCCCAACTCTCAATTTCCCCCCAAATGAACTTGGCACTTGACCCGATCTAACAACAATATCCATACCTTCTGACTTCATCATTTCTACACACATTAGCATAGATATAAATTTAGTATTATCTATCAAAAAACACCTCGTCCGCAAATGAAGAGTAGAACAAGTACTCAATCTTCGATTTGGCTAAATTAAAAGCCTAGCATGGTCAATCTTGGACTTGGTTGTGTTTTGAAGATTAACCCTTTTATTGTTAATCTTTGATCTGGCATGAGGACTCAGCTCCCTTTATTGATTTTTGGTCCAAACAAGGAGTGTTCATTTGCTAAGGATCAGGCATGAACAAAATTTCTATGGTGTCTCTTAAATCATTGTCAAATGACGATCATCGTGATTATTGAGCGAAACTAAGGTAGTCGATGCATTTGATGGCTCTTATCACACGATGGAGGAGAATTGGTTGTCATTGTTGTAAAAATATAACAATAAAAATAAGAAAATAAAATAATCTATAATAAAAAATATACCAAATAATAATAATTCCAAAAAAAAGGAAAAATATAATCACTGAAGATCTATTAATCTTTGTTCTGACTAAAACAAATACCTATGTCATTATTCTTTAATCAGATCCAGTTTCGAAGATCACCCCTCTGCATTTGATCTTTGTTCTAGCACAAGGACTTTCCTCCATTTGTTGATATTTGTTCTAGCACAAGGTCTTTCCTCCATCTGTTGATCTTTGGTCCAGATATAGAGAATGATTGCTCTCTTGTCAACAAATTATGTCAATGAAACTTAACGTAGTTTTTTGGGTTATCATCAAGAGGTGCATGATGGAATCATCATGTAACTTTGATATTATCAGCATGCTCAAGACATTGTTATAATTATTGGTGAAACTAATCTTCATTAAAGTCATCAAAATTTTCCAAGCAGAAAGTGAACAAAAACAACACCCAAAAATTTCTGACCTGCAAAAGAGCAAGACATGCAATTATAATGATCTAAACCAAGTAGGAAAAAATAAGATTTGAATAATTTGTTAAAAGAGAAAATTATCCAATGCAACACATCAAAAGATATGTTGGATGCAACGAGCACTTACCTAAAATGTGCACATATGCAACAACCGTCTATTCAACATTTCACTTGGTTGAAAAAAAAAAAGCATTCAAAGTTGGGAAAGGCCCACTGTTTTAATAACAAAAGATTATTTCATCCAAGTCCATTACAAATAATCTCACAAATTTATTAATCAGGTTCCTTTACCTATATGGTGAGGTTATAAGCACTGTAGGTCCCAACTCTCATCAAAGTTTAGAATGATAATTAAAATTAAGTCCTCTATATGAGCCTTTCCAAGAATAGAAGCCTCAACCCCATTCATTGGGTCGGCATAAGGCCAAAAAACCAATTAAATCAAAACTTGGGTCATCCAAATATGTAACTACCAACCCAAAATCCAGAGCATCTCTTCCATCAATCACTTTTAAAACTAAAACCAGCATCCACCTTAAATGCACTTATTTGAGTCAAACTGAAACTAGTCAATAGTTGTGTCATGGCATAGTTTTAAGCTCTTGTTAATCATGCTAGGTACCTTAAACTACAAGCGGACATATTATGCATCTCTAAAATATTCAATAAAAATGATATGAAAATCCATTAACCAATGAACGAGTTGATGCTTATCTCGAAAGCACGCGAAAGAGCATCTTCAACATGTATATATACTTGCAGTTTGGCAATCCATGATTGCTATTTATTCTCGCTAGATGTTATAGCTCAAAGTCCTCTAATATTGGCAAACCAAATTCATTAGCATACTAGATATGAGAAAACCAAGGGAATCTAATTAGATTTACCTCCATCAAACCCTCAATAATTAAATTCCAACATAAATATTATATGTAGGTAAACTTGAATTATGGAGGTCAACCTTAGAGTCTAAAGGTTTTCGCTTGAGTAGATCTAAAACGGAATATATGGAGTGTAATTTTAGTAGTAATAGACCTAGTGAAGGGATTGTGACTTTGAGCGATCAAGTCATTAATAAGAGTATACGTTTTAGATATCTTGGATCTATTGTTTAGAGTGATGGTGAAATAGATGGGGATATTATCAGCAGAATTCAACTTGGATGGTTGAAGTAGAGGAATGCATCGGGCTTGTTAAGTGATAGAAATATACCCCTCAAACTGAAGGAAAAATTCTATAAGATAGTAGTGAGGCCTGCAATGCTTTATGGTGCCGAATGTTGGCTATTAAAAGAGAAGCATAATACTAAGTTAAGTGTGGCAAAGATGAGGATGCTCAGGTGGATGAGTGGCTTTACCCTTAGAGATAGGATACGAAATGAGCATATACGTGAAAAGGTTGGAGTAGCTCCAGTAGAAGATAAGATTAGAGAGAGTCGCCTTAGATGGTTTGGTCACATAAAAAGGCGGCCTTCCGATGACCAAGTTAAGAGAGTAATGTATTAGATTTGACTTGTGTTAAGAAAGGTAGGGGTAGACCTAAAAAGACTTGATTAGAAAATATTAGGAATGACCTTTCTTTATTAGATTTAAACAAAAATTTGACTTTTAATAAGACACAATGGAGAAAAAGGATTCATGTAGCCGATCCCACGTAGTGGGATAAAGGCTTGATGTTGTTGTTGTTGTTGTATAAATATTATATGTAAGATTAAAATTTGAGTCTAAACAACCTCCTTAATTGAGAATACTTCTTATGAAAGAGATGAATAACTAACCCTGAGGGCTTGCACTCATTAGAAGTTTTGAAGCACGATCTAAATTAACAATGGCCTAGCATAAAAAGAAATATGTTTAAACTAAACTAATATATCTCAAGAAAAACAATTACTAAGTTCTCTCATCACAACAAGAATACTCAATAGTAGCCGTTCCTGAACGATCGAATTTCTGACGACTCCGTCAGAAAAATTATCTGAATGTTACATTGCTATTATTGTTATTGAGACTGCTCAAAATAGAGCCTCGCTACTTTTAAGACTTTCAATTGCCATGGCCTGGATGACAAAGAAGAGAGATTTCAAGTAACTAAATATACACCTGTTAGCACTCAGCAATTCTACAATCAACCATGTAGCTCTCCTAAAGTTATATTTTGATACCAAAAAGGCATGACATTAAGGCTTCCTCCTCCAACACATTATTAGTGAGTAGGAGATACTATAACGACAATACTACAGAACATTCTAAGGACATAGATCATATGATGGTTAAGGTTGTTCTTTAGGTTGAACATTTTTTTTTATTATTATTATTTATTTATTTATTATGTTCTTTAGGTCGAACATAGACACAAACAAACTCGCCTATAGGGTTTATGATCATTCAAAAGGTTAAAATATAGCTTTTACTTCACAAGGAGAGGGACGGTCTCAAGATAGCTAGGGCTAGCCGTTAAAAAAAATTGAACCCTCCCAACATTACGAGGGAATGTAAGGAAGTTAATTATCCTTGTAAGACTAAAATTATTACAACAACAAAAGCAACATAAACTATGTGTTATGGATCAAGAGATAAATCAGTCATGTGCTTGACTCCTTAAAATGAACAACAACATGAAAAAACTTTTAGTAAGCTCAATCTGATAAGCAACAGTTAGATGTCAGCTGTCAACTTCTAATCCCCAGATTTCACTAATTCGAAATCGAAGTAAATAGTACTCAGGCTACTCATCCAAATGCTCCAGGAAGACCACTCACTTATAACAGCATAACCCAAAATTAACTTCACACATCTATTTCTTTCTAAAGGGCCAGAAGAGAATTAAAAAAAAATTAGATTTCAATGCTCGCAAAAAATAAGAATGCTATAAATTAGCTCAGGATTCACTAATTATTATTTCATGGTTCACCGCATATCTGCCAAATAGATTAATTTTTTGAAAAGAAATTTTTGTTTGTATAAAAAATATGCTTAGAAATTTACCAATTTACATAAGCAACTTCTTTATGATTTCATAAACATATCGGGTGGGAATATGATTATATTTTACTTCATTCAGCACAATAGAAGAACAACATAAATACAATTGTAAAAAATACATCTAAAAATTAGTTATTTTATCATATCCACATATGAGGGTTTGACTCCCATATTCATTCAATTAATAAAACATGAAAATGAAAGCTTCTTCCATTGCATGTAACCTGAGTACAAAAGTAAATGCGCATATAATGAGTGGCAACATACAGTGATTTGAAAACAGCTATCAACCAGCAATCCAAAGGTTACAACCAGACGAGAGATACTTTCTAAAGCTTAAGAGTACATTTTACATGCCAATTCTGGATTAAAAAACTAGGCATATCACAGTTGCGAAAATGCAACCATTATAAAATGCAATTTATAAAACAGAAAGTAAGACGAAATGGAATATTGAGATGCATCAATAAAGATTTACTAGATAAATCTGGAAAATTATTCACTTAAATGAGTAAAAGAGAGAATGGGAAATGTATCATACCCGGTTTGCAAAGAGATTTTCTTTCTTACTATTCTTAAATAAAGCAAGCTGAAATTCTTCCTGCATTAAAGGTTACATGAATAATTGTTAAAAATGATTTGGAAAGAAATATTTAACTCAAATAACACTCAATATAAATGAATACAAAGTGAGAAATCACAAAGCCAACCCCAAGAAATCGGGATAAGGCTAACAATGATTGTGATCAAGTGAATAATTAAATTAAAAGAAATTTGAACAAACATATACTTTAATAATTTGTGCTATATTGTAGAACAGGGTGATAAGATTTAGAATATAAAAAATGGGCTATAATTAAAGGCAAGTATGAATTTCTGACTATAACAAAAGATAACAATGTTAAATATCCAGTAGCCTATAAGGAAATCATTAGACATAAAATAAATTATTTAAACAAAGATGCTTTTATGTACGCAAATAAAAAATTCTTCAAAGATAAGAAGAAATGTTATTGAAGATAATTTTAACCTGTTAAGTGCTACATTTTTTCTGAATAAAATACCCAAAAAATTATGAATAAGTACAGGAACCCAAACAACCATATTTTTCCTCCAATAATCTTCCACAGCCACATTCAGATTAAATCCATAGCAAATCCTAAACCTATTCCTGAAAATCCTCAACCAACTCCAATTCAAAATTAAAGCCAAAGAATTGACCATCTCAACATTCCAAACGTTGCATTGACTAGGTCCTTAATGATCGTGAGCAACACCATGCAACTAGCCCTCCAAGAATCATCAAAAAGCAGTAATCAGAACAAGGTGCCTTCTTCTGCCGTGCATCTGACTGGATCACAAAGCATAGACAAAATCAAAGATGGGGAAAAAACAGAGAGGAAATGATGAGGACATCGGAGATCAACGGCTACGATCTTGAGTTATTTATTTATATGTTTTCTATACTAGTTTATTTTATATTGTGGTTTTTCCATTTATACCCTTACGGGTGGTCATGTAGTATTGTAGCCCGAAGGGCATTTTAGTCTTTTATTTCTTTTCTTTTCATGAGGTCTATTTATAAGCTAGTTATTTTGTATTGTGGATGATGAATGATTATTGATGAAAATTTCAGCTTTTATCTTCTTCAATGTGTGAGCTTTCAGAGGAGAAAGAGAGCCCTAGGTGAGAGCGAATGCAATGCCCGTCAGTCTTCGGAAGAGTCCGAGACTCGCGGTTCGTTTATTTCTTCTTCTTCATTTCACCTCTATCCCCTTCCCCATCTCCCTACACCCGCCAGCTCCACCTCCCCAAATTCCCCACCCGCCGGCCTCCTCCACCCAAAGCCTCCTAGCCACCGGCCACTTCAACCTTCCTATCCGTCGATTCCTTCACCCGCCCCTTCCCCACACCCCGCCGCCTACCACCCATCTTCCAAGCCGCCGGAAAGTCCCCAGCCTCTCCCCAACCACCGACACCCCAACTTCCCCACCCGCCGTCCCCTAGGCACCACCAAAACCAGCGCCCCTTTCCCCCATAGCTTCCAAAATCTGAATTCAATTCCATCATAAAATCTTTCCTAATTTAGCCCACCAATTTAGGAGGAGATTTAAAATTCAAAATTTAAAGATTTGAATTTAAATCATCTCTTAAATGATCCCCCTCTAATTTAGGAGAGGTCCTCAATCAACATAAATATGAAATTAATTTCAGATTTATGTCCCCAATCACCTTAATTGCTTGGGCCCACCTCCATAATATCCAACCCCTCTCTCTTCCTCTCTCCTTGGCCGGCCACCCATATCCCCCATTTAATTAATTAGATGTTAGATCCCACAAATTAAGGATCTAATTAATTCAATCTCCTCCCCACTTTCCCTCCTAAACTCCACATATTTCAAATTCAAATGTCTAAATCAATTGCTCCATAATTACTCCCTAAATCTGAAATTCATTTCAGATTTCCACCTATGCTCCTCCTCAAATAAATTCTTTTCAAACCAGAACCGAAATCAAAGGGAATTTACTCCAGGCTCCCTCCATTGTTGGCCACACAATTCTCCACCTTATCCCACTAACTCTCATGCGGCTAGAAGGCGGAAACTCCTGAAATTCGCTGTTCTATTTGCTGTCCAGATTTTCTGGAAGCTGCTGGGTTGCTGTACAGATGTCAGGGACAGCCCAGTCGTCTGTTCAGAAGCTTTCAAAAGCAAAATAGCCCGCTGCCCTGATGCCCAAAGCAAGCTAGCTCGTTGTCTAGCCGTCCAGAATCTGTCCTAGTTGCTGTCCTGAGGAGATCTAGTGTTGTCTAGCTGCCCGGAGGAGTCCCACAACTGCCTAAAGGTTCCCGAAATTAGAGAGCTGTTGTCCAGTAATTTCAGCCAACGTCTAGCTTCATATCTCCTACTACTTTGGGTAAACTCTTCCCCCGACTCTTTTATCTTCTTAGTACTTCTCAACTGTATTCTTAGTAGATTCATGATGATAACGTTAATGCTTCTCCGCTAAAGCCTAGTAATTAGAAGACTTGAGTGAGGGATCTCTTTATAGTAACTAATCTTATTGTTAGCATTGGGATTTATGGTTGAAAACCAATCATGTATGCAACGTTAGATTAACTTGATTATTTTCTGATCTCAACTTTTACGCGTGTGATTCGGCCTAAGCTTATTTTACCGCTCTTAGTATTTTCTTTTGTCGTTAGAAAATTCATTGTGAAGATATTATTATTGTGGCTTCTAATACTTAAGCGTGCAAACTCTTCAAGTAATTCAACTTTGCATGATCGTTCTACATCAGGAAAATAAAAACCTTTCTTCTTCTACAAGAAATCAACAACCATCTGCTGCTAAAGGGGTCTTAAAACATCAAGTCAATTTCAAGACTCGATTGTGTATTGTAATTCAGCCTTAAAGCGTTCCTTTCAGCTTGTAGATTTTACCATTAGACAATCTCATCCTCACACTTACTGGAAGTACCATTCACATTTTAATGATTCATAAATGAAGGAGAACTTTGGAATGTATTATAACTTTCACCCTCTGGAGTAGAGTTTTTTTAGAAATGGAATTAATACCAAATACCAACACAAAAAATTAATTTTGATTTCAGTCTTTTCTATTTGTTGTTCGGGTAAGTTTAGACCATGTTATAAAGTTTAAAATTTATAAGCAAATTAGAAATTAGAAAACAGTCTATTAGCAATTAGTAATGAATTTACTAGCAATTTATAGTTCTTCATTATTTATTTTATCCAGAAGTAAGATAATTCAAAGAACGGCAAACAGCTTATGACGTGAATTTAATTTTTATTGTAGACGTGCATCTTTCTTTTCTTTCTAATTCAAAGATATTGAACCTCGAGCAACTCAAAGACTTGAAGCCCTTGAAAGAGAACTAATCTACACGTTCAAGTATGAGCCTTGTTAACCTGTTAATTGTTTTCTCAGCCAATTCTCTTTAGTTCCATCCACATTTTTTGTCTTGTTTATCTTCTTTATAATATTTTGTATCTTTTTCATGGTGGTTATGCAAATGTTTGGTCATGGTTATATAACTTCGGTGGTTTTAAAATGCTGGTCACCAACACTTGGCCAAATAGTTTTGCATGCACCCTCTTCTATTTGGATTTAGAACTCCACTTATCCGAGTAATTGAAACCATAATAGGGTCCGTTAAGGCCTCTTGGAACTTTCATGATGAGATTCTCCCATCCTCCCCTTCATAGTTACTTCAGTATGCTCCGGACACTAAAGCTTTTATAGCCCACTCATTTGAGTGCGCCTTTTTGTGCATGCACTGGTGGAAATCTAGGCCATCTGTAAGATGGCATTCAGAGTTGGCCTTTGTACTTTTTGTAAGTATTACCCTTTCATCTCAAGGAAATTCAGCCTCTGTTTTGAACACCCCCACAGAATAAAGCAACCAAACAAACATGAAATTTAATTTAATTTGGCTTCTAATTAGATTCAAACATGGATATGACGATTATATTCTTTTTCACTTATTTCAGGACAAAGACAAATGTAATGTAAAAAAAAAAACAAGTATTCCAATCAAGCAGACAAAATCAAAGCTCTCCACACAAAAATGTGTCTGCCTTGCGATTGTTTGCAAAAGATGCAGATGAAATGGGTCATTTGCCTCTACATAAACAACATTACTGTATGAAAAGATGTATTCAAAACAAGCGCTATATCAAGTCAGAATCAAGCAAAACCTAGAGGAAAGATGAAATTTGCAGCAAGACAGCCAGAAACTTCTATACTCTATAGGACAAACACATAATTTTATAATTCTTCCACATAAAAGCATACAATAAATAGGCCTAAAAAGGAAAAAATTGCAGATCTTGCATAACCCACTCAAGTGACTTACAAACTCATCAAGAAGGAAATAATAAAACACAAATTCATAAGTTTGTTTCATATTTACCTTGTTTATCAACCCATCATCAACCACAGAGCGACTGATGCTCTTAAACAGCTCAAAGAGTGCCTCCACTTCACTAACACTAACTGCAAATTTAAGTTATGATCACTATCAGCAAAGCCACAAACCGAAGGAGTATAAGATTAATCATAAAGAAGATGGTAATTTTTTAATACTGTAAGTTGATATTTAATTTTCCTTTATAAATCATATCCAATATTAAAACAGAAATGCAAAAAATTGCATGGCCAATAGTGGGATCGAAAACAGCTAATCTGTAACTTTCTAAAAGGGCATTCCAAAAAGAAAACATCATTGCCTCAGTAATATGCCAGGTTCCCATAGCATAGAATATGTACTAGGTGCTTCACAAATATCAACTCATACAAATTCCATTCTAAAATTCAACATTTTCAGACTCTACCCGCCTCTAGCCTGGTTTGTTGAGAGCTTTGGCCCCAATCACAACGTATAAAGTGTGTTTGTGCTTCAGCATTCCAAAAAAAATCAATCGTTTAGTCGCTAGTTCTGCAAAACAAAAGGTTACTCAATCTCTTCATATGCAAGCCTAAAATCATCATTTGAATTATAAGCCTCAATCCTAACCTTACAGGACCACCCAAAAAAAAAAACTAATAGAAAAGCAAATAAAACTAAAGGATGCTGCATGCCTGCATTAGGCCGGAACCTTAAATGCTGAAGCATCACATTATTCAGCCGGAACTTGGTCTTCTGACAAACTAGTACAAAAACTAGCAAAACTAGGAATTATTTTTTAACTTCATAGTCTATGCAATTTTTCTAATCTAATTATCAATGAGGCCCACTTATATTGCCTACTTAACTCAAGCCAGGATATGAGGCCCACTTGGCAATCTGTATGGACGAGGGGGAGCCCAGGCTTGTTGGGCATGACCTATCTAGAACATCAATAATTAAAGCCAGCCAATTCAAGGGTCATATCAATCATGCCAAACAGAAACATTAAATCGGGTTCTTACTGCAAAAAACTAAACGGGTTTATTCATCAGACTATATCTCTAAGAATCATTACCGAAAGAAAAAAATTAAAGAAAAGAGGCTAGAGCAAGAAACTTAGACGCCTACTTCCCCGCTCCAGTCAAAGAATATTGATCTTCTCATCAACCAAATCAACAAATCCAACCTTGTTACCAGGACCCACTAAGCTGTTTGTAAGATTTGTACAAATTTCCGCACAAGGAGTTGTCAAATATATATGTAAAATGGGAAGTTGCTAAGGAACAACATTAAGATTTAAAAATAAAAAGGCCTACAAAGAAAACATCACTTGATTCTTCTCATAGTTTAAACAAGAACGCCACACAAAATATGATCTCCATTTGACTTTATCTCTTGATAAAATTTGAAATGCTCAGGAATCAGTTTAAACTGAAGTTCACTTATGACTAGATAACTGAAAAACAAAGATGAGCTACAACATTGAGCCTTCTCAAACTTTACTAAAAGCCTGATGCATTCTAATGATTCTTAAAGTTACCTGATCGTAATTATGATTTACAAGCTGCACCCCAAATATCAAGCTGTTAATTTCAATTTATCAAAACGAAAAGGTTACATTTAAGGTCTTAGAATTATTACATTCAAGTCAAGCCTTAATGTATGATTCATACATCGAACTTTGTTGAGGAATAGAAATAAGCAGTATTCAAACCAGAAATATTACCTCCTTTAAAAAGTCCAATTGCAACAAAAAAAGAAGCATTTGCAACTCCCTGAAATTCAAATTCAACAAAATACTAAACTATCAATACCTAAAAAAGGAAACATCACAGTAATTCATCTTCCTAACATCTGTGATAGATAATATGCTATAAATTCGAAGCCAAGTGAAGTTCCAGTCAAGAACTTCACTAAGCTTGAGCGCAGCACTTGTTTCTCAGAAGTATCCAAATCAAGCTTCCAAAAATGTTCGTTTTGAATGCACGAAAACAAAGTTTCAATACGGTTGCAGTCCCGTGTAGTGACTACCATATGAAAACCATAGCACGATAAACAACAATAACAAGCAAACAAATATAATAATCCTATTTGAATCGTACAAATAATTCATGAATTATAATAAATGTTAGAGAAAATGGAGGCAATAATAAGCATTTTCCCGTGAATAACACTAATTTTAAGGACATGTCTTTTCAGATTTAGTACTACCTTTATAAAAAAACTTAGTATAGTTTAGCAAACAAAACTATTTGTTCCAACAAACATAAAAGCCGCCATGACACCAAACCCTACAAAAAAGTAGGGCACGATTTCTGCTCTTAAATTCACCTGTGTATGAAAGAAATAACAATTTGCTAAATCCACTTGTCAGAAAGCAAACAATAAAAACAAAATAAATCACCTAAATTTAAAAATAAATAAAACAATCGGAGAATTACATGACGTCTGTGAGGCGAGGAGAACGGGGTCCTCATAACCGGGGAACTGCCTTCTGGACTTCGAGTGAAAGCAGCCCATTTAAGTCCGCAATCCGCCAAAATCACGCCCTAGTCTCCCAAATCACAAGCCAACCCCACCATCTCCATCTACAAATCACAAACAGACAACCAGTCACAAGCCCGCACTCATCCTCAATAGCAAAAATCGCTCTAACCATAAATACTATCAGGAGATCAGGAGAATCCGACGAACAAACAATATTGGGGACCGAGCAATTAAAATAAAGGAATTAAAAATTCTGATCGAATTTGTAGATCAATTAAACGATTCAATCAAAAGCCCTAACCTGCGCGGAAAGAGAGAGAGCAAAATGGAACCCGCCGGACGGAATCCACACGGAACTCGCCGAGGAAGGCCGCGGACGCGAAGCAATATTATATATCTAAAGGTGGAAGAAGGCTGCGACAAGGAAGGAGGGCAGTATCAACGGCCAAGATCGGCACGGCGAAGGGCGAGCGAACGGCGGTGCCGTGTTGCGGTTTTCTCGGTCACCGAGAGCGCGGAACGAAACAAACTCCACCTCTCCAACGCTGCCACGTAGGCTTTTAAAGATTCTTCTGTTCAACTGAGCTCAGGGAACAAATAAGCGGTTCTTTGTTTTATAAAGCTTCGTAGCACCTGCGTTTATGAACTCTATGCGGCCGATAGAATTGAAAACAAGAACCGGCGAATTTAAAATTAAAAAAAAATCTTCATAATTTTTTACCAACCGAATAAAATGAATCTTTTCCCAAAAAAAAGAATAAAATGAATCTTACATCATGTTCATATTCAGATAATAATTTAAATTGTTATTTTAAACATTGATTTATTTTTAACCATTACTATAAAATATGTAAAATAAATAGAAATATTAATTTAAAGATTAAAATCTTGTTTGAAATTTTCTTTTAATATTAAAAATGGCTTTTTTGCATTTAAAAAACAAATTAGTTTAGACCAAAAAACAAAAAAGATTAAGTTCTAAGTTTTTTTTTTTATTTTAAAAATAATATTTGCCTTCATTCACTCTATCATAATGCTCACACCTCATTGATACAAGTGCATAAGCTATTTTTGTTGGTGTTATTGACAATGTAGTATGATGAGATGTAAAATATCGAGATATTGTCTGCTTTGGCCTAAGGGCCTCACGGTTTTGTCATGTTGGTGTAACTTCCTAGGAGGTCGTCCATCTCGTGATTTCTTTGGGATGAGCATGCTTAACTATGGAGTTTCTTAATGAAATTCTGACAATTATACCAAAAGGTATCTTGATGTTTAAGAGCTTAACTTTTTTTACATAAGGTGTATCACAATCTCCCCCACTTAAGTAATTGACGTCATCATCAATTTTTTTATCCCAGAATCATTCATAATGCAAATATGATTCTATAAGTGGCCCCTATAAGTTCAAGTGATGACTCCCACTACATAGCACTTTATCACATACATGATTTAAGAGGTGGCTCCCATGATGTAACACTTTATCTTGTATAACACTTAGTTCCTATCTTTTGGCTAGTGTATTGCTCTGTTACCATTTGTAATAACTCAAACTCTTAACTATCAAGATATTATCAATTTTGGCCTGTGAGTCTTACGGTTTTATCAAATTGGTGTAACTTTTCAAGTGCTCACTCATCATGCGGAGTTTCTTAATGAAATTTTGACCATGACACTAAAAGGTGCCTTGATGTTTAAGTGTATAGCTTTTTATTTTTTATTCAAAGGGGTTCTATATAAGAAACCTCTTAATTGGAGTGAAACTAAACTCTTAAACATAGATGCATATTTTAGCGTAATGATTAAAAGTGTGCTCATACAAGATTACTCATAAGATGGGTAACATCTTAAAAAGCTGCACCAACATGACAATATTATGAAACGATTAGGCCTAAGTAGATAATATTTCTATAATTAAGAATTTAAGCGTTTATAAATGGCAGCAAAATAATACACCTACTGAAGGATGGGAAGTAAGTATCATATAGGCCAAAGTGTTAGATCATGGGAGCTACTACTTAAACCTTAGATGGGACAAAGTGGTACATGAAGGGAACCACTTCTGGAACTTATAAGCGGACCAACTAGAATTGTATCTTCCTATTGAATGATTCTAGGCAATGATGACTTCAACAACTCAAGCATAGGAATACATGTGAAACCCCTTTAAGGAGAATGAAACCAAACTCTAAGCATTGAGATGCATTTTGGTGTAATAGTTAGACTTACATTAGAAACTCTAAAGCTAAGTATGCTTGTACAGTAGCACTCCTATGATTAGTAACCTTTTGTAAGTTACATATTTCATTTAATAACTAATATATAAAGAAGAAAATGTATGGTGAGTTGCAGATAATTTGGGCTGTGCATCATCGAGCATCTTGATTCATCGCTCACATTAGTTGTCAGAGTATAGCGCAAATACTGAATCATTTTTCGAAGCTAAAGTAAAAATTATATTATATTATTAAGTGTCTATCAAAATTTAACGCTAAATTCGGGGGAATACTCGTAAGGAAATATAAAGAAAAAGGCTATTAGTCGAACAATTGCTGACGGAATTTGAATAAGAAATGAGGTGTCATCCTGTAAATAGTCGATGAAAAAAAAAAAGTGATCATCTTTAGGACACTTCAATTCAGCTTAAATGTTCGGCAGCTCTAACAATCCTCAACATTGGATAATATGTGCAAAAAGGAATTCTTAAAGCCTTAAACTTTGTGACAGAAAGCCTTATGAAAAACATAGATGCCATAATGATTGCGCGTGATGCGTAATTACATTTGAAAGCTTTTCTTAAAATCTATTAGGCTTTTTTGCCTTTTTAGTCTCTGTTAATTATATTTATTTGCAAAATATTTCAAAGGTTTTTCAGAAGCATTACTTGCATGTAATCGAGATGCAATTGTAGGCTTCGCCAGCTACTCAGGGCTGATTAGAAAGGGGATCAGGAGGAGGATAATGAAGTGGAGAGTGTTTTCCTTCAAGAATCACATGAAGGGACATTTTGAGTTCTTGTGATGTCTTTCAGCCTCACAAATGCCTGCCACTTTCCAATCGCTTATGAACGAGTGTTCCAACCATACTTCCAAAGGTTTGTCCTAGTATTTTTTAATGTATTTTGATAGTTAGAGGATAGAGGCAGACGTTGAGAGCACTTGAAGACTGTCATGGAGAAATTAATGGGAGTAATCAGCTGTTTTCATTTGGAAAAGTGCACCTTCCCGAAGTTGAAGACGATGAGTAAAAAATTGAAAAAGATAATACTCCTTTAAAGACGACGATGATCGTGTACCTGTGCTGCATTTCCGATTTTAGGAGACCCTTTGTAGTAGAGACGAAGGCATCAAGTTGTGGCTAGGAGTTACTAAGCAAAGATCACAGGCCTATTGCATAATTCAACCAGGTGCTCACAAACTAGGGCAATGCTCAAATCGGGTTGTATGAGCAGAGTTGTTGATGGAGATCGTCTTGGCTATTCAGAAATGACGTCCTTATTGCTTGTAGACATTGCATAGCAGACAAATCAGAGGAGCCTTAAAGTTTTAGTTGGAGCAGACTCACGAGGAGTAGTACAAAAATGGTATCCAAGTACTTGGATATGATTTTGAGATTCAATGCGACCAATACTAGAAAATAAGGCTTCAAATATGCCTTGTCCAGGAGAGGCGAGAAAACCTCAGATTTTGTCAGTACCATTGATGGTAGATTGGGAGGCATTAAGGCATGAGCAGAGCAGAATGAAGAGTTCAGAAAGATCAGGGAGGAGTTGCTGTAGGATCTAGACAGTCACCCAAATTATATTTGAAAGAGGGACAGATACTGTACCAGGGAGGTTTATGTTACTCGAACTGGGGGTATATTTCCCAAACTACTGCAAGAGTTCCATGGCAGTGTGATTAGGAGGGCACTCTGGAGTTCAAAAAACCATATAGTCCACTATCAGTGAATTTATATTGATAGGGATGCATCACAATGTAAGAGAATTGGGTAGCCATATCGATGTGTGTTTCAAAGGCATAAGTACTTAGTCATGACGCCAGCAGGGTTATTATAACTTAGCATTCGAAGAGGGTGTGGGAGGAAGTGACGATGGACTTATCGAAGGGCTACCAACGAACGAAAGGGTTTTTGGTGATCGTGGTAGTAGTGGACCGTTGAGCAAATATGCATTTTATCCCTCTGAAAGCACCTTACACACAGTTACAGTGGCTACTATTTTCATTCAAAAGTGAATTCGTTGTTGATGGATTCCCAAAAGCATTGTGTAGAACAGGGACAAGGTGTTCCTTAGCCACTTTGGAAGGAGCTATTTCGTTTACAGGGGAAGGTATTGCAGCAATTAAAGTACAGCCTACCACCTCAGACAGATGGTCAGACAGAAGTGGTCAACCGGAGGTGTAGAGACTACTTGAGATGCTTTGTACAGTACACACAAAGAGTTGGGCTAGGTGGATTGCGTGGATAGATTATTGGTACAACACTTTGTACACTCAGCAGCAAAGACTACTCCTTCGGATTCTCTATGGGAGAGACCCATCTCACTTGGTTCATTATAGGGGCATCACTCACCAGTGTCCGAGTTGTAGAGCAGCACTTAGAGGAGAGGGGCAGGGTACTAGCAGAGCTTATAGGGGGCATTTGTTGAGAGCCCAATTGATCATGAAAATGAAGGCGGATAGCAGAAGAGAGGTAAATTTGAACCAGAGACATAGTTTATTGAAAATTGAGGTCCTACAGAATAAAAAACATTAGCCAGGAGGAATAAAAAACTATCCCCATGATTTTTGGGCCTTATGCGAACTTGTAGTTGCATAGGAGCACAGCCTATCGATTAGGCGTACCAAATCCTCAACTTTGACACCAATCTTTATGTATCAAAGTGAGGAAAGCGATAGGGGTAACATACACCATCATCACTACCCAACTTTGACAGAGACATGGAGGTTATGTTAGACCTAGAAATAGCAGGTGTACACAAGGGGGGAGGATAGGGACACAAGAGGTGTATAATTATGTGGAAGACCTGCAAAGCATGATGCCACTTGGGAGTCATAGAGATATATCAAGAGACAATTTCTAACCTTCACCTTTAGGACAAGATATATTTTTTGGGAGGGGAGTATTGTTACGACAGTCCAGCTTGGTCGATTCCTGTAGTCGGCCAAGCAGCAAGGGGGAACGACTGCTACAAGGGGGGGTCATCAAAAATTTCGGCCCCCCTTATGGGGCCAACAAACAATTATTCCATATACTAGGAGGATTAGGAAGGAATTAATGAAGGGTATTTGAATTCAAAATAGGGAGGGGAATTAATAAGGTAAGAGAGGTCTTTAGGGCTAAATTGGGGGGAAAAGCAGGAGCTTTATATTATTTTTTTTTTAAGGGATTTTTTTTATTTATTATGTTATGTTTTGATTAAGTTTTTTGGTGTAGTTTTTCTGTGAGGGCTTCCTTGCGCGTCTAGGTTGATCGGGAGAGAGAGCAATCTACCTCTCTAATTGTAGATCACTTGTATCTTTTGTTTCTTGATAAGTTATTAATCAAATCAGTCAATATTCTCCAAATTCTGCTGTTTTTTGCTGTTTTTCTGTGAATTTCCTGTATTAATTGTTGAATTTGACTCCAAGGCGTATCATTCGAAGGGATTTCTAGGTTGGTTTGGCGTTGTCTTGTGCATGTTTACAATTTGCTGAATTATTTTTGCTTTTGTGCATTTGACTTTATCTGTGAGCTGCTTGGTTTACCTTATTTGGAAAACTATTTAAATATATTTTACTGTAGACTCTTCTCGTGTCATCCATAAAACTAGGCTACAACATTATATGTCCTATCCACTGCAAAAAGGTCAACAGTATTCAAAGTCAAAAATATTTTCTGCAATGGATGTCAATCATATTGAAACCCACTTATAAATTGTACACTTGACGCATTCAGGGGGTAACGTTTCACAGGTTCCAGTTTTAAGCTATTATAATATGTTTTTACAAATCTGTATTTTCAGTAGTAATTGTATTTCTTCACAAAATGAAATCTGTCTATAGATGCTTGCATAAAATTAGCCAGAATGTCTCTGGAAAAATTACATGCTTTATCATTGACAACTTAAATCTTTTTCTAGATTATATTCTAAGATTTATATATAACATTTAGTAGGTTTTTCATCAGCGTTCCACAAGGAAAAACTTTAATGGTATTTCCTTTACAAGCCCACACTAATTGGTGTTCTTCCCACTTCTTTTTATTTTACTCTAAAGGCAAGATGTCACATCGTACATGATTATTTCCAAGACACGCAACTTCCATAAGTATAGTTAATCTCACAACTGCAAGGGATGAGGTCGGGGACATCCCTAGAATCTAAATGAAATTGACAGAGGCTTCCGCCTTTCTTGTGGGGATTGAACTTACTTGAGATATTGAAGCGTCATAATCTTCATCAATGATGGGTTGCGAAGAAACCAAATTTTGCAATTGATTATATCTATTCTTCATCATGATTCACTATCGAAGTCAACAATGTTGTTCAAATGCAGAAGATTTATTAAATGAAGAGATGATTTATCACTGGAAAATAAATTGCTCAAAGTATATTGGCTAATAAAGTTAGAATGCATTAGTGCCAAAAACAGACCTTGTCTAATATGGCTCAACAGTTTCATCTGATAATTTCATGTCAGACTCAGAAAGAAGCGCAATTACATCTGTTTTAACTGCAAAATTAGATCATTCTATTTCATATAGGCAAATCAAAATCAAATTAAAATAAACTTGAATAAATAAGAGGGAGGAAACTAACAAAAATGGCATGTGACGAAGCAAGACAAAATATTATCTATTATTAGTTATATTGCATGTTCCATTCCTAAATATTATCTAAATTCCCAAGACCTAAAAATGTATTTCATCATCTTTGAAACTATTATGCCCCTCTTAAGTCTCATAGGTCAACAGTAAATCAATATTCTTTGTTTGAATTTTGAATTTCGCTTAACCCTTTTTTTTTTGTTTGTTTAAGTAATTGATGCATCTAACAACGGATGACTAAAGATTATGCAGATATTCGACAATTGCTAAGTTGCATTTGATTCTGCTATAATAAATCTGGTAAAATTTTAAATCATCAAATTGCTCATCCAGCACATCGTTGCATCTTTAATTAACCTGCAATCATTCCCACAGAGGAAGTGTCTATCACATTTTTTGTGCAAATCTGTTTGCAAACTTTCAACAAATTAGCTTTGGACAAACAATTTTCTTAACCTTCCATCTAAATTCCCTTCCCCCCCCTCCACCAGCACACAACTTCTAGCATTCTTTGTAATCTTTTATTTGATTGTTGCCACTTTCTAATGTCTAAATATAATATTTCACTTTTTCATTTTATCACATATCCATCTCAACATTCTCATTCAATCATTTAAATTTGGCTATGAATGATTTCTTATTGCCCAAAATTAGAATCCAACATCTCTGATGAGGACATAGTCAGCATTTTCGACGCGGAGATCGAAGATCACGAGCATGAGTTGTATTTTTCATCTTATGTAGTAGTTTATTTTTACTTTATGTTTTTCGTTTTTGCCTTATGGGTTATTTGATAGCTATT
Organism: Dendrobium nobile; assembly: GCA_022539455.1. Taxonomy (NCBI): domain Eukaryota; kingdom Viridiplantae; phylum Streptophyta; class Magnoliopsida; order Asparagales; family Orchidaceae; genus Dendrobium; species Dendrobium nobile. The sequence goes on from CM039730.1 coordinate 47,630,748, forward strand.
GTAGCCAAGGGGCTATTTAGTCTTTTGTTTTTCTTTGACTTGTGAGCTATTTATATGGCCTTCTCATATAAATAGTTAGTTTTTGATGAAATGAAATTATACTTATATGTGTTCTCTTTGTGAGTTCAAGAAGAACTTTGGTGAGTTCTTCACCTCTCGATCTCTTTGTGAGTTCGCGGAGAAGATAGATCTCTTTGTGAGTTCTAGTTCGTGCTAACTAATTTGTCGAAATTCAACGAGAAGACATTTGAGGTTAGTAATTCGTAGTCGTCAATCTTCAGAAGATTCCATCTCTTCTTCTTGCCTTGCCGCTGCTTGCTCCAAGCAACCTAAGCCGCCGGCCACCTTGCCCCTCCTTCCTATTTCGCGGCCAGAAAAAAATAGCCACCACCGGCCGGCCACACGCCGGCAGTATCCACGCCGCCAATCTAGCCGCCACCTTCATACCACGGCCCCTATGGTTTTCCCTTGCAATTTGAATTTTTCATAATTACTTATTAATTGAGCAATTAATTTGGGGAATTAATTAAGAGGAGTTATAATTGTTTGAAAATCAAATTCCCTCAATTTCTTTAAATGAGGGAGTTACATGACATAATTAAAATCTGAAACTTTAAATTTCGATTTTGATCAATTAAGTGTTGGTCTCCACCTATTTAATTCCAAACCTCTCTCTCTCTCTCTCCAAAATGGTCGGCACCTTTCCCTATCATTTCTCTCTCTACTTTCCACCTCATCATCACTTAAACACCTCTTTAATACACCTCCTCTCAAGTTTAATTTCAGTTTTCTCCAGGATTTTAATATTTCAGATTTCAAATCTGAAATTTGAAATCAATTTCTTCTTCCCCTTGAGAAAGAATTGAAAATTCCCTCACCACCACACTGGCCACCTTCTCCCCGTCCTTAGCCGGCCCTACCTGCTTGCTGACCTCCTTTTGAGCGTTGCTGCTTGCTGGTCTGTGATCCCAGCAGGTTAATTTGCTGCCAAGCAATTCCCAAGAATGCCAGAGATTGTCTACATCCTTGTTAATGCCTAGCTGCTGTATCGAGCTTGCTAGAAGTCAGACACACTGCTGCAATCAGATTCTATGCACTCCCATGCAGGCAGGCCGCCACTGAATTCAATCCCTACCGTCTAGACCTTCCATGGTTGTTGTTAGAGCTTCGAGCACTTGAAACTTGCTGTTCGGGCAACCTGGGACGTATAATCGCTGTCAAGAATTGCAAGCTTCGGTACCTATCCAAGAACGACGATCTAAGGGTTCCTTCTTCCTCGGAGTGACCTCGGTTATAATGTGGGAGACGCTTCTTCGCTAAAGCCTAGATTAGTTGGCGTATGGGCTCCAAAGGTGAAAGTTCTCTTTATTAATTCATGGATTCTTGTTATTGTCGTAGCATACAATTATTCTTGCATTTTCTTGAATTGATTGGTTAATCGAATGTCGCTCTTCGTTGCCTAAGCGAGTTAAAACTAAGAATTCTTAGGTTCATCTTTTAATTACAATGATAATTTTAATTTGGATTACTTTGTTCAAATTGCTCTCTATTAATTTCTAAAGTAACTTCATGCATGTACGTTTCACATCACATCCTCATCTAGTTATAGTTATAAAAATATATCTATAATTATTGTATTTTTATTCATACAAAAAAGAAGATATCTATTCAAGAAAAGACATGAAATCCACGTCTATGTTAAAATGTAAATTTTTCTGAATATAAAGAACAGGCAAGTTGATTGAAGCATTTCCATTTACCTCTTTCCTCTCATATAAAACCATTACCCCAAATCATAAAGCTTGATGAAACTGCAAAATTAAATATAGATTAGAAACAGCGAATGAAGCAGCATCCAATGATGTAAGGAAAGGCTAAATGATATCCAACTTACAGTTAATTTATCCTCTAGGGGTAGCATTTGGGGATGAAAATAAATTTAGTGATCGAACAAAGGTCACCAAAATCAATAACACCTTTTGCTTCCATCAAATAGGTCAATATCTGCATAATAGGCATTTAATATTAGTTAATGCATTAAAGTCGCAATAAAATTAGTCCAAAAAAGTATCAAATTTATACACTTGATTCAGATTAAAACTTCATATATGCTAAATATATTGAGAAAGACTTGGTTATTAAAAATATTAGAAATGATTTTTTTTTTATTAGATTTAGAGAGAATTTAACTCTTAACAGGATACATGGAGAAAAATGATTCTTGTAGCTGACCCAAATAGTGGGATAAAAATTTGTTGTTGCTTGTATATAATTATATAAAAGGTAATATAAAAATACGAGAACTTCACAAGTTGAACATATGTATAAAGTTGGGCCAACTACCATGCATGGAATTTTATTCTAAGGTACGAGCATACCATAAAAAGCACCTTTTGATGCGTTAAAAAAATGAATGACATCAACTTTGGTTTTGAATGTTCTATAAATTCATTAAAGTGATATTAAGTAATATATACAATAATATTTGAAAAACTTCAATGTAGCATCATATATACACACCGCAGCAATTTCACATGACAGTCTTGGAAACATTCTTGCTATTTGTCCAAGAGTTTGTACTTAGGGTTGAACTGAAGAATTGGTAAACCTTCATTAAAAACATATTAATTAGCTCTACTATTTGCCTTCTAATATTTCCACATGTTACTTGTACGCCTTTTATAAAAATGTTTTATCTAAACTCTAATCATTTGCCGAAGGAATCCATAAAGTTCTTAGAAAAAGCTTCAAAATGACCATCAGACACCAAATACTTCAAACCTCACAATCCAAGTCAATGACGGTTATCCAATTATGGCATGCAACAAAGTGTTGGGATTATCAAGTGATGGAATTTTCAATAATATAAAATCACAAGCTGTTGACCACAGGCGCCAACATCACATTCCTTGAAACAATATATATATATATATATATATATATATTATCTATTATATTATATATATATATATATATATATATATATATATATTCTTCATTAACACAATGACTTCCAATCAATTCATCGTAGCATGCATAGTGCGTTCAAACTCATAATATAAGCGAGATCATGTTCCCAATATCTCGATGAATCCTGCAGTGTTGCAGTCACATCACCAAGGGAAAGAGGGAAAGAAACCACAATTGTAGAAACTCCATGTCATAGCATGGATCAAAAAGCCAATCTTCATCACTTGCACATTCTCAATATCACATCTTTCTCGCTACATTCTCACTTTGGTAATCCTCTACCGTGATTTTGCCTCCAAGGCCTCACCTCATGTCTTACCTGCCTTCTGCACCAGCCTTATCACACAAACTCATCCTTCCCTAAGCTCCTCTCCAAAGTCCATCCAGCTCCCATCTTTCCATCTTCTCTCGGTATACACTTGTATAGAAAACTGGATCATCTCCCCTCTCTTATATCTTTATGTGTTCTATGGGGAGTATGCCCAACTCTCAATTTCCCCCAATGAATTGGCACTTGGACCCGATCTAACAAAATATCCATTTCTTTGACTTCATCATTTCTACACACATTAGCATAGATTAAATTTAGTATTATCTATCAAAAAAACCTCGTCGCAAATGAAGAGTTGTACAAAGTACTCAATCTTCGATTTGGCTAAATTAAAAGCCTAGCATGGTCAATCTTGGATTGGTTGTGTTTTGAAGATTAACCCTTTTATTGTTAATCTTTGATCTGGCATGAGGACTCAGCTCCCTTTATTGATTTTTGGTCCAAACAAGGAGTGTTCATTTGAAAGGATCGGCATGAACAAAATTTCTATGGTGTCTCTTAAATCATGCTCAAATGACGATCATCGTGATTATTGAGCGAAACTAAGGTAGTCGATGCATTGATGGCTCTTATCCAACGATGGAGGAGAATTGGTTGTCATTGTTGTAAAAATATAACATAAAAATAAGAAAATAAATAATCTATAATAAAAAATATACCAAATAATAATAATTCAAAAAAGGAAAAATATAATCACTGAAGATTATTAATCTTTGTTCTGACTAAAACAAATACCTATGGTCATTATCTTTAATCAGATCAGTTTCGAAGATCACCCTCTGCATTTGATCTTTGTTCAGCACAAGGACTTTCTCCATTTGTTGATATTTGTTCTAGCACAAGGTCTTTCCTCCATCTGTTGATTTTTGGTCCGTTATAGAGAATGATTGCTCTCTTGTCACAAAATTATGTCAATGAAATTCAACGTAGTTTTTTGGGTTATCATCAAGAGGTGCATGATGGAATCATCATGTAACTTTGATATTATCAGCATGCTCAAGACATTGTTATAATTATTTGGAGAAATAATCTCATTAAAGTCATCAAAATTTTCCAAGCAGAAAGTCAACAAAACAACACCAAAAATATTCTGACCTGCAAAAGAGCAAGAATGCAATTATAATGATCTAAACCAAGTAGGAAAAAATAAGATTTGAATAATTTGTTAAAAGAGAAAATTATCCATGCAACACATCAAAATGATATGTTGGATGCAACGGGCACTTACCTAAAATGTGCACATATGCAACAACGTTATTCAACATTTCACTTGGTTGAAAAAAAAAAAAAGCATTCAAAGTTGGGAAGGCCCCCCACTGTTTTAATAAAAAGATTATTTCATCAAGTCCATTACAAATCATCACAAATTTTTATCAGGTTCTTTTTACTATATGGTGAGGTTATAAGCACGTAGGTCCCAACTCTCATCAAAGTTTGAATGATAATTAAAATTAAGTCCTCTATATGAGCTCTTTCAAGAATAGAAGCTCAACCCCATTCATTGGGTCGGAATAAGGCCAAAAAACAATTAAAATCAAAACTTGGGTCATCCAAATATGTAACTACCAAACCCAAAATCCGAGCATCTCTTCATCAATCACTTTTTTAAAACTAAAACCAGCATCACTTAAATGCACTTATTGAGTCAAACTGAAACTAGTCAATAGTTGTGTCATGGCATAGTTTTAAGCTCTGTTAATCATTGCAGGTACCTTAAATACAAGCGGACAAATATGCATTCTCTAAAATATTCAATAAATGATATGAAAATCCATTAACATGAACGAGTGATGCTTATCTCAAGCACGCGAAAGAGCATCTTTCAACATGCTATATATTCTTGCAGTTTGGCAATCATGATTGCTATTTATTCTCGCTAGGCATGTTATGCTCAAGTCCTCTAATATTGGCAAACCCAAATTCATTAGCTACTAGATATGAAGAAAACCAAGGGAATTCTAATTAGATTTACCTCCATCAAACCCTCAATAATTAAATTCAACTAAATATTATATGTAGGTAAACTGAATTATGGAGGTCACCTTAGAGTCTAAAGGTTTTCGCTTGAGTAGATCTAAAACGGAAATATATGGAGTGTAATTTTGTAGTAATAGACTAGTGAAGGGATTGTGATTGGCGATCGTCATAATAAGAGTATACGTTTTAGGATATCTTGGATCTATTGTTTAGAGTGATGGGTGAAATAGATGGGATATTATCAGCAGAATTCAACTTGGATGGTTGAAGTTGAGGAATGCATCGGGCTTGTTAAGTGATAGAAATATCCCTCAAACTGAAGGAAAAATTTATAAGATAGTAGTGAGGCCTGCAATGCTTTATGGTGGCGAATGTTGGCTATTAAAAGAGAAGCATAATACTAAGTTAGTGTGGAAAGATGTGGATGCTCAGGTGGTATGAGTGGCTTTACCCTTAGAGATGGATACGAAAATGAGGATATACGTGAAAAGGTTGGGTGGGTTAGCTCAGTAGAAGATAAGATTAGAGAGAGTCGCCTTAGATGGTTTGGTCACATAAAAAGGCGGCCTTCCGATGACAAGTTAAGAGAGTAGATGTATTAGATTTGACTTGTGTTAAGAAAGGTAGGGGTTAGACCTAAAAGAGACTTGATTAGAAAATATTAGGAATGACCTTTCTTTATTAGATTTAAAACAAAATTTGACTTTTAATAAGACACAATGGAGGAAAAAAGGATTAATGTAGCGCCCACGTAGTGGGATAAAGGCTTGATGTTGTTGTTGTTGTTGTATTAAATATTATATGTAAGATTAAAATTTGGTCTTAAACAACCTCCTTAATCTGAGAATACTTCTTATGAAAGAGATGAATAACTAACCTGATGGGCTTGCACTCATTTAGAAGTTTTGAAGCACGATCTAAATTAACAATGGCCTAGCATAAAAGAAAATATGTTTAAAATAAACTAATATATCTCAAGAAAAACAATTACTAAGTTCTCTATCACAACAAGAATTACTCAATAGTAGCGTTCCTGACGATCGAATTTCTGACGACTCCGTCAGAAAAATTATTGAATGTTACATTGCTATTATTGTTTTGAGACTGCTCAAAATATAGCCTCGACTCTTTTAAGACTTTCAATTGGCATGGCCTGGATACGACAAAGAAGAGAGATTTCAAGTAACTAAATATTACTGTTAGCACTCAGCAATTTACAATCAACCATGTAGCTCTCTAAGTTATATTTTGATACCAAAAAGGATCATGATTAAGGCTTTCCTACCAATTATTAGTGAGTAGGAGATACTTAACGACAATACTACAGAACATTCTAGGGACATAGATACATGATGGTTAGGTTGTTCTTTAGGTTGACATTTTTTTTTATTATTATTATTTATTTATTTATTATGTTTTTAGGTCGAACATGACACAAACAACTCGCTATAGGGTTTATGATCATTCAAAGGTTAAAATATAGCTTTTACTTCACAGGAGAGGGACGGTCTAAGATTAGCTAGGGCTAGCGTTAAAAAAATGAACCTCCCAACATTCGAGGGAATGTAAGGAAGTTATATTATCCTTGTAGACAATAAATTATTACAAACAACAAAAGCAACATAAACTAGAGTGTTATGGATCAAGAGAAAAATCAGTCATGTGATGACTCCTTAAAATGACAAAACATGAAAAAACTTTTAGTAAGCTCATCTGATAAGCAACAGTTAGATGTCAGCTGTCCAACTTCTAATCCCAGATTATAATTCGAAATCGAAGTAAATAGTACTGAGGCTACTCATCCAAATGCTCAGGAAGACCATCACTTATACAGATAACCCAATATTAACTTCCCCATATATTTCTTTCTAAAGGGCCAGAAGAGAATTAAAAAAAAATTGATTTTCAATGCTCGAAAAAATTAAGAATGCTATAAATTAGCTCAGGATTCACTAATTTTTATTTCATGGTTCACCGCATATCTGCCAAATAGATTAATTTTTTGAAAAAGAAATTTTTGTTTGTATAAAAAATATGCTTAGAAATTTACCATTTACATAAGCAACTTCTTGGTTTTTCATAAACATATCGGGTGGGATTATGATTATATTTTACTTTTCAAGCCAATAGAAGAACAACTAAATACAATTGTAAAAAATACATCTAAAAAGTAGTTAATTTATCATTCCACATATGAGGGTTTGACTCCCATATTCATTTCAATTAATTAAAACATGAAATGAAAGCTTCTTCCATTGCATGTAATTGAGTACAAAAGTAATGCGCATATAATGAGTGGCACATACAGTGATTTGAAAACAGCTATCAAAGAATCCCAAGGTTACAAACAGACGAGAGATACTTTCTAAAGCTTAAGAGTAATTTACATGCCAATTCGGTTAAAAAAATAGGCATATCACAGTTGCGAAATGCAAACCATTATAAAATGCAATTTATAAAACAGAAAGTAGACGAAATGGAAATGTAATTGGAGATGCATCACTATAAAGATTTCTAGATAAATCTGGAAAATTATTCACTTAATGAGTAAAAGAGAGAATGGGAATGTATCATACCCGGTTTGCAAAGAGATTTTCTTTCTTACTATTCTTAAATAAAGCAAGCTGAATTCTTCCTGCATATAAAGGTTACATGAATAATTGTTAAAATGATTTGGGAAAGAAATATTTAACTCAAATAACACTCAATTAAATGAATACAAAGTGAGAAATCACAAAAGCCAACCCAAGAAATGGGATAAGGCTAACAATGATTGTGATCAAGTGAATAATTAAATTAAAAGAAAATTTGAACAAACATATACTTTAATAATTTGTGCTATATTGTAGAACAGGGTGATAAGATTTAGAATATAAAAATGGGTTATAATTAAAGGGCAAGTATGAATTTGACTATAACAAAAGATAACAATGTTAATATTCCAGTAGCTATAAGGAAATCATTAGAATAAAAATAAATTATTTAAAAAACAAAGATGCTTTTATGTACGCAAATAAAAAATTCTTCAAAGATAAGAAGAAATGTTATTGAAGATAATTTTAACCTGTTAAGTGCTACATTTTTTCTGAATAAAATACCCAAAAATTATGAATAAGTACAGGAACCCAAACAACCCATATTTTTCTCAATAATCTTCCACAGCCACATTCAGATTAATCCATAGCAAATCTAAAACCTATTCCTGAAAATCCTAACCAACTCCAATTCAAAATTAAAGCCAAAGAATTGACCTCTTAACATTCCAACGTGCATTGACTAGGTCCTTAATGATCGTGAGCAACACCATGCAACTAGCCCTCCAAGAATCATCAAAAAGGTAATCAGAGAACAAGGTGCCTTTTCTGCCGTGCATCTGACTGATCACAAAGCATAGACAAAATCCAAAGATGGGGAAAAAAAAGGGAATATGATGAGGCAATCGGAGATCACGGCTACGATCTTGAGTTATTTATTTATTGTTTTCTATACTAGTTTATTTTTTATTGTGGTTTTTTCCATTTATACCTTCGGTGTGGTCAAGTTGTATGTGCCGAAGGGCATTTTAGTCTTTTATTTCTTTTCTTTTCATGAGGTCTATTTATAAGCTAGTTATTTTGTATTGTGATGATGAATGATTATTGATGAAAATTTCGCTTTTATTTTCAATGTGTGAGCTTTCAGAGGAGAAAGAGAGCCTAGGTGAGAGCGAATGCATGCCGTCAGTCTTCGGAAGAGTCGAGACTCGCGGTTCGTTTATTTTCTTTCTTCATTTACCTCTACCCTTCCCCATTCCCTACACCCGCCAGCTCCATCCAAATTCCCACACGCCGGCCTCCTCACCCAAAGCCTCCTAGCACGGGCACTTCACCTTCTATCCGGTCGATTCCTTCAACGCCCTTCCCACACCCGCGCCTACACCATCTTCCAAGGCCGGAAAGTCCCAGCCTCTCCCCAACACGACACCCAACTTCCCCACCCGCCGTTAGGCACCACAAAACCAGCGGCCCCTTTCCCCCATAGTCTTCAAAATCTGAATTCAATTCCATCATAAAATCTTTCCTAATTAGCCCACCAATTTAGGAGGTAGATTTAAAATTCAAAATTTAAAGATTTGAATTTAAATAATCTCTTAAATGATCCCCTATAATTTAGGAGTGGTCCTCAATCAACAAAATATGAAATTAATTTCAGATTATGTCACCAATCCTTAATTGTTGGGCCCACCTCCATATATCCAACCCCTCTCTTTCCTCTCTCCTTGGCCGGCCACCATTCCCCCATTTAATTAATTAGATGTTAGATCCCCAAATTAAGGATCTAATTAATTCAATCTCCTCCCCACGTTCCTCCTAAATCCACATATTTCAAATTCAAATGTCTAAATCAATTGCTCCATAATTATCCCTAAATCTGAAATCATTTCAGATTTCACTATGCTCCTCCTAAATAAATTCTTTTCAAACAGAACGAAATCAAAGGGAATTACTCCAGGCTCCCTCCATTGTTGGCACACAAATTCTCCACTTATCCACTAAACTCTCATGCGGCTAGAAGGCGGAAACTCCTGAATTCGCTGTTCATTGCTGTCCAGATTTTCTGGAAGTGCTGGGTTGCTGTACAAGATGTAGGGACAGGCCCAGTCGTTGTTGAGAAGCTTTCAAAAGCAAAAATAGCCCGCTGCCTGATGCCCAAAGCAAGCTAGCTAGTTGTCTAGCCGTCAGAATCTGTCCTAGTTGCTGTCCTGAGGAGATCTAGTGTTGTTAGCTGCCGGAGAGTCCACAACTGCCTAAAGGTTCCCGAAATTAGAGAGCTGTTGTCCAGTAATTTCAGCCAACGTCTAGCTTCATATCTCCTTACTACTTTGGGTAAATCTTCCCCGACTCTTTTTTTCTTAGTACTTCTCAACTGTATTCTTAGTAGATTCATGATGATAACGTTATGCTTCTCCGCTAAAGCCTATAGTAATTAGAAGACTTGAGTGAGGGATCTCTTTATAGTAACTAATCTTATTGTTAGCATTGGTGATTTATGGTTGGAAAACCATCATGTAGCAAGTTAGATTAACTTGATTATTTTTTGATCTCAACTTTTTTTCGCGTGTGATTGGCATAAGCTTATTTTACCGCTCTTAGTATTTTCTTTTGTCGTTAGAAAAATTCATTGTGAAGATATTATTATTGTGGCTTCTAATACTTAAGCGTGCAAACTCTTCAAGTAATTCAACTTTGCATGATCGTTCTACATTCAGGAAATAAAAACTTTCTTCTTCTACAAGAAATCAACAACCATCTGCTGCTAAGGGGTCTTAAAACATCAAGTCAATTTTCAAGACTCGATTGAGTATTGTAATTCGCCTTAAAGCGTTCCTTTCAGCTTGTTGATTTTACATTAGACAATTCTCATCCTCACACTTCTGGAAGTACCATTTCACATTTTTATGATCATAAATGAAGGAGGAACTTTGGATGTATTATAACTTTCACCCTCTGGAGTAGAGTTTTTTAGAAATGGATATTAATACCAATACCACAACACAAAAAATTAATTTTGATTTCAGTCTTTTCTATTTGTTGTTCGGGTTAAGTTTAGACCATGTTATAAAGTTTAAAATTTATAAGCAAATTAGAAATTAGAAAACATCTTTGCATTAGTAATGAATTTACTAGCAATTTATATAGTCTTCATTATTTTATTTTATCCAGAAGTAAGATAATTCAAAGAACGGCAAACAGCTTTATGAGTGAATTTAATTTTTTATTGTAGACGTGCATCTTTCTTTTCTTTCTAATTCAAAGATATTGAACCCGAGCAACTCAAAGACTTGAAGCCCTTGAAAGAGAAACTAATTCTCACGTTCAAGTATGAGCTCTGTTACCTGTTTAATTGTTTTCTCAGCCAATTTCTTTAGTTCCATCCACATTTTTTGTCTTGTTTATCTTCTTTATATTTTTGTATCTTTTTCTGGTGGTTATGCAAATTGTTTGGTATGGTTTATAACTTCGGTGGTTTTAAAATGCTGGTCACCAACACTTGCCAAATAGTTTTGCATGCACCTTTATTTGGATTTAGAACTCACTTATCCGAGTAATTGAACCATAATAGGGTCCGTTTAAGGCTTTGGAACTTTCATGATTGAGATTCTCCCCTCCTCCATTCTAGTTACTTCAGTATGCTCCGGACACTAAGCTTTTTATAGCCCATCATTTGAGTGCGCCCTTTTGTGCATGCACTGGTGGAAATCTAGGCCATCTGTAAGTGGCATTCAGAGTTGGCCTTTGTACTTTTTGTAAGTATTACCCTTTCATCTCAAGGAAATTCAGCTTGTTTTGAACACCCACGAATAAAGAACCAACAAACATGAAATTTAATTTAATTGGCTTCTAATTAGATTCAAACATGGATATGGCGAATTATATCTTTTTACACTTATTTCAGGACAAAGACAAATGTAATGTAAAAAAAAAAACAAGTATTCAATCAAGCAGAAATCAAAGCTCTCCACACAAAAATGTGTGTCTGCCTTGCGATTGTTTGCAAAAGATGCAGATGAAATGGGCATTTGCTCTACATAAACACAGTTACTGTATGAAAATGTATTCAAAACAAGCGCTAAATCAAGTCAGATTCAAGCAAATACTAGAGGAAAGATGAAATTTGCAGCAAGACAGCAGAAAATTCTATACTCTTTAGGACAAACACATAATTTTTATAATTCTTCCACATAAAAGCATACAATAAAATGGCCTAAAAAGGAAAAAAATTGCGATCTTGCAATAAACCCATCAGTGACTTACAAAATCATCAAGAAGGAATATAAAACACCAAATTCATAAGTTTGTTTCATTTTACTTGTTTATCAACCATCATCAACCACAGAGCGACTGATGCTCTTAAACAGCTCAAAGAGTGCTCCACTTCACTAACACTAACTCGAAATTTAAGTTATGATCACTATCAGCAAAGCCACAAACGAAGGAGTATTAAGATTAATCATAAAGAAGATGGGTAATTTTTTAATACTGTAAGTTGATATTTAATTTTCCTTTATAAATCATATCCAATATTAAAACAGAAATGCAAAAAATTGCATGGCAATAGTGGGATCGAAAACAGCTAATCTGTAACTTTTAAAAGGGCATTTCAAAAAGAAACATCATTGCCTCAGTAATATGCCAGTTCCCATAGCATTAGAATATGTACTAGGTTGCTTCACATATTAAATCATACAAATTCCATTCTAAAATTCAAATTTTCAGACTCTACCCGCCTCTAGCCCGGTTTGTTGAGAGCTTTGGCCCCAATCACAACGTATAAAGTGTGTTTGTGCTTCGCATTCCAAAAAAATCAATCGTTTAGTCGCTAGTTCTGCAAAACAAAAGGTTACTCAATCTCTCAATATGCAAGCTAAATCATCATTTGAATTATAAGCCTCAATCTAACCTTACAGGGACACCCAAAAAAAACTAATAGAAAAGCAAATAAAACTAAAGGATGCTGCATGCCTGCATTAGGCCGGAACCTTAAATGCTGAAGCATCACATTATTCAGCCGGAACTTGGTCTTCTGACAAACTGTACAAAAACTAGCAAATAGGAATTATTTTTTAACTTCATAGTCTATGCAATTTTTTTAATCTAATTATCAGATGAGGCCCAACTATTATTGCCTACTTAACTCAAGCCAGGATTATTGAGGGCCCACTTGGCAATCTGTATGGACGAGGGGGAGCCCAGGCTTGTTGGGCATGGACCTATCTAGAACATCAATAATTAAAGCCAGCCATTCAGGGGTCATATCAATCATGCCAAACAAAACATAAATCGGGTTCTTACTGCAAAAAAACTAAAGGGTTTATTCTCAGACTATATCTCTAAGAATTCATTACCGATAAGAAAAAAATTAAAGGAAAAGAGGCAGAGCAAGAAAATTAGACGCCTATTCCCGCTCCAGTCAAAGAATATTGATCTTCTCATCAACCAAATCAACAAATCCAACCTTGTTAACCAGGTACACTAAGCCTGTTGTAAGATTTTACAAATTTTCCGCCACAGGAGTTGTCTCAAATTATATATGTAAATTGGAAGTTGCTAAGGAACAAACATTAAGATTTAAAATAAAGGCCTACAAAGAAAAACATCACTTGATTCTTCTCATAGTTTAAACAAGAACGCCACACAAATATGATCTCCATTTGACTTTATCTCTTGATAAAATTTGAAATGCTCAGGAATCAGTTTAAACTGAAGTTCACTTATGGACTAGATAACTGAAAAAACAAAGATGAGCTACAACATTGAGCCTTCTCAAACTTTACTAAAAGCCTGATGCTTCTAATGATCTATAAGTTACTGATCGTAATTATGATTTACAAGCTGCACCCAAATATCAAGCTGTTAATTTCATTTATCAAAACGAAATAGGTTACATTTAAGGTCTTAGAAATTATTACATTCAAAGTCAAGCCTTATGTATGATTTTCTAACATCGAACTTTGTTGAGGATAGAAATAAGCAGTATTCAAACAGAATATTACTTCCTTTTAAAAAAGTCCAATTGCACAAAAAAAGAAGATTTGCAACTCCTGAAATTTCAAATATCAAAAAACTATCTATCAATACTAAAAGGAAACATCAAGTAATTCATCTTCTAACTTCTGTGATAGATTAATATGCATAATTCGAAGCCAAGTTGAAGTTCCAGTCAAGAACTTCACTAAGCTTGAGCGCAGCATTTGTTTCTCAGAAGTATCCAAATCAAGCTTACCAAAAAATGTTCGTTTTGAATGTACGAAAAACAAAGTTCAATACGGTTGCAGTCCCGTTGTAGTGACTACCTATGAAAACCTAGCACGAGATAACAACATAACAAAGCAAAAACAAATATAATAATCTATTTGAATCGTACAAATAATTTCATGAATTTTAATAAATGTTAGAGAAAATGGAGGCAATAATAAGATTTTCCCGTGAATATACACTAATTCTAAGGACATGTCTGTTTAGATTTAGTACTACCTTTATAAAAAAACGTATAGTATTGTTTAGCAAACAAACTAATTTGTTCCAACAAACTAAAAGGCCGCCATGGACAAAAATTTAATCTTTTTTCTTGCGTAGTAGTATCATTAGTTTACAGCAATGCCGAAAGCAACTGTTTCATGCTTCTTTTAATGGGAAGACAGCTTATTTAAGCTATTGTCCACTACTTATATGAATAAAAGTGCTTCAATGTTCCAAATAATTTTTAATATTTTGATTATTATTTTTTTTAAATTATGTTTCAAGAAGAAATTATGATCTTATGTGCAATAGAAAGACTATGATTTCGTTTGGGACAGCATTCTTGTTGCTTTCTAAAAGAATTTGTTAGTACAAAATTTTTTTAGTTAGAAAATTTTGTTCAAAAAAGCTTTTTTCGAAAGTAACAAATAAGCGGCCAAATTTTTGTAAGCAGCTTATTTGTCCTCAGATTTAGAGGAAGCTTGGCATTAATTTAAAAACGAGCTAATACGTCAAGCTGCACGACGCATTATAAGAATGTGCGATCTTGAATGGCGCATTCAAAGAATGCGCTGAACCTAATGGCGCAATGAATGCGCCGAACGTTTAGGCGCATTCGTCGCATTCTATAGAATGCGCCTAATATATAAGCGCATTTTACAGGTTAATAGAATGCGCCTAAACGTTTGGCGCATTCAATGAATGTGCCATTAGGTTCAGTGCATTTTTTGAATGCGCCATTCTGATCAAAATAGAACAAAAGTCTTACGTATTTTTCAAAGTTCTTCCAACGACTAATCCTTGCTTTAATGGCCTTTCTAATCAAAATCATGATAATATTGATATCAGGAATAAGAATTATCGTACCTCTTGCAATTTCTTTCCCGCCAGATGAAGCAAATAGTGGCACAGATAGCCAAAAGATAAATAGATTTTGGAATGCATAGATAACTTGTGAGCACCATAGATGTAGTTAAACACTTGACTTACGTTAGGTCTAAATAGAAAAATAGAAGCCCGAGAAAGAACAGCTTTTAAGATAACAAAAGAGAAATCACATTCATAAAATAAATGAGAAATAGATTCATTACAACTATTAAAAATAGCGAAAATAGAAATAACAAAGATGCCTCTTAAATTGAGTTGATCAAAAGTTTTAAGGCCTCCAACCATAGAAAGCCAAGCGAAAGAGGCGCTACATGAAAGTAAGCAATTTCCATCGAAAAATTATTTAGGTATAATAGAGGGACCCTCTTAATCTAGTAGGCAATTGAATTCCATATACTAGATTTGATAAATTGAATTCTCCTAGCAAATGATAAAAGCTTGGCTTTCCAACCGTCAAGCATATTAGATATTTTATACAATAAAAGAGAGAAATCAACCATTCTAGGCCTCCTGGAGGCAAAATCAAATAATATGATATGTAGGATGTACTATCTGCAGCAACATTTGTGTAGATCAACTACTTGAGAAGTTATCAGCGTTTTTGGAAATTATCAAGTAACAGTTTTTTTGCCCATAAAATACATCATGATCTGAGAAAAATAATTATTGCTTAATTATATATCTATTTGTATATTCTTTTTTTAATCACTCTTTTTTGAATAATGAAAAGGATAGAAAGAAGAAAGAAAACAGTCACTACTTCACATTTCTCATATTAAAAAAAAAAAAAAAACTGTTTGATGAGACATTGATATTTCAATAACCCAAATGACGGTAAGAAAATGAGCCAAAATCTGAATCCATGAGGTTTTTACATCGCCAGCCAATGCAAACCAGACCAGAGCAGCCAATGTAGTCATCAAGTGGCTATATCATCAACCTCAGAATTAAACACAAAACTAGGAAATGTGGTTGTTATGTCCCTGCATGCATCATTACAATAAAATGCACCATCAGTAGATTGCAGACAAAAGGAGAGCATTAATAATGAGAAAAGAGTAATGAAACCAATTCTAACTAACAAATTTCAAAATATCCTCGGTTTCTTTTTAGAAACTGTACAGCAGATGATGGAATGCGTCAACAAGAATAATCAATAACTCAAAACAAGTTACAACATTATTATTTGTTAGGAAGCATGAATCAAACTGGGATTAGAAATTAGAATTAGGTCAGTCAACGCAAAATTTAAGTCAATGGGTGAATATCAACCACTAAGTCTTTGTTTGGGGTGGCTTTTTTTCTGCTTCTTAAAACAGCTTTTTAATAAAAAAAATTAATTTTTGTAATAGAAAGCTGCATTAAAAACTAATAAGAAAGTCGTTCCAAACGAAGCCTAAGACTTTGTTTGGGACGGCTTTCTTACTGCTTCTTAAAGCAGCTTTTTAGTATAAAAATTTAATTTTTATACTAAAAAACTGTTTTAAGAAGTAGTAAGAAAGCCGTCCCAAACAAAATCTAAATCTCTCTCCATTAACATATTTTTCAACTATCTAACTTGAGATCAAACTCAAAGTAATACATTCCTTTAACATCATTTCATATAAATAACATATAACAAGAAGAAAATGTATGGTGAGTTGAAGATAATTTGGGCTGTGCATCATCCGAGCATCTTGATTCATCGCTCACATTAGTTGTCAGAGTATAGCAGCAAATACTGAATCATTTTTCAGAAGCTAAAGTTAAAAATTAATAATATTTATTAAGTGTCTATCAAATTTAACGCTAAATTCGGGGGAATACTCGTAAGGAAATATAAGAAAAAGGCTATTAGTCGAACATTGCTGACGGAATTTGAATAAGAAATGAGGTGTCATCCTGTAAATAGTCGATGAAAAAAAAAAAGTGATCATCTTTAGACACTTCAATTCAGCTTAAAATGCTTCGGCAGCTCTAACAATCCTCAACATTGAATAATATGTGCAAAAAGGAATTCTAAAAGCCTTAAACTTTGTGACAGAAAAGCCTATGAAAAACATAGATGCCATAATGATTGCGCGTTGATGCGTAAATTACATTTGAAGAGCTTTTCCTTTAAATCTATTAGGCTTTTTTGCCTTTTTAGTCTCTGTTAATTATATTTATTTGCAAAAAATATTCAAAGGTTTTTCAGAAGCTTACTTGCATGTAATCGAGATGCAATTGAAGGCTTCGCCAGCTACTCCTAGGGCTGATTAGAAAGGGAATCAGGAGGAGGATAATGAAGTGGAGAGTGTTTTCCCTCAAGAATCACATGAAGGACATTATGAGTTCTTGTGATGTCTTTCAGCCTCACAAATGCCCCTGCCACTTTCCAATCGCTTATGAACGAGTGTTCCAACCATACTCCAAAGGTTTGTCCTAGTATTTTTTAATGATATTTTGATAGTTAGCAGGATAGAGGCAGAACGTTGAGAGCACTTGAAGACTGTCATGGAGAAATTAAGGGAGTATCAGCTGTTTTCCATTTGGAAAAGTGCACCTTCCCGAAGTTGAAGACGATGATAAAAAATTGAAAAAAGATAATACTCCGTTTAAAGACGACGATGATCAGTGTACCTGTGCTGCCACTTCCCGATTTTAGGAGACCCTTTGTAGTAGAGACGAAGGCATCAAGTTATGGGCTAGGAGTACTCATGCAAGATCACAGGCCTATTGCATAATTCAACCAGGTGCTCACAACTAGGGCAATGCTCAAATCGGTGTATGAGCAGGAGTTGATGGAGATCGTCTTGGCTATTCAGAAATGACGTCCTTATCTGCTATGGTAGACATTGCATAGCAAGACAAATCAGAGGAGCCTAAAGTTTTAGTTGGAGCAGCTCACCGAGGAGTACCAAAAATGGCTATCCAAGTTACTTGGATATGATTTTGAGATTCAATGCCGACCAATACTAGAAAATAAGGCAACATATGCCTTGTCCAGGAGAGGCGAGAAACCTCCGATTTTGTCAGTACCATTGATGGTAGATTGGGAGGCATTAAGGCATGAGAATGAGCAGAATGAAGAGTTCAGAAAGATCAGGGAGGAGTTGCTGTAGGATCTAGACAGTCACCCAAATTATATTCTGAAAGAGGGACAGATACTGTACCAAGGGAGGTTTATGTTACCTCGAACCTTGGGGTATATTCCCAAACTACTGCAAGAGTTCCATGGCAGTGTGATAGGAGGGCACTCTGGAGTTCAAAAAACATATAGTCCACTATCAGTGAAGTTATATTGGATAGGGATGCATCACAATGTAGAGAATTGGGTAGCCAAATACGATGTGTGTCAAAGGCATAAGTACTTAGCCATGACGCCAGCAGGGTTATTATAACCCTTAGCCATATCGAAGAGGGTGTGGGAGGAAGTGACGATGGACTTCATCGAAGGGCTACCACGAACGAAAGGGTTTTTGGTGATCGTGGTAGTAGTGGACCGTCTGAGCAAATATGCATATTTCATCCCTCTGAAGCACCCTTACACCACAGTTACAGTGGCTACTATTTTCATTCAAAAAGTGATTCGTTTGCATGGATTCCCAAAAGCCATTGTGTAAGACAGGGACAAGGTGTTCCTTAGCCACCTTTGGAAGGAGCTATTTCGTTTACAGGGGAAGGTATTGCAGCAAATTAAAGTATAGCCTACCACCCTCAGACAGATGGTCAGACAGAAGTGGTCAACCGGAGTGTAGAGACCTACTTGAGATGCTTTGTATCAGACACACCAAAGAGTTGGGCTAGGTGGATTGCGTGGATAGAATATTGGTACAACACTTTGTACCACTCAGCAGCAAAGACTACTCCCTTCAGGATTCTCTATGGGAGAGACCCATCTCACTTGGTTCATTATAGGGGCATCACTCCACCAGTGTCCGGTGTAGAGCAGCACTTAGAGGAGAGGGGCAGGGTACTAGCAGAGCTTAAGGGGCATTTGTTGAGAGCCCAATTGATCATGAAAATGAAGGCGTATAGGCAGAAGAGAGGTAAATTTTGAACCAAGAGACATAGTTTATTGAAAATTGAGGTCCTACAGATAAAAAACATTAGCCAGGAGGAATAAAAAACTATCCCCATGATATTTTGGGCCTTATGCGAACTTGTAGTGCATAGGAGCACCAGCCTATCGATTAAGGCTACCACAATCCTCAACTTTGCACACCAATCTTTCATGTATCACAGCTGAGGAAAGCGATAGGGTAACATACACCATCATCACTACCCCCAACTTTGACAGAAGACATGGAGGTTATGTTAGAACCCCTAGAAATAGCAGGTGTACACAAGGGGGAGATAGGGACACAAGAGGTGCTAATTATGTGGAAAGACCTGCCAAAGCATGATGCCACTTGGGAGTCATACGAGATAATCAAGAGACAATTTCTAACCTTCCACCTTTAGGACAAGATATATTTTTGGGAGGGGAGTATTGTTACGACCAGTCCAGCATGGTCGATCCTGTAGTCGGCCAAGCAGCAAGGGGGCAGACCTGCTACAAGGGGCGGGTCATCAAAAATTTCGGCCCCCCTTATGGGGCCCAACAAACCAATTATTCCATATACTAGGAGGATTAAGGAAGGAATTAATGAAGGGAATTTGAATTCAAAATAGGGAGGGAATTAATTAAGGCAAGAGAGGTCTTTAGGGCTAAATGGGGGGAAAAGCAGGAGCTTATATAGGGATTATTATTTTATATTAAGGTTATGTTTTGATTAAGTTTTTCTGGTGTAGTTTTTTCTGTGAGGGCTTCCTAGCGGCGTCTAGGTTGATCGGGAGAGACAATCTACCTCTCTAATTGTAGATCACTTGTATCTTTTGTTTCTTGATAAGTTATTAATCAAAATCAGTCAATTATTCCTCCCAAATCTGCTGTTTTTGCTGTTTTTCTGTGAATTTGCTGCTATTAATTGTTGAATTTGACTCCAAGGCGTATCATATTCGAAGGGATTTCTAGGTTGGTTTGGCGTTGTCTTGTGCATGTTTACAATTTGCTGAATTATTTTGCTCTTAGTGGCATTTGACTTTCATCTGTGAGCTGCTTGTTTGCCTTATTTGGAACTATTTAAATATATTTTACCCTGTAGACTCTTCTCGTGTCATCCCTAAAAACTAGCTACAACATTATATGTCCTACTCCACCTGCAAAAAGTCAACAGTATTCAAGTCAAAAATATTTTCTGCAATGGATGTCCATCATATTGAAACCTCACTTATAAATTAGTACACTTGACGCATTCAGGGGGTAACTGTTTCACAGGTTCCAGTTTTAAGCTATTATAATATGTTTTTACAAATCTGTATTTTCAGTAGTAATTGTATTTCTTCACCAAAATGAAATCTGTCTATAGATGCTTGCATAAATTAGCCAGAAATGTCTCTGGAAAATTACATGCTTTATCATTTGACAACTTAAATCTTTTTCTAAGATTATATTCTAAGATTATATATAACATTTAGTAGGTTTTTTCATCAGCGTTCCACAAAGGAAAAACTTTAACTGGTATTTCCTTACCAAGCCCACCACTAATTGGGTGTTCTTCCCACTTCTTTTTATTTTACTCTAAAGCAAGATGTCCACATCGTACATGACTTATTTCCAAGACACCGCAACTTCCATAAGTATAGTAATCATCACAACTGCAAGGTGCATGAGTCGGACATCCCTAGAATCTAAATGAAATTGACAGAAGCTTCCCGCCTTTACTTGTGGGGATTGAACTTACTTGAGATATTGAAGCGTCATAATCTTCATCAATGATGGGTTGCGAGAAACAAAATTTTGCCAATCTGATTTATCTATTCTTCCATCATGATTCACATCCGAGTCAACAAATGTCTGTTCAAAATGCAGAAGATTTCTAAATGAAGAGATGATTTATCACTGGAAAATAAATTGCAAAGTATATGGCTAATAAAGTTAGAAGCATTAGTTGCCAAAAACAGACCTTGTCTAATATGAGCTCAACAGTTTCATCTGATAATTTCATGTCAGACTCAGAAAGAAGCGCAATTAACATCTGTTTTACCTGCAAAATTAGATCATTCTATTTCATATAGGCAATCAAAATCAAATAAAAATAAACTTGAATAAATAAGAGGAGGAAAACTAACAAAAAATGGCATGTGACGAAGCAAGACAAATATTATCTATTATTAAGTTATATTGCATGTTCCAATTCCAATATTATCTATTAAATTCCCAAGACCTAAAAATGTATTTCATCATCTTTGAAACTACTTATGCCCCTCTTAAGTCTCATAGTCAACAGCTAAATCAATATTCTTTGTTTGAATTTTGAATTTCGCTTAACACTTTTTTTTTTGTTTGTTTAAGTAATTGATGCATCTAACAACGGATGACTAAAGATTATGCAAGATATTCGACAATTGCTAAAGTTGCATTTTGATTCTGCTATAATAAATCTGGTAAAATTTAAATCATCAAATTGCTCATCCAGCACCATGTTGCATCTTAATTACCCTGCACTCATTCCCACAGAGGAAGTGTCTATCACATTTTTGTGCAAATCTGTTTGCAAACTTCAAACAAATTAGCTTTGGACAAACAATTTTCTTAACCCTTCCATCTAAATTCCATTCCCCCCCCCCCACCACCAGCACACAACTTCTAGCCTTCTTTGTAATCTTTTATTTGATAGTTGCCACTTTCCTAATGTCTAATATAATAATTTCACTTTTTCATTTTATCACATATCCATCTCAACATTCTCATTTCAATCATCTTAAAATTGGCTATGAATGATTTCTTTATTGCCCAAAATTAGAATCCACAACATCCTGATGAGGACATAGTCAGCATTTTCGACGCCGGAGATCGACGATCACGAGCATGAGTTGTATTTTCATCATCTTATGTAGTAGTTTATTTTTACTTTATGTTTTTCCGTTTTTGCCCTTATGGGTATTTGATAGCTATTGTAGCCCAAGGGGCATTTTAGTCTTTTGTTTTTCTTTGACATTGTGAGGCCTATTTATATGGCCCTTCTCATATAATAGTTAGTTTTTGATGAAATGAAATTTACTACTATGTGTTCTCTTTGTGAGTTCAAGAAGAACTCTTGGTGAGTTCTTCACCCTCCTCGATCTCTTAGTGAGTTCGCCGGAGAAGACTAGATCTCTTTGTGAGTTCTAGTTCGTGCTAACTAATCTTGTCGAAATTCAACGAGAAGACATTTGAGGTTAGTAAATTCGTAGTCGTCAAATCTTCAGAAGATTCCATCTCTTCCTTCTTGCCCTTGCCGCTGCTTGCTCCAAGCAACCCTAAGCCGCCGGCCACCTTGCCCCTCCCTTCCTATTTCGCCGGCCAGAAAAATAGCCACCACCGGCCGGCCACCCGCCGGCCAGATCCACGCCGGCCAATCTAGCCGCCACCTTCCATACCACCGGCCCCTTTGGTTTTCCCCTTGCACATTTGAATTTTTCATTATTACCTTATTAATTGAGCCAATTAATTTGGGGAATTAATTAAGAGGAGTTACAATTGTTTGAAAATCAAATTCCCTCCCAATTTCCTTTAAATGAGGGAGTTACATGACATAATTAAAATCTGAACTTTAAATTTCAGATTTTGATCAATTAATTGTGGTCCCCACCTATTTAATTCCAAACCTCTCTCTCTCTCTCTCCCAAATGGCCGGCCACCTTTCCCTATCATTTCTCTCTCTACTTTCCACCTCATCATCACTTAAACACCTCTTTAATACACCTCCCTCTCAAGTTTAATTTCAGTTTTCTCCAGGATTTTAATTTCAGATTTCAAAATCTGAAATTTGAAATCAATTCCTCTCTTCCCCCTTGAGAAAGAATTGAAATTCCCTCACCACCACACTGGCCACCCTTCTCCCCGTCCTTAGCCGGCCCCTACTGCTTGCTGCCCTCCATTTTGGGCAGTTGCTGCTTGCTGGTCTGTGATCCCAGCAAGGTTAATTTGCTGCCAAGCAATTCCCAAGAATGCCAGAGATTGTCTACAACCTCTGTTAATGCCTAGCTGCTGTCCGAGCTTGCTAGAAGTCAGACACACTGCTGCCAATCAGATTTCTGCACTCCCATGCAGGCAGGCCAGCCACTGAATTCATCCCATCACCGTCTAGACCTTCCATGGTTGTTGTTAGAGCTTCGAGCACTTGAAACTTGCTGTTCGGGCAACCTGGGACGTATAATCGCTGTCCAAGAATTGCAAGCTTCGGCTACCTATCCAAGAACGACGATCTAAGGGTCCTTCTTCCTCGGAGTGACCTCGGTTATAATGTGGAGACGCTTCTTCCGCTAAAGTCTAGATTAGTTGGCGTATGGGCTCCAAAGGTGAAAGTTCTCTTTATTAATTCGTGGATTCTTGTTTATTGTCGTAGCATACAATTATTCTTTGCATTTTCTTGAATTGATTGGTTAATCGAATGTCGCTCTTCGTTGCCTAAGCGAGTTAAAACTAAGAATTCTTAGGTTCACTCTTTTATTACAAATGATAATTTTAATTTGGATTACTTTGTTCAAATTGCTCTCTATAATTTCCTAAAGTAACTTCATCGCATGTACGTTTCACATCACATCCTCATCTAGTTATAGTTATAAAATATATCTATAATTATTGTATTTTTATTCATACAAAAAGAAGATATCTATTCAAGAAAAGACATGAAATCCACGTCAATGTTAAAATGTAAATTTTCTGAATATCATAAAGAACAGGCAAGTTGATTGAAGCATTTCCAATTTACCTCTTTCCTCTCAATAAAACCATTACCATCCAAATCATAAAGCTTGAATGAAACTGCAAAATTAAATAACAGATTAGAAACAGGAATGAAGCAGCATCCAATGATGTAAGGAAAGGCTAATGATACCAACTTACAGTTAATTTTATCCTCTAGGGGAGCATTTGGGTGAAATACATTTAGTGATCGAACAAAGTCACCAAAATCAATAACACCCTTTTGCTTCACATCAAATAGGTCAAATATCTGCATAATAGGCATTTAATATTAGTTAATCCATTAAATGTCGCAATAAAATAGTCCAAAACAAGTATCAAATTTATACACTTGATTCAGATTAAAAACTTCAATATATGCTAAATATATTGAGAAAGACTTGGTTATAAAATATTAGAAATGATTTTTTTTTATTAGATTTAGATGAGAATTTGACTCTTAACAGGATACAATGGAGAAAAATGATTCATTTAGCTGACCCCAAATAGTGGGATAAAAATTTGTTGTTGTTGTATATAATAAATAAAAGGTAACTAATAAAAATACCGAGAACTTCACAAAGTTGAACATATGTATAAAGTTGGGCCAACTACCATGCATAGGAAATTTTTATTCTAAGGTACCGAGCATACCAATAAAAAGCACCTATTCTGATGCGTAAAAAAATGAATGACATCAACTTTGGTTTTGAATGTTCTATAAATCATTAAAGCTGATATTAAGTAATATATACAAAATATTTTGAAAAACTTCAATGCTAGCATCACTATCACTATCACACCGCAGCAATTTCACATACCAGTCTTGGAAACCATTCTTTGCTATTCTGTCCAAGAGTTGTACTTAGGGTGAACTGAAGAATTGGTAAACCCTTCATTAAAAACATATTAATTAGCTCTACTATTTGCCTTCTAATATTTCACACATGTTACTTGTACGCCTCTTTATAAAAATGTTTATCTAAACTCTAATCCATTTGCCGAAGGAATCCATAAAGTTCTTAGAAAAAGCTTCAAAATGACATCAAGACACACAAATACTTCAAACCTCACAAAATCCAAGTCAAAGACGGCTTATCCAATTATGGCATGCACAAAGTGTTGGGATTATCAAGTGATGGAATTTTCAATAATATAAAATCACAAGCTGTTGACCACAGGCAGCCAACATCACATCATCCTTGAAACAATATATATATATATATATATATATATATATATATATATATATATATATATATATATATATATATATATATATCATTAACACATGACTTCCACATCAATTCTCGTAGCACTGCATATTGTCGTTCAACTCATAATATAAGCGATGATCATGCTTCCCAAATATCTCGATGAATCCTCGCAGTGTTGCAGTCCACATCACCAAGGAAAGAGGGAAAGAAACCACAATTGTAGAACTCCATGTCATAGCCATGGATCAAAAAGCCAATCTTCACTCACTTGCACATTCTCAATATCACACTCTTTCTCGCTCACATTCTCACTTTGGTAATCCTCTACCCGTGATTTTGCCTCCAAGGCCTCACTCACATGTCTTACCTGCCTTCTGCACCCTGCCCTTATCACACAAACTCATCCTTCCCTAAGCTTCCTCTCCAAAGTCCATCCAGCTCCCAATCTATTCCACTCTTCTCTCGGTAACACTTGTATAGAAAACTGGAATCATCTCCCCTCTCTCTATATCTCTTATGTGTTCTATGGGAGTCATGCCCAACTCTCAATTTCCCCCCAAATGAACTTGGCACTTGACCCGATCTAACAACAATATCCATACCTTCTGACTTCATCATTTCTACACACATTAGCATAGATATAAATTTAGTATTATCTATCAAAAAACACCTCGTCCGCAAATGAAGAGTAGAACAAGTACTCAATCTTCGATTTGGCTAAATTAAAAGCCTAGCATGGTCAATCTTGGACTTGGTTGTGTTTTGAAGATTAACCCTTTTATTGTTAATCTTTGATCTGGCATGAGGACTCAGCTCCCTTTATTGATTTTTGGTCCAAACAAGGAGTGTTCATTTGCTAAGGATCAGGCATGAACAAAATTTCTATGGTGTCTCTTAAATCATTGTCAAATGACGATCATCGTGATTATTGAGCGAAACTAAGGTAGTCGATGCATTTGATGGCTCTTATCACACGATGGAGGAGAATTGGTTGTCATTGTTGTAAAAATATAACAATAAAAATAAGAAAATAAAATAATCTATAATAAAAAATATACCAAATAATAATAATTCCAAAAAAAGGAAAAATATAATCACTGAAGATCTATTAATCTTTGTTCTGACTAAAACAAATACCTATGTCATTATTCTTTAATCAGATCCAGTTTCGAAGATCACCCCTCTGCATTTGATCTTTGTTCTAGCACAAGGACTTTCCTCCATTTGTTGATATTTGTTCTAGCACAAGGTCTTTCCTCCATCTGTTGATCTTTGGTCCAGATATAGAGAATGATTGCTCTCTTGTCAACAAATTATGTCAATGAAACTTAACGTAGTTTTTTGGGTTATCATCAAGAGGTGCATGATGGAATCATCATGTAACTTTGATATTATCAGCATGCTCAAGACATTGTTATAATTATTGGTGAAACTAATCTTCATTAAAGTCATCAAAATTTTCCAAGCAGAAAGTGAACAAAAACAACACCCAAAAATTTCTGACCTGCAAAAGAGCAAGACATGCAATTATAATGATCTAAACCAAGTAGGAAAAAATAAGATTTGAATAATTTGTTAAAAGAGAAAATTATCCAATGCAACACATCAAAAGATATGTTGGATGCAACGAGCACTTACCTAAAATGTGCACATATGCAACAACCGTCTATTCAACATTTCACTTGGTTGAAAAAAAAAAGCATTCAAAGTTGGGAAAGGCCCACTGTTTTAATAACAAAAGATTATTTCATCCAAGTCCATTACAAATAATCTCACAAATTTATTAATCAGGTTCCTTTACCTATATGGTGAGGTTATAAGCACTGTAGGTCCCAACTCTCATCAAAGTTTAGAATGATAATTAAAATTAAGTCCTCTATATGAGCCTTTCCAAGAATAGAAGCCTCAACCCCATTCATTGGGTCGGCATAAGGCCAAAAAACCAATTAAATCAAAACTTGGGTCATCCAAATATGTAACTACCAACCCAAAATCCAGAGCATCTCTTCCATCAATCACTTTTAAAACTAAAACCAGCATCCACCTTAAATGCACTTATTTGAGTCAAACTGAAACTAGTGAATAGTTGTGTCATGGCATAGTTTTAAGCTCTTGTTAATCATGCTAGGTACCTTAAACTACAAGCGGACATATTATGCATCTCTAAAATATTCAATAAAAATGATATGAAAATCCATTAACCAATGAACGAGTTGATGCTTATCTCGAAAGCACGCGAAAGAGCATCTTCAACATGTATATATACTTGCAGTTTGGCAATCCATGATTGCTATTTATTCTCGCTAGATGTTATAGCTCAAAGTCCTCTAATATTGGCAAACCAAATTCATTAGCATACTAGATATGAGAAAACCAAGGGAATCTAATTAGATTTACCTCCATCAAACCCTCAATAATTAAATTCCAACATAAATATTATATGTAGGTAAACTTGAATTATGGAGGTCAACCTTAGAGTCTAAAGGTTTTCGCTTGAGTAGATCTAAAACGGAATATATGGAGTGTAATTTTAGTAGTAATAGACCTAGTGAAGGGATTGTGACTTTGAGCGATCAAGTCATTAATAAGAGTATACGTTTTAGATATCTTGGATCTATTGTTTAGAGTGATGGTGAAATAGATGGGGATATTATCAGCAGAATTCAACTTGGATGGTTGAAGTAGAGGAATGCATCGGGCTTGTTAAGTGATAGAAATATACCCCTCAAACTGAAGGAAAAATTCTATAAGATAGTAGTGAGGCCTGCAATGCTTTATGGTGCCGAATGTTGGCTATTAAAAGAGAAGCATAATACTAAGTTAAGTGTGGAAAAGATGAGGATGCTCAGGTGGATGAGTGGCTTTACCCTTAGAGATAGGATACGAAATGAGCATATACGTGAAAAGGTTGGAGTAGCTCCAGTAGAAGATAAGATTAGAGAGAGTCGCCTTAGATGGTTTGGTCACATAAAAAGGCGGCCTTCCGATGACCAAGTTAAGAGAGTAAATGTATTAGATTTGACTTGTGTTAAGAAAGGTAGGGGTAGACCTAAAAAGACTTGATTAGAAAATATTAGGAATGACCTTTCTTTATTAGATTTAAACAAAAATTTGACTTTTAATAAGACACAATGGAGAAAAAGGATTCATGTAGCCGATCCCACGTAGTGGGATAAAGGCTTGATGTTGTTGTTGTTGTTGTATAAATATTATATGTAAGATTAAAATTTGAGTCTAAACAACCTCCTTAATTGAGAATACTTCTTATGAAAGAGATGAATAACTAACCCTGAGGGCTTGCACTCATTAGAAGTTTTGAAGCACGATCTAAATTAACAATGGCCTAGCATAAAAAGAAATATGTTTAAACTAAACTAATATATCTCAAGAAAAACAATTACTAAGTTCTCTCATCACAACAAGAATACTCAATAGTAGCCGTTCCTGAACGATCGAATTTCTGACGACTCCGTCAGAAAAATTATCTGAATGTTACATTGCTATTATTGTTATTGAGACTGCTCAAAATAGAGCCTCGCTACTTTTAAGACTTTCAATTGCCATGGCCTGGATGACAAAGAAGAGAGATTTCAAGTAACTAAATATACACCTGTTAGCACTCAGCAATTCTACAATCAACCATGTAGCTCTCCTAAAGTTATATTTTGATACCAAAAAGGCATGACATTAAGGCTTCCTCCTCCAACACATTATTAGTGAGTAGGAGATACTATAACGACAATACTACAGAACATTCTAAGGACATAGATCATATGATGGTTAAGGTTGTTCTTTAGGTTGAACATTTTTTTTTATTATTATTATTTATTTATTTATTATGTTCTTTAGGTCGAACATAGACACAAACAAACTCGCCTATAGGGTTTATGATCATTCAAAAGGTTAAAATATAGCTTTTACTTCACAAGGAGAGGGACGGTCTCAAGATAGCTAGGGCTAGCCGTTAAAAAAAATTGAACCCTCCCAACATTACGAGGGAATGTAAGGAAGTTAATTATCCTTGTAAGACTAAAATTATTACAACAACAAAAGCAACATAAACTATGTGTTATGGATCAAGAGATAAATCAGTCATGTGATTGACTCCTTAAAATGAACAACAACATGAAAAAACTTTTAGTAAGCTCAATCTGATAAGCAACAGTTAGATGTCAGCTGTCAACTTCTAATCCCCAGATTTCACTAATTCGAAATCGAAGTAAATAGTACTCAGGCTACTCATCCAAATGCTCCAGGAAGACCACTCACTTATAACAGCATAACCCAAAATTAACTTCACACATCTATTTCTTTCTAAAGGGCCAGAAGAGAATTAAAAAAAAATTAGATTTCAATGCTCGCAAAAAATAAGAATGCTATAAATTAGCTCAGGATTCACTAATTATTATTTCATGGTTCACCGCATATCTGCCAAATAGATTAATTTTTTGAAAAGAAATTTTTGTTTGTATAAAAAATATGCTTAGAAATTTACCAATTTACATAAGCAACTTCTTTATGATTTCATAAACATATCGGGTGGGAATATGATTATATTTTACTTCATTCAGCACAATAGAAGAACAACATAAATACAATTGTAAAAAATACATCTAAAAATTAGTTATTTTATCATATCCACATATGAGGGTTTGACTCCCATATTCATTCAATTAATAAAACATGAAAATGAAAGCTTCTTCCATTGCATGTAACCTGAGTACAAAAGTAAATGCGCATATAATGAGTGGCAACATACAGTGATTTGAAAACAGCTATCAACCAGCAATCCAAAGGTTACAACCAGACGAGAGATACTTTCTAAAGCTTAAGAGTACATTTTACATGCCAATTCTGGATTAAAAAACTAGGCATATCACAGTTGCGAAAATGCAACCATTATAAAATGCAATTTATAAAACAGAAAGTAAGACGAAATGGAATATTGAGATGCATCAATAAAGATTTACTAGATAAATCTGGAAAATTATTCACTTAAATGAGTAAAAGAGAGAATGGGAAATGTATCATACCCGGTTTGCAAAGAGATTTTCTTTCTTACTATTCTTAAATAAAGCAAGCTGAAATTCTTCCTGCATTAAAGGTTACATGAATAATTGTTAAAAATGATTTGGAAAGAAATATTTAACTCAAATAACACTCAATATAAATGAATACAAAGTGAGAATTCACAAAGCCAACCCCAAGAAATCGGGATAAGGCTAACAATGATTGTGATCAAGTGAATAATTAAATTAAAAGAAATTTGAACAAACATATACTTTAATAATTTGTGCTATATTGTAGAACAGGGTGATAAGATTTAGAATATAAAAAATGGGCTATAATTAAAGGCAAGTATGAATTTCTGACTATAACAAAAGATAACAATGTTAAATATCCAGTAGCCTATAAGGAAATCATTAGACATAAAATAAATTATTTAAACAAAGATGCTTTTATGTACGCAAATAAAAAATTCTTCAAAGATAAGAAGAAATGTTATTGAAGATAATTTTACCCTGTTAAGTGCTACATTTTTTCTGAATAAAATACCCAAATAATTATGAATAAGTACAGGAACCCAAACAGCCATATTTTTCCTCCAATAATCTTCCACAGCCACATTCAGATTAAATCCATAGCAAATCCTAAACCTATTCCTGAAAATCCTCAACCAACTCCAATTCAAAATTAAAGCCAAAGAATTGACCATCTCAACATTCCAAACGTTGCATTGACTAGGTCCTTAATGATCGTGAGCAACACCATGCAACTAGCCCTCCAAGAATCATCAAAAAGCAGTAATCAGAACAAGGTGCCTTCTTCTGCCGTGCATCTGACTGGATCACAAAGCATAGACAAAATCAAAGATGGGGAAAAAACAGAGAGGAAATGATGAGGACATCGGAGATCAACGGCTACGATCTTGAGTTATTTATTTATATGTTTTCTATACTAGTTTATTTTATATTGTGGTTTTTCCATTTATACCCTTACGGGTGGTCATGTAGTATTGTAGCCCGAAGGGCATTTTAGTCTTTTATTTCTTTTCTTTTCATGAGGTCTATTTATAAGCTAGTTATTTTGTATTGTGGATGATGAATGATTATTGATGAAAATTTCAGCTTTTATCTTCTTCAATGTGTGAGCTTTCAGAGGAGAAAGAGAGCCCTAGGTGAGAGCAAATGCAATGCCCGTCAGTCTTCGGAAGAGTCCGAGACTCGCGGTTCATTTATTTCTTCTTCTTCATTTCACCTCTATCCCCTTCCCCATCTCCCTACACCCGCCAGCTCCACCTCCCCAAATTCCCCACCCGCCGGCCTCCTCCACCCAAAGCCTCCTAGCCACCGGCCACTTCAACCTTCCTATCCGTCGATTCCTTCACCCGCCCCTTCCCCACACCCCGCCGCCTACCACCCATCTTCCAAGCCGCCGGAAAGTCCCCAGCCTCTCCCCAACCACCGACACCCCAACTTCCCCACCCGCCGTCCCCTAGGCACCACCAAAACCAGCGGCCCCTTTCCCCCATAGCTTCCAAAATCTGAATTCAATTCCATCATAAAATCTTTCCTAATTTAGCCCACCAATTTAGGAGGAGATTTAAAATTCAAAATTTAAAGATTTGAATTTAAATCATCTCTTAAATGATCCCCCTCTAATTTAGGAGAGGTCCTCAATCAACATAAATATGAAATTAATTTCAGATTTATGTCCCCAATCACCTTAATTGCTTGGGCCCACCTCCATAATATCCAACCCCTCTCTCTTCCTCTCTCCTTGGCCGGCCACCCATATCCCCCATTTAATTAATTAGATGTTAGATCCCACAAATTAAGGATCTAATTAATTCAATCTCCTCCCCACTTTCCCTCCTAAACTCCACATATTTCAAATTCAAATGTCTAAATCAATTGCTCCATAATTACTCCCTAAATCTGAAATTCATTTCAGATTTCCACCTATGCTCCTCCTCAAATAAATTCTTTTCAAACCAGAACCGAAATCAAAGGGAATTTACTCCAGGCTCCCTCCATTGTTGGCCACACAATTCTCCACCTTATCCCACTAACTCTCATGCGGCTAGAAGGCGGAAACTCCTGAAATTCGCTGTTCTATTTGCTGTCCAGATTTTCTGGAAGCTGCTGGGTTGCTGTACAGATGTCAGGGACAGCCCAGTCGTCTGTTCAGAAGCTTTCAAAAGCAAAATAGCCCGCTGCCCTGATGCCCAAAGCAAGCTAGCTCGTTGTCTAGCCGTCCAGAATCTGTCCTAGTTGCTGTCCTGAGGAGATCTAGTGTTGTCTAGCTGCCCGGAGGAGTCCCACAACTGCCTAAAGGTTCCCGAAATTAGAGAGCTGTTGTCCAGTAATTTCAGCCAACGTCTAGCTTCATATCTCCTACTACTTTGGGTAAACTCTTCCCCCGACTCTTTTATCTTCTTAGTACTTCTCAACTGTATTCTTAGTAGATTCATGATGATAACGTTAATGCTTCTCCGCTAAAGCCTAGTAATTAGAAGACTTGAGTGAGGGATCTCTTTATAGTAACTAATCTTATTGTTAGCATTGGGATTTATGGTTGAAAACCAATCATGTATGCAACGTTAGATTAACTTGATTATTTTCTGATCTCAACTTTTACGCGTGTGATTCGGCCTAAGCTTATTTTACCGCTCTTAGTATTTTCTTTTGTCGTTAGAAAATTCATTGTGAAGATATTATTATTGTGGCTTCTAATACTTAAGCGTGCAAACTCTTCAAGTAATTCAACTTTGCATGATCGTTCTACATCAGGAAAATAAAAACCTTTCTTCTTCTACAAGAAATCAACAACCATCTGCTGCTAAAGGGGTCTTAAAACATCAAGTCAATTTCAAGACTCGATTGTGTATTGTAATTCAGCCTTAAAGCGTTCCTTTCAGCTTGTAGATTTTACCATTAGACAATCTCATCCTCACACTTACTGGAAGTACCATTCACATTTTAATGATTCATAAATGAAGGAGAACTTTGGAATGTATTATAACTTTCACCCTCTGGAGTAGAGTTTTTTTAGAAATGGAATTAATACCAAATACCAACACAAAAAATTAATTTTGATTTCAGTCTTTTCTATTTGTTGTTCGGGTAAGTTTAGACCATGTTATAAAGTTTAAAATTTATAAGCAAATTAGAAATTAGAAAACAATCTATTAGCAATTAGTAATGAATTTACTAGCAATTTATAGTTCTTCATTATTTATTTTATCCAGAAGTAAGATAATTCAAAGAACGGCAAACAGCTTATGACGTGAATTTAATTTTTATTGTAGACGTGCATCTTTCTTTTCTTTCTAATTCAAAGATATTGAACCTCGAGCAACTCAAAGACTTGAAGCCCTTGAAAGAGAACTAATCTACACGTTCAAGTATGAGCCTTGTTAACCTGTTAATTGTTTTCTCAGCCAATTCTCTTTAGTTCCATCCACATTTTTTGTCTTGTTTATCTTCTTTATAATATTTTGTATCTTTTTCATGGTGGTTATGCAAATGTTTGGTCATGGTTATATAACTTCGGTGGTTTTAAAATGCTGGTCACCAACACTTGGCCAAATAGTTTTGCATGCACCCTCTTCTATTTGGATTTAGAACTCCACTTATCCGAGTAATTGAAACCATAATAGGGTCCGTTAAGGCCTCTTGGAACTTTCATGATGAGATTCTCCCATCCTCCCCTTCATAGTTACTTCAGTATGCTCCGGACACTAAAGCTTTTATAGCCCACTCATTTGAGTGCGCCTTTTTGTGCATGCACTGGTGGAAATCTAGGCCATCTGTAAGATGGCATTCAGAGTTGGCCTTTGTACTTTTTGTAAGTATTACCCTTTCATCTCAAGGAAATTCAGCCTCTGTTTTGAACACCCCCACAGAATAAAGCAACCAAACAAACATGAAATTTAATTTAATTTGGCTTCTAATTAGATTCAAACATGGATATGACGATTATATTCTTTTTCACTTATTTCAGGACAAAGACAAATGTAATGTAAAAAAAAAAACAAGTATTCCAATCAAGCAGACAAAATCAAAGCTCTCCACACAAAAATGTGTCTGCCTTGCGATTGTTTGCAAAAGATGCAGATGAAATGGGTCATTTGCCTCTACATAAACAACATTACTGTATGAAAAGATGTATTCAAAACAAGCGCTATATCAAGTCAGAATCAAGCAAAACCTAGAGGAAAGATGAAATTTTGCAGCAAGACAGCCAGAAACTTCTATACTCTATAGGACAAACACATAATTTTATAATTCTTCCACATAAAAGCATACAATAAATAGGCCTAAAAAGGAAAAAATTGCAGATCTTGCATAACCCACTCAAGTGACTTACAAACTCATCAAGAAGGAAATAATAAAACACAAATTCATAAGTTTGTTTCATATTTACCTTGTTTATCAACCCATCATCAACCACAGAGCGACTGATGCTCTTAAACAGCTCAAAGAGTGCCTCCACTTCACTAACACTAACTGCAAATTTAAGTTATGATCACTATCAGCAAAGCCACAAACCGAAGGAGTATAAGATTAATCATAAAGAAGATGGTAATTTTTTAATACTGTAAGTTGATATTTAATTTTCCTTTATAAATCATATCCAATATTAAAACAGAAATGCAAAAAATTGCATGGCCAATAGTGGGATCGAAAACAGCTAATCTGTAACTTTCTAAAAGGGCATTCCAAAAAGAAAACATCATTGCCTCAGTAATATGCCAGGTTCCCATAGCATAGAATATGTACTAGGTGCTTCACAAATATCAACTCATACAAATTCCATTCTAAAATTCAACATTTTCAGACTCTACCCGCCTCTAGCCTGGTTTGTTGAGAGCTTTGGCCCCAATCACAATGTATAAAGTGTGTTTGTGCTTCAGCATTCCAAAAAAAATCAATCGTTTAGTCGCTAGTTCTGCAAAACAAAAGGTTACTCAATCTCTTCATATGCAAGCCTAAAATCATCATTTGAATTATAAGCCTCAATCCTAACCTTACAGGACCACCCAAAAAAAAATCTAATAGAAAAGCAAATAAAACTAAAGGATGCTGCATGCCTGCATTAGGCCGGAACCTTAAATGCTGAAGCATCACATTATTCAGCCGGAACTTGGTCTTCTGACAAACTAGTACAAAAACTAGCAAAACTAGGAATTATTTTTTAACTTCATAGTCTATGCAATTTTTCTAATCTAATTATCAATGAGGCCCACTTATATTGCCTACTTAACTCAAGCCAGGATATGAGGCCCACTTGGCAATCTGTATGGACGAGGGGGAGCCCAGGCTTGTTGGGCATGACCTATCTAGAACATCAATAATTAAAGCCAGCCAATTCAAGGGTCATATCAATCATGCCAAACAGAAACATTAAATCGGGTTCTTACTGCAAAAAACTAAACGGGTTTATTCATCAGACTATATCTCTAAGAATCATTACCGAAAGAAAAAAATTAAAGAAAAGAGGCTAGAGCAAGAAACTTAGACGCCTACTTCCCCGCTCCAGTCAAAGAATATTGATCTTCTCATCAACCAAATCAACAAATCCAACCTTGTTACCAGGACCCACTAAGCTGTTTGTAAGATTTGTACAAATTTCCGCACAAGGAGTTGTCAAATATATATGTAAAATGGGAAGTTGCTAAGGAACAACATTAAGATTTAAAAATAAAAAGGCCTACAAAGAAAACATCACTTGATTCTTCTCATAGTTTAAACAAGAACGCCACACAAAATATGATCTCCATTTGACTTTATCTCTTGATAAAATTTGAAATGCTCAGGAATCAGTTTAAACTGAAGTTCACTTATGACTAGATAACTGAAAAACAAAGATGAGCTACAACATTGAGCCTTCTCAAACTTTACTAAAAGCCTGATGCATTCTAATGATTCTTAAAGTTACCTGATCGTAATTATGATTTACAAGCTGCACCCCAAATATCAAGCTGTTAATTTCAATTTATCAAAACGAAAAGGTTACATTTAAGGTCTTAGAATTATTACATTCAAGTCAAGCCTTAATGTATGATTCATACATCGAACTTTGTTGAGGAATAGAAATAAGCAGTATTCAAACCAGAAATATTACCTCCTTTAAAAAGTCCAATTGCAACAAAAAAAGAAGCATTTGCAACTCCCTGAAATTCAAATTCAACAAAATACTAAACTATCAATACCTAAAAAAGGAAACATCACAGTAATTCATCTTCCTAACATCTGTGATAGATAATATGCTATAAATTCGAAGCCAAGTGAAGTTCCAGTCAAGAACTTCACTAAGCTTGAGCGCAGCACTTGTTTCTCAGAAGTATCCAAATCAAGCTTCCAAAAATGTTCGTTTTGAATGCACGAAAACAAAGTTTCAATACGGTTGCAGTCCCGTGTAGTGACTACCATATGAAAACCATAGCACGATAAACAACAATAACAAGCAAACAAATATAATAATCCTATTTGAATCGTACAAATAATTCATGAATTATAATAAATGTTAGAGAAAATGGAGGCAATAATAAGCATTTTCCCGTGAATAACACTAATTTTAAGGACATGTCTTTTCAGATTTAGTACTACCTTTATAAAAAAACTTAGTATAGTTTAGCAAACAAAACTATTTGTTCCAACAAACATAAAAGCCGCCATGACACCAAACCCTACAAAAAAGTAGGGCACGATTTCTGCTCTTAAATTCACCTGTGTATGAAAGAAATAACAATTTGCTAAATCCACTTGTCAGAAAGCAAACAATAAAAACAAAATAAATCACCTAAATTTAAAAATAAATAAAACAATCGGAGAATTACATGACGTCTGTGAGGCGAGGAGAACGGGGTCCTCATAACCGGGGAACTGCCTTCTGGACTTCGAGTGAAAGCAGCCCATTTAAGTCCGCAATCCGCCAAAACCACGCCCTAGTCTCCCAAATCACAAGCCAACCCCACCATCTCCATCTACAAATCACAAACAGACAACCAGTCACAAGCCCGCACTCATCCTCAATAGCAAAAATCGCTCTGACCATACATATTATCAGGAGATCAGGAGAATCCGAAGAACAAACAATATTGGGGGCCGAGCAATTAAAATTCTGATCGAAATTGTAGATCAATTAAACGATTCGAGAACCATCAATCAAAAGCCCTAACCTGCGCGGGAAAGAGAGAGCAAAATGGAACCCGCCGGACGGAATCCACACGGAACTCGCCGAGGAAGGCCGCGGACGCGAAGCAATACTAAATATCTAAAGGTGGAAGAAGGCTGCGACAAGAATGGAGGGCAGTATCAACGGCCAAGATCGGCACGGCGAAGGGCGAGCGAACGGCGGTGCCGTGTTGCGGTTTTCTCGGTCACCGAGAGCGCGGAACGAAACAAACTCCACCTCTCCAACGCTGCCACGTAGGCTTTTAAATATTCTTCTGTTCAACTGAGCTCAGGGAACAAATAAGCGGTTCTTTGTTTTATAAAGCTTCGTAGCACCTGCGTTTATGAACTCTATGCGGCCGATAGAATTGAAAACAAGAACCGGCGAATTTAAAATTAAAAAAAAAATCTTCATAATTTTTTACCAACCGAATAAAATGAATATTTTCCCAAAAAAAAGAATAAAATGAATCTTACATCATGTTCATATTCAGATAATAATTTAAATTGTTATTTTAAACATTGATTTATTTGTAACCATTACTATAAAATATCTAAAATAAATAGAAATATTAATTTAAAGATTAAAATTTTGTTTGAAATTTTCTTTTAATATTAAAAATGGCTTTTTGCATTTAAAAAACAAATTGGTTTAGACCAAAAAACAAAAAAGATTAAGTTTTAATTTTTTTTTTATTTTAAAAATAATATTTGCTTTCATTCACTCTATCATAATGCTCACCCCTCATTGATACAAGTGCATAAGCTATTTTTGTTGGTGTTATCGACAATGGAGTAAGATGAGATGTAAAAGATCGAGATATTGTATGCTTTGGTCTAAGGGCCTCACGGTTTTGTCATGTTGGTGTAACTTCCTAGGAGGTCGTCCATCTCGTGATTTCTTTGGGATGAGCATGCTTAACTATGGAGTTTCTTAATGAAATTCTGACAATTATACCAAAAGGTATCTTGATGTTTAAGAGCTTAACTTTTTTTACATAAGGTGTATCACAATCTCCCCCACTTAAGTAATTGACGTCATCATCAATATTTTTATCCCAGAATCATTCATAATGCAAATATGATTCTATAAGTGGCCCCTATAAGTTCAAGTGATGACTCCCACTACATAGCACTTTATCACATACATGATTTAAGAGGTGGCTCCCATGATGTAACACTTTATCTTGTATAACACTTAGTTCCTATCTTTTGGCTAGTGTATTGCTCTGTTACCATTTGTAATAACTCAAACTCTTAACTATCAAGATATTATCAATTTTGGCCTGTGAGTCTTACGGTTTTATCATATTGGTGTAACTTTTCAAGTGCTCACTCATCATGCGGAGTTTCTTAATGAAATTTTGACCATGACACTAAAAGGTGCCTTGATGTTTAAGTGTATAGCTTTTTATTTTTTATTCAAAGGGGTTCTATATAAGAAACCTCTTAATTGGAGTGAAACTAAACTCTTAAACATAGATGCATATTTTAGCGTAATGATTAAAAGTGTGCTCATACAAGATTACTAATAAGATGGGTAACATCTTAAAAAGCTACACCAACATGACAATATTATGAAACGATTAGGCCTAAGTAGATAATATCTCTATAATTAAGAGTTTAAGCGTTTATAAGTGGCAGCAAAACAATACACCTACAGAAGGATGGGAAGTAAGTATTATATAGGCCAAAGTGTTAGATCATGGGAGCTACTACTTAAACCTTAGATGGGACAAAGTGGTACATGAAGGGAACCACTTCTTGAACTTATAAGAGGACCGACTAGAATTGTATCTTCCTATTGAATGATTCTAGGCAATGAGGACTTCAACAACTCAAGCATAGGAATATATGTGAAACCCCTTTAAGGAGAATGAAACCAAACTCTAATTAAGCATTGAGATGCATTTTGGTGTAATAGATAGACTTACATTAGAAACTCTAAAGCTAAGTATACTCGTACAGTAGCACTCCTATAATTAGTAACCTTTTGTAAGTTACACCTGTAACAATTCGAAATTCTAAATATAGAAAAAAAATTTGAATTTTTGTTTGAATTAGAGCACTGCGACGTAAGGCCAAGAGCGCATTATTTTTTTCAGTGCTTATAAACAATTATAATTGTTAGTGAATGAGGAGAGATAAAGCGAAATATGAACTTTGCTGCTTTTATAAAAAATATTCAAATCAAAGTAGGCGATTCTAATTCTATCTCTATTTTCAAATATTTTGATTTTCACCGCTCTTCTCCTCAAAATTAATTTTATTATATTTTTTCTAATTTTA
Source organism: Dendrobium nobile (assembly GCA_022539455.1). Taxonomy (NCBI): domain Eukaryota; kingdom Viridiplantae; phylum Streptophyta; class Magnoliopsida; order Asparagales; family Orchidaceae; genus Dendrobium; species Dendrobium nobile. Next base: position 47,670,332 of record CM039730.1, read on the forward strand.
TCAAACTTTCACCTTACAACTTTTTGAATGATATCATAATAATTATTTTGAAATTTTTGACTTTAACCTTTCTAAATTTTATAAGATAAAATAGAAGTTATTGAATTTTATAAGATTTAGTCTTATAGATTTCCATTAACTTTCAATGATACTTCCGCTTTATTGATTCATATGATTTTTTTACTAGTTAAATAACACTACTATGATGTTTGGTTTAAAAATTATAATCTACATCCTTATCATTTTGATATTCGTACTATACTATTTTACAAGCTTTAGTGTTACGGCATGCATTTTACTATTTTTGCGCATGCATAAATTTTCATAATCATATTGATTGTTATTGTTATGAGCTAAATGATTTTATGGATATTGTTTCTTTTTTGTGCTCTGAGTTCAGTTGTAGGATACTAGTAACCTGATAGGCTTTATAAGCTCAATATATATGGTTCAATGATTTCAAATCAAAGAAGAGGTTCATGAGGGTAAGGTTGATCAAATACAACATTCCTCAAATTTCACTATTATTTTGTCTTTTTGTTATTTTTTTGAGCTCCGGAGTGAGTTGACAGTATGTTGTATTTGTATGGCTCATGATCAATATATATGATTTTTGGATAATGAACTCAAATGTATATTGACGTTTTAATCAATAAATTTATTTTCAGTGGTAATTTATTATTGAAAGGATTTAGATTACTCTCTTTTTTATTATTAAAAGAGAAAAATATAATGATTTTCAAATTAGATTCTAGAGCTTGACATTGTGTGTTGCCACTATGGAGTTTACTTGGTTGGTGTCACATAGGGAGATCGTGAGGTCATGTAGTATCTAGGTTGTATGTGGTGTTTTTAAAAATCATTTAATTTTAACAAATGATAATTGGGTGATGAATGTATGATGATAGTCAGATGATGATGGTAAGACGATGACAATCAGATGATGATTTGATGACAATGAATGAATCATGAATATTAGACAATAATGGTCAAATGAGGCCAATTAGGAGATGATGTTCGAAGGTCAAGCGGCGATAGTGGCTAGCGATAGTTTTAGCTATCGAATGTAAAGTAGAACTATATAGTTTTTTTCATTACTCCAAGCTCACTCTAAAGTCAAGTTTAGGACCCTTTTATAAAGAGAATAAGAGTTTATTTATAGTACTTTGGCAATGTTATTTTGATAAATTTGATCAAATTTTCATAACAATCTACCAGACATCTCATATTGAACTATTTGATCATAAATGATTCAATTAGCATTTAAATGTTTTAATGGCATTAGAATTTATTGATTCAAGGCTTGTTGGATTCATTTTGCTGAGCCACTCAATTTGATTAGTAGCATGTAAAATTTGGTGATTATTTGATCCTTCAATCAATACTATAAACTTAAAAAAAAAAAAAAATTCAAGAGTATGTTATTCCCCTTAGTTGGAGAAGTTATAATTTCAAAGTATTTTAACACAATTTTGTAAATGTGAGAGAATGCAAGTGAATCATTAGTTGGATGGTATTAGTATGGTGACATTAGTTGGCTGACAATTATAGTTAAGAGATGTTGGTCGAGAGATGTCTATTTGATGATGGTAGTTGAGCGATAATAATCAAATATTGATAGCCAGATAATGACGGTCGAACAATAGTAGTTAGGTGACAACTGACTAACAATGACAGTTTGGCGATGATGATCTAATAACTGTATCTAAGTGTTTTTGTTAGCTAGCTATGGACATTAACGTCGAAAGTCAAGTAAACACTAAAGTCCTTATGGTTTCAAAGCTCCCTCTAAATTTAAGACTAGGTCTTCTTCTTATAAAGAATGATGGTCTATATATAATACTCGTAGAGTGAACATTTTGAAAATTTAGCTAAAATTTCATTACTCTCTAGAACATGTCTCATATCGAATCATATGATCATAAACTTTTTTTTTTTACATCAAATTTTTATGAATTTATTGTAAACTATTTATTTAACATTTAAGTAATTAAAAGCTCTAAGACTCAAATGATCATATACTCGTTGGATTCGCCTCGTCGAATTATTTGTTTTGGCTAGAAGCATGCAAGAATCAGAAACCATTTGGTCTTTTGATTAGTGCCTCATAAATTTTAATCATATTTCAAGTGTTTGATTTGGGCTTAGCTGTACTCAAATCAAATCACCTTTGTTGTTATTGGATTTTGTTTCATCAATGCACTCAATTTCCCTATAAATTTCAAAATTGGTTAAAGTTGCTCTTCTAATGATTTTAAATTTAATTCTAAAATTTTGTAAATATTACATCAATTTTTGAGAGTAGAGGTTATTATGTGGGTTCGAGCCTCTCGCAAAGTAATTTTTTTTAAAAGCCTGCCCTGCTTGAGATTAATCTATTTTTTAAAGATATTTAGGCCACTTAAGATAACCACATACACACATATATATTGTTGCGGGCTAGAATATACGCGGTGATAGAGTTATAATTCTACGTCTTAGCGTTGCACAGATATTCAGCTCACACACAGAGAACACAATATTTTTTACGTGGAAAACCCAAAAATGGAAAAAACCACGGGGCCTAGCCCAGTTGAAAATGATTCCACTAAAAGTTAAGGAAAGTACAATGGTCTGACTCGTCCTTGGAGACGACCAGATTACAAATATCAATTGAGAGTTTTGCAAAAGTCCAACATCACTCCACTGTTAGGTGATGGTCTGGCAGCACTCCGGTGTCAGACGATGGATCGGCAGTGTCACTTTAGTGTCATGGGGTACTTCAGCTTCGGATGGCACTTTGGCGTCCCTTGATGGTCCGTCGGTGATGCGACAGAACTACGGCGGTGGTGTGGCAGAACTACGACTATGGTGCGGCAGAACTATGGCGGTGGTGCGACAGTACTCCGGCGGTGGAGCGACAGAACTCCGGCGGTGGTCGAGGATGAGCTAGGCGGTGGTGCTGGAACTCTTGAAGAGCTCTCTCTAATCTCTAGCCAAAAGTCCCCTTCATGTAGAGAGTGAGGGTCTATTTATAGGTTTTCATGAGTGGCACACCCCGTAAATATAGAGAAGATTCGGGGTAGGTTTGGAGTGCTCCATCGGATGGCCCGTATTGATTTCTTTGATTATAGAGCATTTATCGGACATTTGAGTGTCTTAATGATATCAGAATTTGATGATCTTAGGCTCGTTGGATTCGTCTCGTCGAGCCGCTCGATTCGACTATAAGCATGCCACGTTTGGAAGCTGTTTGATAATCCAAATTGTAGTTTGAACCTTCCAAAATCGCTTCGGGTCCTTGATTTGGACTCATTTGGGCTCGGATTGAGTCGATTTTGGTGTCGTTGAGTTCGTGCTTCCGATACGCTCAGTTTGATTGTAAGTTTGATGAAATTAGAGTTCGGATGATCCCAATTTTAATTTTGGAAGTTACCAACTTGATTTTGCCTCAAGATTCGTGCTGGATCAAAACTATTTTTTAGTGACATATCAGTTGCCCCCCTATTTTCGGACGTCGTAACTTTGTAGAGTCCGAAAATAAATATATATTTGAATCTTTTTGAACTGCTTATGACTGATAATTATGTCAATCTATAATAAATTGGGACGATTATCATACTTCTGTTGAATAATTTAGATATATAAATGAAAATATCTGTAGCAAAATATTATAATTAACACCCTATTAGATAAAGTAATATTAAGTTATTATAATTCACAAAAGTTTTTGGTTATAAATAACGAAAAGTTTTTGTTAATGTACATTTATTAAACTGTAACTTTTTTAATTTTTATATATATTAGTGTACCATTTATAACCATCATCATGAGAAGGCCCAAAAATGGTTATGTTATTAAACTATAAAACGCATAGTATTATATTAACTAAAACTTGAAGTATATGTATATATTAATAAAAAAAACTGTTGAGTATTAATAACCTCTGTACGACATTAATGAATTAAAGTTATTAAGTTACCGTTTATTAAAAACTTATTTCTTTTTCAGTTTACAAATCACTTGGACCGCTGGACGTGAATATGTACTTAATATACATATATTTTTCTTTTATAACTTCGATATCTAATATTTCAGTTATAGCATTACTTTATACTTATTAAGGTATATTTAATTTGTCCGTTTGGCCTTCCTACCACCTCCAAACAGTGGCCATTGAAATAATTAATATATATTGATATTAATTAAAAAATATGGAATGACTTTTAAGTTTCCCTCTTCTTATTCCTATAAATACCCCATTGGGGGGAATGAGGAGCACAATCTCTTGCATTGGTCCAAGTATATTTTCTTTGGATTGATAACTTGGAGATTGTCAGTGGAGATCAAAGCTCGGTACTCTTACGCAGGCTCCAGTTCACTCCTAGTGGGGGAAAACTGTCCGGCAAGAGTTTAAATACCGGTGGCGGCGATCAAAGCCTGGTACTCTTATGCAGGCTCCAGTTCACTCCTAGTGGGGGAAAACTGTCCGGCAAGAGTTTAAATACCGGTGGCGGCGATCAAAGCCTGGTACTCTTATGCAAGCTCCAGTTCACTCCTAGTGGGGGAAAACTGTCTGGCAAGAGTTTAAATACTAGTGGCGGCAATCAAAACCTGGTACTCTTACGCAGGCTCCAGTTTACTCTTATTGGGGAAAAACTGTCCGGAAAGAGTTTAAATACCAGAAGCGGCGATCAAAGCCTGGTACTCTTACGCAGGCTCCAGTTTACTCCCATTGAGAGAAAGACTGTCCAGCAAGAGTCTAAATACCGGAGGCAGAGGCAATCAAAACCCGGTACTCTTACGCAGGCTCCAGTTCACTCCCATTGAGGGAAAGACTGTCCGGCAAGAGTCTAAATACCGAGGGGGGAGGCGATCATGATCCGGCGGCTACAACTTTCCCCTGTTCAGCCCTAGGGACCCTCACTGAATAAGAGGAAGGTGTGAGGTTGGACGTCAGGCAGAAGGCCGACGTCACTAGCAGCTTGGGCATAAGACTGACATCACTTGGAGGTCGGGTAGAAGGCCGACGTTACTTGGCGATCGGGAAGAAGACCGGTTTCACTTGGAGGCCAGGTAGAAGGCCGACATCACTTAGAGGTCGGGTAGAAGGTCGACGATAAGGTCGACGATATTTGGAAGTCAAGTAGAAGACCGACATCACTTGGAGGTCGGGTAAAAGACCGGCGACACTTAGTGGCTAGGTAGAAGGCCGGTGTCACTTGGAGGCCGGGTAGAAGGACGATGAAAAATTCGGCAACGGGCAGTAGAGCGTAGATTTCTTGAAAGATTTATAACCCTTCTGAGGGTGTATGTCATAGCATTTGCTCAATGACGTTAACCTATGTGGAAGAGGTTGAGAAAATCCATCAAGGATGTACGACCTATCCGAGGTTGTGTGTCAGAGCGTTGTTCGCTAACGTTAACCTATGTGAAAGAGGTCGAGAGAATCCATCAAGGATGTACGACCTATCCGAGGTTGTGTGTCAGAGCGTTGTTCGCTGACGTTAACCTATGTGAAAGAGGTCGAGAGAATCCACCAAGGATGTATGACCTATTCGAGGTTGTATGTCAGAGCGTTGCTCGATGACGTTAACCTATGTGGAAGAGGTCGGATCGAATCCCCCTGGGATTGATCATATAGTAATTGAGATAGCAATAAAGATTGCATATTTCTCAAATTATTGCTAAAGAGATTAGATTCATTTTTAATTTTCATTGTCATTTTAATCCTTTTTAAAGAAGGTGACAATATCAAAATGAAGCAAATAACACATTAATGTACCATGTAAGACAATATCACAGCTCCGTAATATGACTTAGGGATATAAAAGTTACACCACATAAGACATATACAGAACGACATAACGTTTAACCTGAAAGAAAAATACTATAGATATTAGAGTGACACTTTATTTAATATAAAAGAGCTGCATGATGACACAAAAGCCTCAACTATGCGATCAGTTAATCTCGCCAACCATTTGAATATTATTCAATGATTTTCTTTGTTGTTATTGATTTTGCCCCCAGTGGGATAAGCCTCATCTCGAGCAGGAGAATTTTGAATGAACTGTCCAAGGTAGCCTTGTCGAATAAGTCTCTCAATTTCATTCTTTAGCGGCCTACATGCTTCAGTTTTGTGTCCACGGCTACGGTGGAAGTGACAGTATTGCTCATGATTTCCTGAGTTTGGCTTTAAGGGATTTGGCCACTTAACTTTCTCTTCATCTCGGATGGTCATTAAGACATTTGATTGAGATGTGTTAAGGGGCGTATACTCCTTTTTTGGTTGAGGCTCCCATCGAGATTGTGAAGGTCGAGGGGGCAAGTTATTACTTCCATGTTTCTTCCATTGTGATGATGAATCATCCATCCCTAGTATATTTTTACGCTTCCTAGTTGTTTGCTCAAATTGCTTCTTATGAGCATTAATAGCTTCATCTGCTGAGATTTGGGCCTCCACACGATGAATTAGGTCAGCATATGAATGTATCGTATCTCGCATGAGTGCTGAATAAAAAAGACCAGGACGAAGCCCCCCAAGAAAAACTCCTCTTAGCAACTCAGGATCCACCCCTGTAATTTGTCGAGCTTCGACAGAAAACCTTTGGAAGTATTCTTTGTGTGACTCTCCTTCATTCTGGCGTATCCCAGAGAGATGGGAAGAGTCTTTAATAATTCTTCGATTAGCGACAAATTGTTCGACAAACAATTTGGCTAACTTGACAAACGAAGGAATAGTTCTAGCTGGGAGTGAGTAAAACCACGTACGAGCTTGCCCTTTGAGGGTAACAGGAAATACTTGACAGAGGAGTGCATCCGAGGCTCTCTGAATATGCATAATAGTTCTGTAGTGATCGATGTGCTCATAGGGGTCAGACGTCCCATCATAAGAATCAATGCTCGGTAGTTTGAACCCTACAGGGATGGGATGTTGAAGGATGACTTCTGTTAATGGTGAGGTCTCATGGAAGTCCCACTGATGGAGAGATTGTCTTCCACCTCTGTTGGGGAACTCTTCTTGGACCAAGCGTCTTAGTTCATGGCATAAGACATTGCGCGGGAGGTCAGCAATGTGAGGATGGGTCATATCCTCAGGAATATCCGATGGAATACAGACTAACTGACTGGGGCGTAAAGGATGGGTAGAGCTAGCGGTGTCGGCAAGGTCAACATCTCGTTGTATTTTAGGACGACCCCTTGATTGGGGGATAGGGATGTCTTCCTGAACACGTTCGGGTTCAACACCTCTAGCTAGTGATGGATCTTGAGGAAGACGAATCTCCTCCTACTCTGCTAACATTGGTTGTCTGGCTCCTCGCAGGAGTTGAAGGATCTCCTTTTGAGATTCCACCATTTTTCGGATGCGGTCCTCCATAGATGGTCCAGATGTCCCTTCTCCAGCAAGGTTTTGCCCACTATGGTGAAAAGAGGCAGATGCTTGACGTCCCTGATTCAGGGACTGATTCCTGGACAGGTGAGAGTTGGAGCGAGAGGCTCCCTGGTGGCGATTGCTACACCTGTTGGCCATTGAAGTAATGATTAATATAGTGGGATTGTGTTCCCACAGACGGCGCCAAACTGTTGCAGGCTAGAATATACGCGGCGATAGAGTTATAATTCTACGTCTTAGCGTTGCACAGATATTCAGCTCACACACAGAGAACACAATATTTTTTACGTGGAAAACCCAAAAATGGAAAAAACCACGGGGCCTAGCCCAGTTGAAAATGATTCCACTAAAAGTTAAGGAAAGTACAATGGTCTGACTCGTCCTTGGAGACGACCAGATTACAAATATCAATTGAGAGTTTTGCAAAAGTCCAACATCACTCCACTGTTAGGTGATGGTCTGGCAGCACTCCGGTGTCAGGCGATGGATCGGCAGTGTCACTTTAGTGTCAGGGGGCACTTCAGCTTCGGATGGCATTTTGGCGTCCCTTGATGGTCCGTCGGTGATGCGACAGAACTACGGCGGTGGTGTGGCAGAACTACGACTATGGTGCGGCAGAACTACGGCGGTGGTGCGACAGTACTCCGGCGGTGGAGCGACAGAACTCCGGCGGTGGTCGAGGATGAGCTAGGCGGTGGTGCTGGAACTCTTGAAGAGCTCTCTCTAATCTCTAGCCAAAAGTCCCCTTCATGTAGAGAGTGAGGGTCTATTTATAGGTTTTCATGAGTGGCACACCCCGTAAATATAGAGAAGATTCGGGGTAGGTTTGGAGTGCTCCATCGGATGGCCCGTATTGATTTCTTTGATTATAGAGCATTTATCGGACATTTGAGTGTCTTAATGATATCAGAATTTGATGATCTTAGGCTCGTTGGATTCGTCTCGTCGAGCCGCTTGATTCGACTATAAGCATGCCACGTTTGGAAGCTGTTTGATAATCCAAATTGTAGTTTGAACCTTCCAAAATCGCTTCGGGTCCTTGATTTGGACTCATTTGGGCTCGGATTGAGTCGATTTTGGTGTCGTTGAGTTCGTGCTTCCGATACGCTCAGTTTGACTGTAAGTTTGATGAAATCGGAGTTCGGATGATCCCAATTTTAATTTTGGAAGTTACCAACTTGATTTTGCCTCAAGATTCGTGCTGGATCAAAACTATTTTTTAGTGACATATCATATATATATATATATATATATATATATATATATATATATATATATACTTCAAATTCAAAAACTTTTAAATAATAATCAAAATTAACAATCAATAAATTAAAATGTGCTGCACAGAGGAATCAACGGATTTGTTAGGAACCTGTTGACGTTAACAAATACTTTACTGTACAAGCGGTGACAACCTACAAAGCCGGGCGGATTGCGTGGCTGCCTCGTGCTACGGGACAAAGTGCTCCTTTATAATTTTTTAGGGATTTTTACATACATAACATTTCAAACTATTATAATTACATATTTAACACCTAAAATTTTATATTTACTAATATACCATTTAAAACTTCTCTTTTCATCTATTCTAACACTCCCTGCTACCCCGTCAAAAATCCCGTCTGCCTCGTGTCTTCCCTTCGACCCGCCTTTCCTAGTTTCCGAGATCTTACACTCATTTGCTGCCACGGATTCACCACTGCCGGCTGTACCGTGGATGGGAAGGATCTCAGCGGCACCATTAAAGAGATTTTGGGTATGTATGTCTCCATCGGCTGTACCGGGAATGAGAAGGTTCTCAAAGACTTGCAGACGGAGATCACATAAGGGGATGTTGAAGTACCGCTTGAGTAAGCATCGTTTGAACGTCTCTGGGATTCTTATGTGTTATTGGGTTTGATATTCTATTTTCATCTTTGAACATTTGGACAGTTAAAGTCTTATTTGTCATTGCAGTGTATTGTAACTTAAGAAGGATTTGAGCGAATGTTTCTTTTAGAATTAAGTGCTGTTTTATCTCAATGTAGTTAAGTAATCTTTTTTTTTTTTTTACATTGCTGAACACTGATTGTTGAGAATTTTCTTCTTGTCTTTTTTTTTTTTCAATTGCTTGCTTTATTTTTCTCTTGTGGGAAACTTGAATTTCCGTTGATAGAAAATTTGTGTCTCGTTTTATTACATTATTTTCTCATATGACTTTTTTAATTGAATTGGATGGGTAGATTTCATGACTGGGAACTAATTGATTTCTTTTAGTGACAATCAGTACTGGGAATTAATTGATTAGTTGCAGATAAAGATTAATTTAAATGCATCATTGATTTTCTATGCCCCTATTTGTCAAATAGAGAGATCGTGGCATACTTGGGACTGAAGAGTAGTTTTTTTTTTTCTTGAATCATAAATTTCTTGAACAGAGTTTTCTATGCTCTATATAGCTGATGTTGAACGTCACAATTAGTGATGTTTACATTTTTCTCTGCATAACATGGGCTATGTAATAATAGGTGCAGACTATGTAAATTGAGGGCAGGTACTCCGGAGCGTGAGATCAAAAACTGGTTATGCATGCCAGGGATTTGGAAGTCATAAAGGCTGATTAGACAGAGGCCTTGAAATCATCTTCTCCTTTGAGGAGGAGAAGGAGCAAGTGATAAGGTGAGTTAGTGTACAACAATCGAACACCAGGGACTCGAAGCATGTCTTCCCTCGTGGAAAGCATGACATCCAATTCACACCATTGTCATCGTCGTCCTCAACGTCATTCTCGATCAGATCAAGAAATGCACTCGTCGTTCTCCAACATCGCCAACTGAAGCGATGGAGAAGGCGGGACAAAGGGAAGACGCGAGATGCGAGGCTGGTAGGGATTTTTAATGAGAATAGTAACGGAGTGTTAGAATAGATGAAAGATGTGGATTTTAGGTGGTATATTAGTAAATATAAAAGTTTAGATGTTAAATTTGTATTTATAATAGTTTGAAGTGTTATGTATGTAAAAATCCCAATTTTTTAATGCGGAAGTCGATCGAGCGTGTAGCAGCGTTCACTGTATCTCGCGGAAATTGATGCCATCATATCTCATGCTCTCGAAAAAAAAAGTCATATATGAAACTATTATATTGCTTTTTATTATTATTATTTTTATGTCTAAGTATAAACTTTGCAGATACTAATACCTTCAAATGCTACTATAAATATTTTCAAAATTGATAATTCATCATTGTTGCGTCCTAGAATATTTGCAGGGGTAAAAAGATATAAAGTTTAGCGTACGAGCATCATACGAAAATCCAGCACACAAATAGGTAGAAAAGATGAGTGCATCAATCACAAGTGACACCATACTTTTACGTGGAAACCCTTGAAAAAGGAGAAAAATTACGGGGTCTGACCCAATTTGAATGAATACACTAATGTTTGCAATTGATTATAAATGAGGCCCTTCGTTAGAAGGAAGGTCTTGACTCGATGTAGCAAATATGCATCATACAAAGTGCAGTATATGCCGGGAGTTGGGAGAATCAGTATTGATATGTTCGTTTGGGCTGTAGGATCATAGTATGCTAGCATTCTAGGTTGGAAGGATCGTATTCGGATGATAGTGGTTGGAAGGGTCATAGCCAGGTGGCGGAGGTCAGGATGACCGTTGTTGGGAGAATAGTGGTCGGAAGGACCGTAGTCTGATGATAGTGGTCGGAAGGATCTTAGTTGGGTGGTGGAGGTCAGGAGGACCAATGTTGGATGATGGTGGTCGGAAGGACCGTAGTCGGATGATAGTGATCGGAAAGATCGTAGTTAGCTGGTGGAGGTCAGGAGGATCATTCTTGGGCAACAGTAGTTAGAAATGATTGTAGTCGGCGATGTTGGTCAGAGATGTCATAATTGGTGACGATCGATTGTCGGGCGCAAGTTTGGGGAATTCCTATGATATGTGGTAGTTGGATGGAAATTCAATGATGGTTGAGAAAAACTCCAACTGTGGTTCGTGGACAGGCGTAAGTCCGACGGTGTTCGACGGATTGGCGGAAGTCTAGCGGTGACCGGGAAGAACTCCAGCAGTGGTCAGCAGACATGCGAAAGTTTGACGATGGCCGGGAAGAATTCCAGCGGTGATCGGCGAACTGGTGGAAATCCGTCGGTGCTCAGTGGACGACTGGCAGAAGTCCGGCGGTGGCCGGGAAGAACTTCTGCTGGGGTTTACAAACGGGTAGCAAATCAACTTTCAACTTTTCCCTTCTCCCCTCATCCTATCTTCTTTCCCACTCATGAGAAGAATGTGAGCTATTTATAATTTTTTGAGAGTGACATGACTTGTAAACATGGGGAAGATCAAGGTCAAGATTAAATAGACGACTGATTTTGATCCCTTTGATCGTGAACTGTTTATTGATCATTTGAGTGTCTTAATGATATAAGAACTCAATGATCTTAGTCTCGTTGGATTTTTCTCATCGAGCCACTTGATTTGACTATAAACATGTTACGTTTGGATCTTGTTTGGCAATCCAAAATATAGTTTGAACCTTCAAAAAGTGCTTTGAACTCTTGATTTGTGCTCATTTGGGCTCGGATTGGACTTATTTTGGTGTCGTTTGGTTCATCTTTTCGAGACGTTCAATTTGACTATAAGTTTGCTGAAATCAGAGTTTGGATGGTCCCCGATGTAATTTTGGAAGCTTTTAACCACTACCAAAAAATAGGGTTTTCGCAGTGCAATTTTTCACCTTTCCCGGCGGTTATAACTGCTACTATTTTCTTTGCAGCGGTTTTAGAACCGCTACATTACCGCTGTGTTTGCAATGCGCTGCAACGGCCTTCCGCAGCGGTTTTAGGATCGACGGGGTAGCTATTTACGCATGCGTATTTTTGCAGCGGTTATAACCGCTGCAAAATAATTAAAATGTAGCGGTTATAACCGCGACAATATTAAGCAAAATTTTCCTGATTCTAAATTTGCGGCGGTTTTCTGGAGTATAGTGGCGGTTTTAACCGCCACAATATTAAGCGAAAATTAGTAGGCGGCGGTTTTCTGGAGTATAGTGGCGGTTATAACTGCCACTAAAGCCCAGAATTTTTTTTTTAAAATTCTGAAACCTTGCGGTTCACCCTAGAGCTAAGTTGGTTAGCCATGTTGAAGTCACTACAAAAACACAAGCAAGCTACAACAGATACAAAAAAATGATGAGAAGAGTTTCCATGAATGTTTTTTATATTGCATTTGCTCTGTTACAATGATTAATTCACTTATAACAAGAGAAAAAGAGTAAGTAAAATACTAAACAACCCTTTAGTAGTTACATAGCAGAGATGTCAAGTTAGTGGAGAACGAAGACAGCAGTGAGTAAAATGCACAGTCGGAGCATTATATGTTTGTTATTTAAATGTATTATGAAATAACTTAAGCTAGCATAGTAGCATATGATATGCATTTTGATATCGTTGAGTATGATGAGTATTTCAACAAAAAGAAATTACTAAATGCCAAGTAAGTAGCATATGATATGCATTTTGAGTGAATTCATTTTTATTATAATTACAAATTTCTTAGGGCAAGGTAAGCTATAAATTGCAAATGTGTTGCTCAAACCCAAAATATAGGGAAATAGCCTTGTCCAACTCTAGGTTCAATGATCTTTCATTTATAAATTAAATTGATTACTCACTAACTAGCACAATAAAATATGTGTAACACACATAACTTAAAGTTTTGAATTAGAACAATTCAAAACATTATTTTTTTTAATGTTTTCTTGCCCATATTTTGCTAGGTTTATAATAAGGTTTTGAATTTGATCAATTCTAAAAGAAAATGTAAGTTTTGATTGCAAATCTAATTTACACTCCTTAGTCTGCATGAATGTGGAAATCTAACTAACATTCAATACTATATTTCACTCTAAAAAAAATGGGCGAAATGTAAAGGAGGCTTCCCATTTCATTTTTAAAAACCAACGAAACCTAAACCCTAAGGAATGCAAATGAAGAAAATGAAGAAAAACAATGAGAAGAAAAAGTGAAGAAGAGGATGAAGGGGAAGAGACTCACTGTGAAGAGGATCGGACGCACGGTCTGCCGGGATTCGCAGGAGGAGAAGACTTTCGTCACAGCGGATTCGCTCCCGTCGCGCGAGCAAGAACGAAGAAAAGAATTAGGGCTTCGGTTCACTTAAAGTCACGATTGGGCTTTACCAGCGGTTTTAACCGCTGCAATTTGCACCGGTTTTAACCGCTGCAAATGGAATCAATTTTCTGCTGCAAAAATGTTTTTCGCAGCGGTTTTTAAAACCGCTGCAACGAAGCGATGGGATAGATCCGGTTTTTTGGTAGTGAACTCAATTTTGCTTCAAGATTGGCATCCGATCAAGATAAATTTTTTTATGATATATCAATCATAAAATTCATTTAATTAAATATGATCCGGATGCAATATTTAAATGGGAAGCATTCAAAATTAAATTCAAGACCATTCGAAATTTGATTTTTGCAAATTTATAATTTGCTAGAATGATGACACAAAAATTGATTCAATATATCTCCATGTAAGCCAACATCAAGCACTTAAAGAGTAATTAAAATTTTCATAATTCTAATTGTTGGAACAAATGATATTTGTACACTTACAAGCAAGATGAGCATTTCAATGAGAGAAATCCAACAATCTCAACATCATAAATTATGAAGTCATTATGAATACTTAATTATTAAGAAGAAAATCTATAATCTATGAAATTAAAATGAGTTGTCCGGTGGAGTGTTTGAGATATTTTAATAGAACTTACAAAAAAAAAGTCACTGAAAAAATTTATAAATAGACCCTCATATTTCATATGAAAGAGGTTTAGAACTACAGCTGAACTCGAAGAGTTTGAATATATGAAGAATTCTAGAACAATATTTGACGATAGATAATATTGACAACCGTTACCAGCAATCAACATTGTCCGGCTAAGTGGTATGCATGTTGTTGGCTATTCATCATTGCTAGTTTGCGAGAACCCAACTGTCATTGCCCGATTGCTATCGCATGATCATCTTTGCCTAATCTACATCAACTAAATATTATCACTAAACTGTCATCGTCTAACTATCATCATCACTCTCTACTACTCCAACATTCTCTACTACAACGACCACATGAGACCAAGTTAAAGTTCCAAACATTATAATCATGTATTATCCAATTGAGTGGATTTAAATTAGCCTCGACCTTCATACTCTTTCTTTCTTTAAAATTTTCATGGAAAAATTATGATGTTTCTTAATTATAATTTTTTTTATTTATATATGTGCTAATTCTTCATGAAAATTTAAGACATTTAATATTTATTATCTCTAATATTCTACCACATAATAAAAAATAATTATAATTTTATACATACTTTGAATCAAAATGAAGCATTGAAATATATAATTAGAACATATCAAATGTTTGATAAAAATATCATAATCAAAATTATGTCATGACCAGTACATATAGGTGGTACATCATTAACTTCAAGTTGGCATTCACATTTGAGTCTCATAAATGACGGTACAAAAATAATACTAACGAAAATGGGCAATCGCTGAAATCATCAATGACAAAAAAATTCATATTTAATATTCAAATATTTCTCTTAATTTAGTAATTTACTCTTATATTGAACAACAATCATGCGTGATTTACTTTCTTCTAATCTAAAAGGAGATTTATCTCTCCGTTATTGTTGTGGTATTTTGTGGGGATTATTATGTACAGAATTCGGATTTAAAGAATTTTTTTTGTTTTGTGATTGTGAACAATAAAAATACAATAAAAGAGCAATTATTTTTCACCAATATGCTTTCATTGCTGCACTTTTACTGTACTATTACTGTTCACAATCACAAACTCGAACAATTTTTTGGATCCAAACTCTACACGTACGTCATAATCTATTGATATTTTGTTGCCATGGTTTACCTACATTTATACTTTAAAGTAGTATTAAAATAAAATAATACGATTGAGTGTTTAAATAAATTATAGTGCTGAGGTTTGACCGTACAGGATAAACGCCGTTGGCAAAGAAAGCTGGTAGTGAGGATTGGCAAGCCTGCTTAGGGAAAATGATGAAGACTCCGGCTTCATTTGAAATATATTTTTTTAAAATTTTTTAACATAAACTTTTAATATAAAATTTTAAATTAATTTTTTTTTGTAAAATTATTTAATAAATAGAAAAAGTTATTTCAAATGAAGCTTGCATTTGGATAAATTTTTTTACAGATTTGTAAAATTATTATAGCGAAATTAGCTTTTTAAATTTATTATAGAAAACAGTTTTTTGGTAATTTTTTTTTAAAGTAGTAAAATAGTAATAACCAAACAGAAATTAAGTTTGTGATTTAAAAATCAATACAGTAAAAAAAAAGTCCCAAATGAAACCTTAGATAGATACATAGGTAATTTTTTTTGTTGGACGAGTTTTAAAATTTTTAAATTTGTTTATATATATAATAAAAATTAAAAAATCATTTTAACTTTTTTTATTAGAAAATGCTTAGTGAGAAATCAAATGTCATGCAATTTTTTTAGTCATGTTAGATTTTTTATAATGGTAAGATATTAAACGTTAAAAATTTTCTAGTATGAAAGAAATATAAAAATAAAGTTATGATAAATCCAAATATCACAATTTGACGTAGTATAAATGATAATAAATGGATTAAAAAATATTAAAAAGTATTAAATATACTTTAAAATAAATATAATATAAATTATTTATAAGCAAGACTAATTTTAAAATAAATCTAATAACTTTAACTCCAGCTTATGTCACAGGAGCGAAATTATTGCCTAATTAAGCTAATTAAGCCCGCATTAACACAAGCTTTGCATGAGCATATATATTAGTGATGACAAAAACAATGCTCATTGCATATATACTGCATTGTTTATATGTTCACAAGATAGTTCCCATTTAAAAAAATGTAGTTAGCATCCATCCAATAACAAACATGGACTTTTAGATGTTTGTCAAAGATGTTTTCATCATCGGCAGTCCTCAGCGGAGTTGTGATGAAGTCATGATCTCCGATAGGCAGTCAGTTAGATTTATGTATTAGAAAATTGCTTTAAAAAGCAATAAAAAGTCATTTCAAACGAAATCTTAGTATATATTTGATTAAAGAAAGATGTCAATTATATTATTTATTAGAAGTCTGAAATCATTTAACCATATATAATGAGCTCAAGAGTCCAACAAGCAACCAAATCCTTCAACCAAAGTCAAAGTATGATAAAAGAGAAATATGGATGTCAGCAGTCAAATCATAACAGTAACATTTATATGATTATGAATTTGTGCAAAAATAATAAAACTCACATACAGTAACAGTAAAATATGTAAACAATAAAAAAGCACAGTAAGGAAGTCAATAAAACAGTACAATGGGGAAATCAATATACCAATTAGGTGTCAAATTGATAAAACAGTTGTCATATCAGTACTATGAATCAGTAAAAAAATCATACAAAATAGAAAAAATAAAGCATAAGTAAAAACTGTCATAATCATATCAATGCATTAAAATCCTATAATAATGTACACTTATTATTCAGTTATTATATATTAGTATAAAATCAATATTTTAAACACATGGTCTATATATATATCACATACTTAGTATACCATATGCTTAATATTAGTACAGTGAATCAATAACAATAATAATAGTAATGAATCAGAAGTAATATCAAATCATATCAATGTCAATATCAATAATAGCATCATTATAGTGTTATTAGAAAAACTGGTGCCAATAATAGTAAAGCAATACAATAATAGTAAATGTGTACAATGATAACAAATCAATACAATATCAGTAAAGTCATACATAAATAATAAATCTATAACACATATTTCGGTGGTCACACTTAAACAAATAAGAAGTCTTATCTATCACGATATTTTTTATTAGTAGGTAATCAATAATCAGTAATTGTTGGCTTATTAAATAGAGTCGTCAATCTTTGCACGTCGGCACAAATAATAACTCCTAATCATTTTATCATATGAATCATTAGAGGATAACACACAATCATATTAGTTAAAGGAAAGTTCATTGGCCCACCATTTTATACAAGTCAATCAATCTTCAACCAATGGGTCAACAAATCTTTACTTATCTTTTACACACATTGCAATAAAAGTAATAGCAACCAGCTATTACCCAATCACATATAAATTTTTATTCTCAATGGTTATATTAATAATATGCTTAAATAGAAATCTCTAATTTCTATACAGTATAAATCATGCAAAATTCAATAGCTTCTATTATAATATGTGAAATTCATAAATATTGTAGTCAAAATATTCAAAATAATTAGTACAATACAAATAAAAAAAATTATGTTGAAAAAGTTCAATAAAGCTAAAAACAGTGATAGGACTACAATCACATACTTAGACCTGAACAATTTTTATAAAAGTGATAAATCGATCCAAAGACCAAAAATTCATATTTTCCTTTTTCTTTCCTCTTCCTCTTCCTCTGAAGAAAAAATAATTGCAATAGTTTATAAGTTCTGAAAACAATAATGCGCTCTAGGCCTAATGGCACAACACTCCAGTTCAAATAGAAATTCATCATATTTGTTTCCATTTTCAAATATTTTAAAAAAATTCAAGTTATTGCACAATGGGGGTTTAAAGGATTGTAGTCACACGATTGAGGTCGAAGGATCGTAGTTGGCGGACGACGGGGGTAGGAAGGACCATAGTCAATGGGTGATAGGGGTCAAAAAAACTATCGTTAGGTGGTTGAAGTCAAATGATTATAGTCAGTAGGAGACGACGAAGGTCATAAGGGTTATAGGCAGTAGGTGATGGGGATTAAAAAGACTGTAATATGTCGACTGAGGTCGAATGAATGTACTCAATAAGTAATAGAGGTTGGAAGTACATTAGTTTAGTGATGAGGGTCAAAAAAATAGTAGTTGAGTAACCGAGGTCGAAGAACTGTAGTCAGTAGACAACGAAGGTCGGAAAGACCCTAATTGTCGAGCAATTATGATCGGAAGAAACTTAGTTTATGGGTGGCAGACGTTAGAAGGATCGTAGTTGGATGACAGAGGTCAATTGTATCATAGACATTGGGTGACGAAGGTTAAAAATACTATATATAGTCAAGCAATGGTGGTCCAAATAATGGTAGTCGGGTCCGACGGAAATGAGGGTTCACCTACAATGGTGCTTAGGTGAAGCTCAGAGATTCTTCGAGCTTGAGAGCTATCTTGAATCTCTAGCCCAATGTCCAAGCCTCCCAATCTCAAAAGTCCCCTCAAGCTGGGAGAGGGGGAATATTTATAAATTTTGATAGTGACATGCTCCATAAAGATGAATAATATTCATGATAAATTCAGATTGCTTCATCGATCAACTCATATTAATTCTCTTGATTATAGAGCATTCATTAAACATTTAAGTGTCTTATTGATGTCAGAATTAAGTAATATATATTGGACTCGTTGGACTTGTATCGTTGAGCTGCTCGATTCGACTATAAACGTGCCAGATTTAAAGATCATTTGATCATCAAATTAATATTCTGAAGCTTCCAAATATGTATTAAGTCATCATTTTGGACCCATTTGGGCTTTGTATTGCACCGATTTCGATGTGTTGGGTTAGTCTTGTCAAGACATTTAATTTGACTATAAGTTAGCATAAATTGAAGTTCTGATGCTCCTGCATTTAATTTGAAAGTTTTCAATTGAGTTATACCTCAAGATTCATGCCCGATGAAGCAAATTTTTTGCGCTGTATCAATTATAAAAAATGTTAAAAAGATTAAAAAATTAAAAGATAAATAATATGAAATTAATTTATAGTGATATATAATTTTTAAGTATTATTAATAATTTTGTGCTTAAATTTTATAATTTTAATTTATATTAAGTAAATTATAACCAATATTTTTTAAACGAGTATATTAGAGCTAACAAATCGAGTTAGGATTAATGCAAAATTATACACTAACTCATCAAAATATGTCTCATAAGATATTTATTGAGTTGAGCAAGGAATCATCTTAACTCAGTTGCACCTCTAATCCCAGGCAATAAGTGGCATTTATAACTTAAAAATGAGAACTATTAACAAGCTTCTACAAGAAAAAGTACCAATAATGAATCAAACTATATATACTACAGAAATTTCTTTTTTTTTTATTGTAGTTGTTGCATCATGGAGCATTCGCGACGATAAAGAAATATAAAGTTTAGCATCTTAGGGTTGTACGAAGATCCAACACACAAGCTGATAAGAGAGAGGGTGTAGTGTTTATAAGAGACGCTAGAGTTTTTATGTGGAAACTCTTGAAAAGGGGGAAAAACCATGGGGCCTGCCCAAGTTTGAATGAATCCACTAGTATTTGCAGTCGATTACAAATGTACATCATATAGAGAGCATTACATGGTGGGAGTTATAATAATCAATATAAACATGTTTGTTTGGTTGGATGGGCCATAGTTGGCACGAGATAGGGGTTCGAAAGATCGTAGTTGGCAGGAGACCGAGGTTAGAAAGATTGTTGTCTAGTGATGGAGGTCGGAAGGACCATAGTCGGCAGGAGACAGGGGTCCGAATGACCGTAGTAGAAGGGCAATACTCTGAGAGAACTCTAATAGTTAAGTGGTGGCCCGGCAAAAGTCTGAGTCTCAAGTTGTGGTCCAGCAGCAGTCTGGGCCTCAGGTGGCAGTCCGACAGAAGTTCAGGCCTCAGGTGGTGGTCCGGCAGAAGTTCAGACCTCATTTGGTGGTCCGGCAGAAGTCTGGGCCTCAGGTAATGGTCCGGTAGAAGTTCGGGCTCCAAGTGGTGGCCTGGTGGAACACAAGGCCTCAAGTGATGGTCCATCAAAGCTAAGAGCCTCAAGTGGTGGTTCGGTGGATCTCAGGGCCTTAAGTGGTGATCCGACGAAGGTGAGGACCTTAAGTGGTGGTCCGACGGAGCAACGACATCAAGCTGTGGTCCAACGGAACTCCGTCGGTGGTCGAGGAGGAACAAGGAGGCAAGAGCGATCTCCGATCTCTCTCTTGAATTCTTTTCCTTCAGGGTCCCTTTCAAGAAAAAATGAGGCTCTATTTATAGATTTTTGGAGTAGCATGACCCATAAATAGGTGAGAGATTAAGGGCAAATGGGGAGTGGCTGGACGGACGGCCGATGTTGAATCCCTTGACTATGGACCGTTTGATGGACATTTGAATGTTTTAGTGATGTCGGAATTTGGTGATCTTGGGCTCATTGAATTCATCTCGTCGAGCCGCTCTATTTGACTATAAGCATGTTTTGTTTGGGAACCGTTTGGTAATCCAAATTGTCGTTCAAACCTTCCAACAATGCTTCTAACTATTGATTTGGCCCATCTGGGCTCGTATTGGATTGGATTTGGTTTCGTTGGGTTCGTATTTCCGAGACGTTCAGTTCGGCTATAATTTTGTTGAAATCGGAGTTCAGATGTTCCCGAATTTAATCTTTGAAGTTTCCAACTTGATTTTGCGTCAAGATTCGTGCCCGATAAAGATAATTTTTTTAAGGATATATCATTAGTATATAAGGAATTCTACTCAAATATCTAAAACATTTTTTATGTAATGAATATGATTTTATTGAAAACTTTATAATTAAATTCCCTAGAGATGGCGCCCTCCTATGCTTATTAGTGAAGGGCATTAAAAATAAAAGGAATTTAAGAAATTAAACTAAGAACTAGATGGTTTGGGCCACAACGAAAATGTTATGTGGAATTAAGTGTTGCAGTTAGGGCTAGGATCCACTGGAGCCGACATAAGACTTTTGTAGCGGAACGGCCCGTTTAAGCAGCCCATTTTTGGGTCATATGTACAATTTGTTAACATTCGGCAAAAATCAACATGAAGCCTACTTTTTTTTTAAAAAAAAAAGTAATATTCATTTGGGATGGCTTTTTTAATACTTCTTAAAACAAAATTTTAATATAAAACTAAAATTTATATACTAAAAAACTTCTTTAAGAAACAATAAAAAAATTATCCTAGACGAAGCTTAATCACAAATTCATTTATGAACAAAATATTGAACCTAAGCCACAAAAGAAAAAAAAATCTAATATAAAACTTTAGGATTTCATTTTATCTCACTAAAAAACTTTAGGATTTCACTAAATTATGAAAAATATAAGAGTCGAGTTTGGTTAACTTAATATGTGATATCTGAAGTTTGACCCTCCATTTATATATTTAAGAATTTAAGTGTTACGGGAAAAATGAGTTTTAGATAATATAGATAAAAAAAATGCATCAAAGATTGTCGCTAACTAACTGTGTGAAATCACCAACGTGTTGGATGAAGTCATTGACTTCTTGGATAAAATCGACGACTTAGACTTTGTTTAGGACAGCTTTTTTATTGCTTCATAAAATAGCTTTTTAGTATAAAAAAATTAATTCATGAAATTTTTGTATTATAGAACTGGTTTAGAAAACAATAAAAAAATTGTTTCAAACAAAATCTTAGTGGTTGAAATCACTAACTTATTTGAATGAATTTATGGGTGAGAAGCCTTGGAGTTTGGGTGGATAGCCCGATTCAGCCTTTATATTGAATGTTCCATGTTTTTGAAATTTGGCTATCAAAGCAGTTGCTTTCATTTATACCACAATCTACAATGAACTGAAAATAAAAGCTTCTGATTGGGTAGTAAGTAAGAGGAAATTTACTAATCAAGTGCGCACTTAGAACTTAAACGTTATTATAAATCCCAAAAAGCTGAAGTCCAATTGAAGGCCATTTGAATGAGATTCACTGTCCTATTCAATACTAATCAATTATTCAAAAGTTGAAGTTGTTGGGTAACAATAAATTACTTTTTATCTTTACATTTCTAACCAAACATGCCTCCCTCAATAGCAACATATATATATTTAGGTTGTTCTTTGTCTGGTTTTGGTCTTTAGCTCGGTTCTTGGTGGTTGATTCTCTGTCTGGTTTTGGTCTTTAGCTCGGTTCTTGGTGGCCATTGTATATTTGGGACTCTTGACAGTTGCTGCTCTAGTGCTCTACCTCCAATGATGGTCCAAATCAGGCAACGGGGTGGTGTTTCTAAGTCCGGCTGCCTTCAAGGATTTTCTTTTTTCTTTTATTTTCAGACTGCTTTGCATTCTGTCAATTATTATATTGTTTTAAATGTGTCCTTTTCTTGTTATGACCTCTTTATGATCTTGATTTGTATGCCTCATTTTCTATTTGAATAAATAACCATTTATGATATATATATATATATACACTAGAAGGTAAGCTTGTATGTCCATTAAGTACATAGTCAACCTTTTGATTCTCCTATGAAGGGCTTCAGGATAGAGCATTTTTTTTTCAAAAATACAGTCCCAATTATATCATATTTACTAAGAAATAAATACCATGATGTCATGCATAATCAAACGGGATTTTAAATTTATATCCTATAGAATCTATTTGGAATGGCTACAATATTATATAAAATTTGTTATTCTTTTTAATAAACTCATAGAGGGACCTACACGTTTGAAAGAAGAAGAAGATCGCAAGCAAAAGAAGAGACCATCAGCTTACTGCTCGAAGGAGCAACAACAAAAAAGAAAAAAATGAACTAGTCAATGGACCCCGGAGGAAAGCCAGACCTCGCAAAAAACCTAAAAAAAATCTGTGGGAGGTTAGAAGCCAACCCCAAAAAATGGAGGACAGAAAATAGAAGATCAGTCATGGCCTCCAACAAAAATAATTGTTGCTCAAACAACAAGAAGAAGGCATTAACCAACTCAAACAATGATGCTTCAGCATAACCGACATGCTAATGGCAAATTATTATGTCCGGTGTCCGGATTCGTCCGGACACCAATCCAGACATGCCACGTCACCCAAATACACCGGGCTCCGGTATATTTGAGTGACGTGGCGCGTCTGGATTGGATGTCCGGACATCCGGTAACCAAACGTAATAATTCGCCCATGCTAATAGACTCATCCAGCGCAAAATTCCAATATGCACTCTGATTGGGGGAAAACAACTTAACTATTTTTGTTATAGAAAACAATTAATCTTCATAAAATTCTTTAAATGCAGAAAGAAAATTATTCTAAACAAATTCTTGGTATAACGATAAATATTTTTGATTAAGAGTTAATAGTATATATTTTTTTTTTTCACAAAAAACTATAATAATAATGAATTAAAATCTTTTATGAAAAAAATAATATTCATAATATCTTTTAAAAACTAAATAAACTTTTATTATTTTTATTTTTATGGTTTACATAAATTATACAAATGGGTTATATGAACCTAAACAATCACAAGTATATAAATATGGGCCTATGGCTGTTTGCATTGCCCGTTTCAAAGCCTTAATTAATGTAAAAATTATTTTTGTATTGAATCCATTTGTTGTTCAAACTTATTTGTGCTCCTTAGAGCAAAAAAAATTATTTTGTACGGGACGGCATCCGGAAACCAACTAGAATATGTCACATTATTTTTTTGCTCAGTACCGAGCAATACCGAGTGACGTGACTCATTCTGATTGATCTCCGAACCATCCGATATCTCCTCACAGAATAATTTCTCCCTCCGAGCAGATTTCCGTTTATTTTCATTTGAGCTTTGGAAACCAATACAATCAAAGTTTCAGTATAGTGTTATATAGCACTGAAATCATTGTACTCTCTAATTATACTTATTGATTGGTTTCATTTTATTTCTCAATGAAGTGCAGTTTAGTTATGTTGTAATTTTTTATAAAATTATAGAAGCACTTCATAAATTTTTGAATTGTAAGTGCAGTATGATGAGTGATTTCTTTTTAACAAATTTTATGAATATTTTTATTTGAGTTTTAATTATTTTATAATTTAGTTGATTATTAATTCATCATTCAAAATTTTATTCGATCAAATATGAAACTTAATGCAATTTTTTGATTGAAAGTTTATGAATTAATTTCAGGATTATTTGACTTCCAATTCTATCAAACTAGGCTTGATCTCGGGCTTTCTTATTGTTTCTTAGAGTAGCTTTACAATACAAATTTTTTAAATTTTTTTACTAAAAAGCTGCTCTAAGAAATAGTGAAAAGCTATCCCAAACGAAACCTTATAATGAAAATGAGCATTTTGAAGAGACGAACTTCAAAGAATCAAAAGTAGTCTATCCGAGTAAAAATGAGCCCATATTAGGATTCTAAATGTGGTTGAAAACTTTGGGATAGTAAATGATGGATTAAATGGTCTCTAAATTTTCATACTTATTGTCAAATAGAGCATTTTGATGAGACAAATCCAACTAGCCCAACATTAAGACATTTAAATACTAAATAAATGACTAATGATCAAGTGATTCAATATAAAGCATTAAGACATTATTTGAATACAATCACACAATCAATTTCATTCAATTATTATCTTCTAAATATTGTCACTCAGTCATCATAAAACTATTTTACTATCAGTCAACCAATGCCATTATATTGTCATTACTTAGCCACCATAGTGATGCAGTAGCTTACCGTAGAGAGAACCTGCGGCTCACTACAACGCCACTACTAACGGCCTGATACGCTCTCTCATTCCATTTCCTACTTTTAGTTATATAGTACCGCATTACTTTTATACAGCCAATCCCTGTTTAGCTTTATTTTAGTAATTTCGTGGAGTAGTATTATATAGGGAAAATTAAAACTATGAAGCACTGTTGAACATTATCATCCTTTTCTGAAATAGAGAAAACCGAGCACTGGAGTTCAGTGTCTCGTTACTGTTCTATTGCTCGTTGCATTTCTCTTCTCTAGGTTGATTGTGCGATCGCTGGCATTAGAGTTGGTATCAGAGCCATAGCAACCGGGAAGAAGAATGGCAGATCGGGGTAAGGAACCAGTATCGGATGAATCGAGAACTCTCGATTCGTTATGGGCAAACCAGGAAACTGTCAATCGACGGATTGACGAGCTGACCGCCGAAGTTCGGCAGCTGGCAGTAGATTTTCGCCGCGAGTTCAATCTCAGAAGGGCGAGACAAACACCACTTCGAATTCACAGGGAGATTCAACCGGCAGTTCGGCCACAGAGGCGGAGGGGAATGGAAGCAGGACGTCAATGGGGGACGCCGCAGACAGGCCTTCAGGCGACTTCCGATTCTGAGGACGAGGAAAATTTGTACCGGGGAACAGTGGCAGAAGATTCAGAAGACGAAGATACAGGCCATCCTTACTTACACAATGCACACGGGCAACAGCGACCGAGAACAACGCACCACCAGGAATTCAAGGTTAAGCTCGATATTCCCTTCTTCGATGGTCACCTGCACATCGAGGATTACCTCGATTGGGAAAAGGCAGTGGAAAATTTTTTTGATTATATGGACATAGATCCAACCAAACACGTGAAGTATGTTGCGTGTAGACTGAAAGGGGGAGCCAGCGCGTGGTGGGCGCAGGTATCACAAATGCGGTTACGAGAAGGGAAAGGACCGGTGA
The DNA here is from genome assembly GCA_022539455.1 of Dendrobium nobile. NCBI lineage: Eukaryota > Viridiplantae > Streptophyta > Magnoliopsida > Asparagales > Orchidaceae > Dendrobium > Dendrobium nobile. The sequence continues at coordinate 47,696,217 of CM039730.1, forward strand.
GGAGCTGGAACAGATTAAAGCAATTACTCCGATCTCAATTCTTGCCAACCGATTATGAACAAATCCTTTATATGCGATACCAACATTGCACTCAAGGAAATCGATCGGTCAGCGAATACACAGAGGAGTTTAATCGGTTGAGTGCAAGAAATAATCTGAACGAGTCTAACAATCAGTTAGTTGCCCGGTATATTGGAGGTCTTAAGGACAGCATCCAAGATAAACTTGAGCTAAACTCGGTCTGGTCCGTATCTCAAGCAGTTAATTTCGCCATGAAGGCGGAAATGCAGCAAAGCCGATCTTACAAGACCTCCTATAATCGCAGACACTGGCAGGAGACACAATTCGGACAGAACAGGACGGCATCCCCTGCTGTCAAACCAGGCTCAAGTGCAGAATCACCAGTTGTGAGTCCGAGTGGCCCCAGTGCTTCGCCGGATGTCAAGCTTCAAGCAAAATTAAGAAAGCCAGGTAAAGAAAACCCGTACGTTAAGCCTTCTACAATTAAATGTTTTCGTTGTTTTCAGCAAGGACACAAGTCGAACGAGTGTCCCCAAAGACAACAAGTACAATTGGCAGAAGCTGAAGAGGGAAGCGGGTCTAGAACAGTTGAGTCAACTGATGAAGAAGAGGCTGAAGACGTTTATGCGGATGAAGGTGAACCTGTAATTGCCGTGTTAGAAAGGTTGCTGTTGGCTCCAAGACAAAATTTAAACTCACAACGGCACGCCCTGTTTCGGACACGCTGCACAATCAATGGGAAGGTGTGTGATCTTCTGGTAGATAGTGGATGCACGGAAAATGTGATTTCACGATCTGTGGTTCAGAACTTACAACTGAAGACCTTCAAAAATTCTAATCCCTATAAAATCAGTTGGGTAAAGCGTGGAATTGAGATCTTAGTATCTGATTCGTGCCGCGTCACTTTCTCTATTGGGAAGCAATACATGTGTGAAGTGGTCTGTGATGTCGTCGAGATGGACGTATGTCACTTGATACTTGGGAGACCGTGGCAATACGATGCCGGAGTTATATACGATGGTCGTGCCAACTGCTATTCACTAGATTGGAAGGGGCGGAGACTAAGATTACTGCCTAGTTCGGCGGAAAGGAATTCTGCTAAGATTGATACCAAAGGAGCTGCAATGCATGTGGTCAGTGGAGCCAAACTCCTACAGTTGTGGCGGCAGAAAGAACCAATGTTCGCATTGATAATAGCTGAACCCAATACTACCGCAAGCCAAAGTAGTATGCATGAAGATATACTGAAGTTATTGGACCAGTACAAAGCCATCACTCCAGATGAATTACCGGCTCAACTCCCACCACTCAGGAATATACAACATCAAATTGACTTGGTGCCGGGTGCCAGCTTACCAAGTTTATCACACTACCGCCTCAACCCGAAGGAACAAAAAGCACTCCAGGAAATCGTTGATCAGCTCCTTGACAAGCAGTTAATCCAGCCGAGTGTCAGTCCTTGTGCTGTTCCGGCATTATTAGTTCCAAAGAAAGATGGAAGCTGGCGTATGTGCGTAGACAGCAGAGCTATTAACAAGATAACCATTAAGTACCGTTTTCCGGTACCACGCATTGAGGAGCTAATAGATCAGCTAACCGGAGCCTCAATTTTCTCTAAATTGGATCTGAGGAGTGGATATCACCAGATCAGAATTCGCCCCGGAGACGAGTGGAAGACGGCTTTTAAAACACCTCATGGTCTCTATGAGTGGAAGGTCATGCCCTTTGGGCTTTGTAATGCTCCATCCACATTCATGCGCATGATGAATGAAGTGCTCAAATCCTTCTTGGGAAAATTCTGTATCGTCTACTTCGACGACATATTGGTATTCAGCGTATCCTGGCAACTTCATTTAAAACATTTGAACACAATTTTTGAAACACTGCAGACACAGCAACTATTGATCAATCGTTCCAAATGTGAACTGGGAGTGCCACGGGTTAGCTTCCTCGGTTTTGTCATCTCAGCAGAGGGAGTAGCTATGGATCCCACGAAAGTCGAAGCAATCATGAACTGGCCGGCACCCCAATCCTTTTTCGAAGTTCGTAGTTTTCACGGGTTAGCTAACTTCTACCGCAAATTCATCAAAAACTTCAGTGTGATTATGGCTCCAATCACAGAAGGTTTGAAGGCCAAGGTGTTCGGCTGGTCTGTAGTTCAGCAACAAAGCTTTGAAGCTATCAAAGAAGCCATATGTTCAGCACCGGTTCTAGCACTCCCTAACTTTGATGCGCTGTTTGAAGTTAGTACCGATGCCTCGGCCATCGGTATCGGAGCTGTGCTCACTCAAGGAACTAGGCCGATTGCTTTCTTTAGTGAAAAATTGTGCGCAGCACGTCAGAAGTGGGCCGCCTATGAGCAAGAGCTCTACGCCATTGTTCGGGCATTGAAACAGTGGGAACAATACTTGCTACACCAAGAGTTCATCTTATGCAGTGATAATAAAGCTCTACAGTTCATCAATAGCCAGAAAACAATCAATAGAATGCACTCTCGATGGATAATGTTCCTCCAAAGGTTTGTGTTCACGATTAAACACAAACCGGGTAATGAGAATCGAGTGGCTGATGCACTAAGCCGCAAGCGAAATCTCCTGATTACCTTACAAACTGAGATCACGGGATTAGTATGTTTAAAAGACTTATATGAAGAAGATCCTGATTTCGGCACTATCTGGAAGCAATGCAAAACGCAGGCCACAGTGGATGATTTTGCCATCCGGCATGGCTACTTGTTCAAACAGAACGTTCTGTGCGTTCCACTCTCCTCATGGCGGCAACAATTGATTCGAGAAACTCATGGAGGCGTGCTGGCAGCCCATGTTGGCCGAGAAAACACCCTCCGTCAACTCCAGGTTCGATTCTATTGGCCAAGGCTCCGGCGAGATGTATACCGAATTGTAGACAGCTGCCCCGTGTGTCAAGCGTACAAAGGTGGATCTCAGAACACCGGGCTTTATCTGCCTCTTCCAGTACCTGAATCAATTTGGGAAGATCTTAGTCTCGACTTCGTACTCGGATTGCCACGTACTAAGCGAGGCAACGATTCCATCATGGTGGTAGTAGATAGATTCTCCAAGATGGCACATTTTGTCACGACCCGACCCGAGACGAGACGGATCCCGCCCGCGCCGGATCGCGACGGGGAAAAGCTAACCAGGATCTGGCTTTGGATTAGGTTACTGAACTGATCTTCCAAATCCTTAACTCAACAGAAGCACACAGAACAACAGAGCTACTAAAAACATCAAATGCAGCGGAACAAAACATCTATCTTTTCATTTCCTCAAAATAATCATCTACAGAACAGTACATGACTTTCAACAGAAAGAAAGACAGAACAGGAAAGCCATGACTGTACAAAAATCAAAAGTACAAAAGTACCTAATCTGATCAGACTCTGAAATCTAATCCTGGACCTCCTTGCCCTTCCCAGAACCTGAAAACCACCAGAAAGCAAGGGTGAGCTCAACAGCTCAGCAAAGCAACAAACCTCCAATCAAAATCCTCAGAAACTCAAAACCAACACAGCAGACAAATCCGTACAGAAATCAGAACGGAATCGGACAGATATCAAATCAAACAGAACTGTACGGAAACAGAAGTCGTATTAAATCAGAAACAGAACAGATCAGACATATCATATCAACAGAATCAGATTCGTACAGATCGTATCAGAACAGAACAAATCAACAGAGTCAGAATCAGAAATCAGAATCGTACGGATCATATCATATCATAATCACAATTTCGTACAGAACAGAACAGATACAGAAAATAGTACGGATACATATAGCTAAATGCCCTGACACTGACGGAATCTCTACGGATTCCGGCCCCTTATGCCTCCCTTCCCAGACACTGACTGAATCTCATAGGATCCAGGCCCCTTATGTCTCCCTTTGTGCTCACGGCACCAAAACAGATGTGCTTATAGCACCAAAACAGAATTCCTCGGATCCGGAACAGAACAGATATCAGATTTCAGATTGAGCTCATTTCAGATTTCCCGTTTCACTAACTGAATCTCATAGGATCCAGACCCCTTATAGCTCCCTTTTTATAGCTTATACACATAGCATTTCAATTCAGAAGAAATCCGGACAATTCAGAAATTACCCAAAAATCGGGCAGCACAACGGCAGTGTACGGAATTTACACAAAAATTCCTGCAAAGAAAATTTACCGAATTCGCACAGAATACAGATATCAACATTTCAGAACCTTTATTCTACTGCACAGATAAATTCCAATTTCACAGAAAAATCCGGTCGACTAAAAACACAGTCGAATCAAAAATACCCGGACGAAAATCTTCAGAAAATAACCAAAATGTGCACACTCGGCACGTCAACAATATACAGAAAGTTACGCGGTAAAAACTGAACCGATCAAAAGATACGGACGAAAATCGCTAACGGAAACAAAATCCGGACAGAATATACCGCCAAACACGACGGTTCTGAAAATTTAGAAAGTCGAATTGTGCCTTACCTCGTGCACAGCAATTTCCTCAACAGTCTCCTCGGACGAAAACAGCTCGGCGTCGCCCGAAAATCCGCTTTTCCACTTTTTCCTTCGTTTTTCTCTCTCCTCAACTTTTTCTCTCTCTTCAAAATATCTCAATTCTATATATATCCAGACTGATCGTCCCGGACGATCGAGCTTCGTACCGGACGATCCATGAAGAGAGGAATTCCGTCCAGACGAAAAATGACATATCGTCCCTGGCGAAGGGTTCACGGGAGAATTTTCGTCCAGACGATCCAATTTTCGTCCCGACGAATCATACAACCAAAACTGATTTTCTGCACAACCTGTACCGATCGTCCCGGACGATCCATCTTCGTCCCGGACGAACCTGGAGCAAAAACTGATATTACAATCTCCCCAACTTAAAAAAAAAATGTCGTCCTCGACATTATCCAGTCCAAACTCAGTCAAAACAAGTACGGGTACGACCGTCTCATATCAGACTCCTTCTCCCAAGTTGCTTCCCGTGCAGTCCGGTGCTTCCACTGGACTTTAACCATCGGAATCTCTTTATTTCTTAACTTTCGGACGTCGTACGCCAAAATAAGCTCTGGCTCTTCCTTGTACACCAGATTCTCCTGAATCTCAACTTCATCAGCAGACAACTTCTTCCCAGAGTCTGAAACCCACTTCCTCAGAGTGGATACGTGAAACACATTATGCACATCCGGCATAGAATCAGAAAGCAATAGGCGATAAGCAGATTTTCCAATTCTTTCCAAAATCTCAAATGGTCCAACATACCTTGGACTAAGCTTGCTTACCTGACCAAATCTGCTCACACCTTTCATCGGGCTGACTTTGACATACACAAAGTCACCAACCTGAAACTCAACAAATCTGTGCTTCTGATTGTAATACTTCTGCTGACGATCTTGAGCGGCTTTCAATCTTTCTCTTATCAAATTGATCTTCTGAGCAGTTTCATCAGCAAAAGTGGCCCCCAAAGTCTGTCTATCTCCGACCTCCGTCAGAGTCAAAGGAGTACGGCACTTCCTTCCATACAAAGCCTCGTACGGTGCCATACCGATACTGGACTGAAAACTGTTGTTATAAGCAAACTCAATCAGCGGAATATGATCCTCCCAACTTCCGCTAAAGTCCAGAACACAAAGTCTCAACAGATCTTCCAGTACCTGAATAGTCCTCTCAGACTGTCCGTCGGTCTGAGGATGAAAGGCTGTACTGAAATGCAGTTTCGTACCCAAGCCTTGCTGAATGCCTTTCCAAAGTCTGGAAGTAAAGCGTCCATCTCGATCAGATACGATCACACGAGGCACACCGTGCAATCTGACTATTTCCTTCACATAAATCTGTGCCAAGCGATCAACTGAATCCGTCTGTCTGATCGGAAGAAAATGGGCTGACTTCGTCAATCGATCTACAACCACCCAAATGGCATCATGTCCTTGTCTAGATCGAGGAAAACCCATCGCAAAATCCATCGTTACCTCCTCCCATTTCCACTCAGGGATAGGCAACGACTGCAACAGTCCACCTGGTCGCTGATGCTCTGCCTTCACCAACTGACAGGCTTCGCATCTCGACACAAACTCTGCTACATCCTTCTTCATCCCAGGCCACCAAAACAAAAGTTTCATGTCAGCATACATCTTACCACTGCCTGGATGAACAGTGTAGCCAGAATGATGAGATTCACACAGAATCTCCTGCCTCAAGTCTCCAAACACAGGTACCCACAACCTATTCTTACAGAAAATAACACCAGAATCAGAAATTCGAAGTTCAGGAGTCTTACCAGATCCAATCTGTGCAATCAACTTCGAATAATCAGAATCTGACTTCTGGGCTTCTTGAATCCGTGCTTCCAAAGAAGACTGAATACTCATCTGAGCCACATCCAAATCACTGGAGGAAACCACCTCCAACTGCAATCTCTCCAAATCACGAATCAGAAAGTCATCACAGGTAAGCTGAATACCTGAGAATCCAGAAGACTTCCTGCTCAGAGCGTCCGCTACCACATTCGCCTTCCCAGGCTGATACTGAATAGTCAAATCGTAGTCCTTGATCAACTCGAGCCACCTCCTCTGTCTCAGATTCAGATCCTTCTGAGTAAAAATGTACTTCAGGCTCTTATGATCAGTAAAGATCTCACATCTGACGCCATACAGGTAATGACGCCAAATCTTCAAAGCAAAAACAACTGCAGCTAACTCCAGATCATGCGTCGGGTAATTCTTCTCATGTGGTTTCAACTGTCTCGAAGCATAAGCAATTACCTGACCATGCTGCATCAGAACGCAACCCAATCCTTTCAGTGAAGCATCACTGAACACCTGGAAACCCTCCGTACCTGACGGAAGTGCCAACACTGGAGCTGAAGTCAAACACTCCTTCAATCTCTGAAAACTAGCTTCACACTCCGGTGTCCAAACAAAAGGAACTGACTTCTGAGTCAGTCTCGTCAGAGGAGTCGAAATCTGTGAAAAACCCTTCACAAATTTCCTATAATACCCGGCCATGCCCAAGAAACTACGTACCTCAAATACCGTAGTCGGCCCTGGCCAATCAGCAACAGCCTGAATCTTCTGGGGATCTACAGAAATGCCTTCTCCGCTAACCACGTGCCCCAAAAATGAAATGCTCTTCAGCCAGAATTCACACTTAGAGAACTTGGCATACAGCTGATGCCTCCTCAAAGTCTCCAACACAATCCTCAAATGTCTGGCATGCTCATCCTCAGATGCAGAATATACCAGAATATCGTCAATGAAGACGATCACAAACTGATCCAAATACTCCCTGAATACTCGGTTCATCAGATCCATAAAAATCGCAGGCGCATTGGTTACCCCAAAAGGCATAACCAAAAACTCGTAGTGCCCGTACCGAGTACTGAAAGCAGTCTTCACCACATCAGTTTCCTTCACCTTCACCTGATAGTATCCGGATCTCAAATCAATCTTCGAAAATACCGAAGATCCGGAAAGTTGATCAAACAAGTCGTCAATCCGAGGCAAAGGGTACTTGTTCTTGATCGTGACCTTGTTCAAATCTCTGTAATCAATACACATACGGAGTGTACCGTCCTTCTTCTTCACAAACAGAACAGGTGCTCCCCAGGGCGAAACACTAGGACGTACAAAACCTCTGTCAACCAACTCCTGAAGCTGAACTTTCAACTCAGAAAGTTCTTTCGGTGCCATCCTGTACGGAGCTTTCGATATCGGAGCGGTACCCGGAAAAACATCGATAGAGAACTCCACATCTCTATCCGGAGGTAAACCAACCAACTCCTCAGGAAAAACATCAGCAAACTCCCGTACCACAGGGATCTCAGAAACAGAACCAACCTCCAGGTTCAGATCCCGCACCGAAGCCAAAAATACTGGGCATCCTTTCTTCCACATTCTGCTCACCTCCAACACAGAAACCAGACTGGAGAGAACACCTCGTAATCCCTGAAATACAACTCTCTCTCCAGCCATAAGCAAACTCACTTGCTTCTTCAGACAGTCTATCTGGGCCTCATACTGACTCAGCCAATCCATGCCCAGAATCACATCATACGAAGAAATCGGCAATCGAATCAAACTCGATTTCCACTTCTTGCCAGAAATCTCGATCTCACACAAACAAAACTGTCGAGCAATCAATGGATTCCCAGCCGGTAAAATCACAGACAAAGAAACCGGTAAAACCATCGAATCCAAATGTAAAATCTCAAAACAATGCTCGGACAGAAAAGAATGACTCGCTCCAGAGTCAAACAAAACACGACAGGGCTGATCAGAAATGTAAACCGTACCTGTCACAACATCCGGAGCATCACGAGCCTCCTGCTGACTCAGACTGTAAACTCGTGGCTGAACTGGAACAGGAGCTGAAGCAACAGAACTACTCTGCTCCCTCTGAATCGTAGGTGGTCTCCGTGGTGCAGAACTAGAACCACCACCTCTACCAGCAAATCCCTCAGGGCGTGGAGGAACAGTCCTCGGTCTTCCTGCTGCTGAACCAACAGGTCTGACAAAGCCCTCAGATCGGAACTCAGAACGCTGATCAAATCCCATCTGCGGACATTCTGCAATACGATGTCCTGACTGACCACATCGAAAGCACAGACCAGCCATCCTGTAGCACTGGCCAAAGTGTCGTCGTCCACAGTTCTGGCACACAGGTGCCGAACTGACTGATCCAGAACTAGTCGTACTGGTAGCAGTACCAGACGATCCTCCGCTCTTCCTGGAATCTCCAGATCCAGATCCAGGAACAAATCTCCTCTTCCCAGAGGAACCACTGCCAGATGTCTCTCCTCCAAACCTCTTCCTACTCGCAGTCCACCGCTGCTGAGTAGCCGTCATGTCATTCTCAATCAGACGAGCTCGCTCCACAAGCTCAGAGAAATCAGTAATCCGGAACGGTATCAGAGGCTGCCTCAAAGTGTCTCGTAAGCCTCTCAGAAATCTGTAGCACCTCTCAGCAGACGTGCTAACCAGCTGCGGAGCGTACCTGGCTAATGCAGTAAACTCAGCCTCGTACTGCATCACCGTCTTGCTCCCCTGAACAAGTCTCAGAAAACTCTCCTGCATCTGCTGTCGTGCAGAAGGGGGAACAAACCAGTCCCGAAATACTTCGGTGAACTCCTCTCAAGTGATCAAGGAGTTCAATCTGCCCTGAAATCTGGCTGCTTGCTGGCCATCCCACCAGTGCTCAGCCTCTCCGTCCAACAGAAAAACAGCTAACGGAACTTTCCTGTCTGCAGGACACTGCATCCCGTCAAAAGTCTTCTCCAATCTCCTCAGCCACTCCTCGGCTGCTCTGGGCTCAACAGCGCCCTCAAACCTCGGAGGCTTCAACCTCAAAAATAACTGCAGGTGTCGATCAATGTCCTCAGATCTAACAGTCGAAGCTCTGCTCTGAGTCTCGCTCATCATCTGAGCAACAAGTGAAGCAAACTGTGAAAGCGTATCAGCACCGACCACTGGGGCTGTACTCCCCACTGGTGCTGCCTGATCGTCACTCTGACCATCTGTCATGTCTGGGTCTGGCTGATCCATACAGAAAAATCCAGAAAATCCGGAAAACTATCACAAAACAACACAAAATAACACAATAAAAAGCCAAACGACCCAAAACTACCTCCCAGACAGACTCACTGATCACTTCCTAGAGCTCTGTTTTACAATCCAACCTGTTTCCAAAACCGTGCTCTGATACCACAAAAGCTTGTCACGACCCGACCCGAGACGAGACGGATCCCGCCCGCGCCGGATCGCGACGGGGAAAAGCTAACCAGGATCTGGCTTTGGATTAGGTTACTGAACTGATCTTCCAAATCCTTAACTCAACAGAAGCACACAGAACAACAGAGCTACTAAAAACATCAAATGCAGCGGAACAAAACATCTATCTTTTCATTTCCTCAAAATAATCATCTACAGAACAGTACATGGCTTTCAACAGAAAGAAAGACAGAACAGGAAAGCCATGACTGTACAAAAATCAAAAGTACAAAAGTACCTAATCTGATCAGACTCTGAAATCTAATCCTGGACCTCCTTGCCCTTCCCAGAACCTGAAAACCACCAGAAAGCAAGGGTGAGCTCAACAGCTCAGCAAAGCAACAAACCTCCAATCAAAATCCTCAGAAACTCAAAACCAACACAGCAGACAAATCCGTACAGAAATCAGAACGGAATCGGACAGATATCAAATCAAACAGAACTGTACGGAAACAGAAGTCGTATTAAATCAGAAACAGAACAGATCAGACATATCATATCAACAGAATCAGATTCGTACAGATCGTATCAGAACAGAACAAATCAACAGAGTCAGAATCAGAAATCAGAATCGTACGGATCATATCATATCATAATCACAATTTCGTACAGAATAGAACAGATACAGGAAATAGTACGGATACATATAGCTAAATGCCCTGACACTGACGGAATCTCTACGGATTCCGGCCCCTTATGCCTCCCTTCCCAAACACTGACTGAATCTCATAGGATCCAGGCCCCTTATGTCTCCCTTTGTGCTCACGGCACCAAAACAGATGTGCTTATAGCACCAAAACAGAATTCCTCGGATCCGGAACAGAACAGATATCAGATTTCAGATTGAGCTCATTTCAGATTTCCCGTTTCACTAACTGAATCTCATAGGATCCAGACCCCTTATAGCTCCCTTTTTATAGCTTATACACATAGCATTTCAATTCAGAAGAAATCCGGACAATTCAGAAATTACCCAAAAATCGGGCAGCACAACGGCAGTGTACGGAATTTACACAAAAATTCCTGCAAAGAAAATTTACCGAATTCGCACAGAATACAGATATCAACATTTCAGAACCTTTATTCTACTGCACAGATAAATTCCAATTTCACAGAAAAATCCGGTCGACTAAAAACACAGTCGAATCAAAAATACCCGGACGAAAATCTTCAGAAAATAACCAAAATGTGCACACTCGGCACGTCAACAATATACAGAAAGTTACGCGGTAAAAACTGAACCGATCAAAAGATACGGACGAAAATCGCTAACGGAAACAAAATCCGGACAGAATATACCGCCAAACACGACGGTTCTGAAAATTTAGAAAGTCGGATTGTGCCTTACCTCGTGCACAGCAATTTCCTCAACAGTCTCCTCGGACGAAAACAGCTCGGCGTCGCCCGAAAATCCGCTTTTCCACTTTTTCCTTCGTTTTTCTCTCTCCTCAACTTTTTCTCTCTCTTCAAAATATCTCAATTCTATATATATCCAGACTGATCGTCCCGGACGATCGAGCTTCGTACCGGACGATCCATGAAGAGAGGAATTCCGTCCAGACGAAAAATGACATATCGTCCCTGGCGAAGGGTTCACGGGAGAATTTTCGTCCAGACGATCCAATTTTCGTCCCGACGAATCATACAACCAAAACTGATTTTCTGCACAACCTGTACCGATCGTCCCGGACGATCCATCTTCGTCCCGGACGAACCTGGAGCAAAAACTGATATTACACATTTCATCTCATGCAAGAAAACAGCTAATGCGGTGATGGTCGCCCACCATTTCTTTGATGAAATCGTCCGCTTACATGGAGTTCCCCGGAGTCTCACCTCCGATCGAGACGTTAAGTTCATAAGTCACTTCTGGCGAGAATTATGGAAGCGGTTGGGCACCGACATCCGTTTGAGCTCCGCTTACCATCCTCAAACGGATGGTCAGACCGAAGTCGTCAACAGAACGCTGGGAAGTTTACTTCGGTGTTTAGTACAAGAATACCCACGCCAATGGGAAGAGCTCCTCAGCCGCGCCGAGTTTGCTTACAATGCTATGACCAATAGGTCCACAGGTAAATCACCTTTCAGCATTGTTTATACTAAACACCCTAATACTGTTCTAGACATCGCTGTTTTGCCTAAATGTAAGTCGTCGGCGGCGGCTACATTTACTGACAATTTCAAAGATATGTTGTCCAATGTGAGACAACAGCTGATTCAAGCAAATGCCAAGTATAAGGCAGCTGCCGATGTTCATCGGCGTCAACGTCTTTTCAATGTTGGAGATCTGGTAATGGTACGATTACGCCGAGAACGTTTTCCACCTGGAGCTTACTCTAAACTGGCACGCCGCAAAATTGGACCATTGCCCATCACGTCGAAGATCAATGACAACGCCTACACAGTTGCGTTGCCTGCGGATTGTAACACTTCTCCGACTTTCAATGTGTCGGATATCTCGCCGTATGTTCCACCAGATGATGGAGTTATTCAGTTCAGCTCGTCGGAGTCGAGCTCTTCCGAAGCGGAGGAGAGCTGATGCAGTAGCTTACCGTAGAGAGAACCTGCGGCTCACTACAACGCCACTACTAACGGCCTGATACGCTCTCTCATTCCATTTCCTACTTTTAGTTATATAGTACCGCATTACTTTTATACAGCCAATCCCTGTTTAGCTTTATTTTAGTAATTTCGTGGAGTAGTATTATATAGGGAAAATTAAAACTATGAAGCACTGTTGAACATTATCATCCTTTTCTGAAATAGAGAAAACCGAGCACTGGAGTTCAGTGTCTCGTTACTGTTCTATTGCTCGTTGCATTTCTCTTCTCTAGGTTGATTGTGCGATCGCTGGCATTACATAGCCTAACTATCATTATCTGATTGTCATCGGTCAACCGTCGTTGTCCGACCACTATTGTCTAACAATTGTTGTATTATTATTATTATTTGACTGTCATTGCCTCCAAAATATCGTTTGATTATATCATATATGGACTACTTTTCTAGCCAATACAACTATAATTACACGGGACTAAACATTTGGTTCCAACTTTGAAGTTCTACGTTCTCCAATTGAGTAGAGTAGAGAAACATGTTTTTGTGATTTTACTTGCATAGTGGGTCATTTCATTTGAGCAAAATCTCAAGATTTGTTTCCTTCCGTATTTTTTATGTAAAAACTTTGGTGTATCTTGCATTCATAATTTTTATTTGTGTGTACAAGATATTTGTGCAAAATTAAGGCATATATTGCTTTGGCATCATAAATTTTCTAGCAGGCTATAATCATGATACATCATAATATTTTTATTTGATTATTATAAAAATAATTTATAATATTTATTATTTGGTCCCTTTCATGGCCATATATTTGTGGCCAGCTCAAATAAAATCTTTTTGACCCAAAAAAATTTCTCGCGATTAGAGGTGAAATTATTTAATGCAACCTAATTAATTATGAGCTAATACGTGATATTCAGATAAAATCATTATATATAGATTTCTAATTGATTTAATACATTTTTTTTTCATTTGCATTTGATAATTTTTACAATAAATAGTCTTTCTAGGCCGGCTTGAACAAAACAAACTTCTCAAACAGTCAATGCAAACTATGTGGGCCCAGCGAAAACCCGCTTCTACGCACGAGCAATAAGGACAAGATTATGAGAAATTATTAAGTGCGGAGTCCGGCTACCCTTAGACTTCAATCAAAACATAATACGTCAGTCTGTATTTTATATGTATAGATGATGTGACCTATTTTGATTGGAGTCTATCTAAATTTTGTACATAATAATTTCTCCGAGATTGGATCAGGTCTATCTAAGAGCCCTAAGTTTAGAGATTGCTTTGTATTCTTTACAACTAAATCATCAACTGCACCGATACAATTATCACATCTCAATCATTCGATCTAAATTGAGCGGTTGAAACTTAATTCAGATAAATTGTAGTGATTTTGCATAACTTGACTAGGAGTTAAGTGAAAAAAAAAAAGTTGTACATGTCCATTTGGCTGAAATAGACTAAGGTTTGTTTAGGATAGCTTTCTTATTAATTTTTTTAAAGCTGCTTTCTAGCACACAATTTTCTAGTTAGAAAACTATCACAAATGATCCTAAGGTTATATTTAGAAGAACTTTCTAGCTAATTTGTATTTCAAATAACAATTCTAATTTTATTTGCCTACTATTTTTTATTATTTTCTCGTACTGTTTCCAAAAATTTTTGCAATGAAAAGCTGCATTTTGCAATAATGGCAGATAAATTATTTTTCGCATATCAACTTTAAAACTAACTTTATAAAAAGCAAGAGCTGCTCCAAACATGTCCTATTTATTTATTTTTTGATACATGAAATATATTAAGGGTATGTATTGGACAACTTTTTAATGCTCTAGTTTTTTAGACCTCGATCACAAATTTTATTTAGCTACTTGATGTGAAAGCTCATTTCTTCATATTTTCCTTCCAGGATCGTCCAGGACGAAGTTGGTTCGTCCTGGGACGATCGGTACAGGTCGTGAAGAAAATTTCTGGCTGGAAGGTTCATCCCAGGACGAACTGGGGTTCGTCTGCACGAAAAATCATACAGAGAGCAAGTCGTCCAGGTACGATATTTAATTTCATCTGAACGAAATTCGTCCAGAGGCCAAATCGTCCCGGGACGATCTGGGATTGTCTGGGACAATCAGACTTGATATATATGAAAACGAGATCTTTTTGAAGAGAGAGAAAAGCCCAGGAGAGAGAAATTCAAAGGAAAAAGAAGAAAATTGAATTTTTGGGCGACTTCGATCCGTTTTCGTCCGTCCCCATAGTTGAAGAAGTTGACCGACTCGAGGTAAGGCACATTCCGCCTTTCTCAGTTTTCAGAAACGATGATTTTGACGACTTTTCTGTTTCGGATTTTGTTTCCGTTAGCGAATAATTGGTTCTGTTTTGCACTAATAAAGATTTTTTCGTGTAACTTTTGGTATGTTTCTGAGCTGATAATTATGCACGTTTTGAGTATTTTCTGGAATATTTTTACCGGGTATTTTGAATTCTGCTGAGTTTTGATTGAATAACAATTTATCTGGATGTCTGAATTTACTATCTCAGTACAATGAAAGTCTTAGAATGATGTTGTGTATTATCTGTGGTAATTTGGTAAATTTTTGAATATGTGAATTTTGTGTAAATTTCGTATATTGTCGTTATGCCGCTGACGATTTTCAGACGAAATCTAATTTTCTAAATTGAATGTTTTGATGTGCTCTGATATCAGAAGGGAGTTATAAGGGGTCGGGATCTTTTGTGATTATGTTGTCTGGATTCGGGAAATCTGAAAACAAGTTCTATTCTGAAAATTCTGTATATCTGTTCGTTTCTGGTGCTTTAAGCACAAAGGGAGACATAAGGGGCCAGAATCCGTTGAGATGATGTCTGTGTCAGGGAAGGGAGACATAAGGGGCCAGAATCTGAGATTCTGTCAGTGTCAGGGAAGGGAGGCATAAGGGGCCAGAATCCGATGAGATTCTGTCAAGGTCCGAGAATCTGATCCGATATGTGATATGTTTTAACAATCTATACGATTCTGTTTGTCTGTCTGTTCTGTGAAATCCGACGTGAATATTCTGTGATACAATGAATTCGGCTTTTCTGTATCAGTGGTTTGATTTCTATTTGATCAAGTATCTGTATTCTGTTGCTTATGCGATTTCTTTACGATTATCTGAATTTTGTACGACGATTTGAATATCTGCTTCTGATGTATTTTCTGATGTGAATTTCTGGAGATTTGAATTTGTGAGTGTAATCTTGCTGAGCTGTTAGCTCATCCTTGTTTTCTGCGTGGTTTTCAAGTTCTGGGAAACGGAAGGAGATCTTGGACTAGCAGTTCTGTGTACTTTTGATTTTTGTACAGTCATGGCTTTTCTGTTCTGTTCATTCCGTCTGTAGCCATGCACTGTATTGTACATGATTATTTTGATTAAAAAAAGAAAGAAAGAAGAAAATAGTGAATTCATTTCTGTGTTTTGGAAGTTAATAGTAGCTCTATGTTTTTGTTTATTCAAGTATTTGGAAGAAAGTTTTGAAGCAAATTTCAAAACTAGATCCTGGATTTCTATCCGTCGCGACCCGACGCGAAAGGATTTGTTCCGATCGGGTTGGGTCGTGACACTTGATATGTCATAAAAAAATTTATCTTGATCGGGCACGAATCTCGATGCAAAATCAAGTTGGAAACTTCCGAAAGTAAAACTGGGACCATTCAAACTCCAATTTAAGCAAACTTATAGTTGAACAGAGCGTCTCAAGAATACGAACCCAACGACACCAAATCTAACCCGATCTGAGCCCAAACATGTCCAACACTATTGGAATGTTCAAACCACAATTTGGATTACCAAACGGTTTCCAAACATAACGTTCTTATAGTCAAATCGAGCGGCTCGATGAGACGAATGCAACGAGCCCAAGATCACAGAATTCCGACATAAATAAGACATTAAAATGTCCATCAAATGGCCCATGATCAAGGGATTCAATATCGGTCGTCCATCCAACCATTCCCCATTTTACCCTTGATCTCTCACCTACTTATGGGTCATGCCACTCCAGAAATCTATAAATAGACCCCTCATTTCTCTTGAAAGGGGATCCAAGCAAGAAGAGCAGAAGAGAAGAGAAGGAAGACGAGAAGAGAAGAAAAGGTAGAAGCTCCTCCTCGACCACCGCCGAAGTTCTGCCAGACCACCGCATGACGTTGTCGCCCTGAGGCCCTCGCCTTTGTTGGGCCACTGTCTGAGGCCCCGCCTTTGACGAACCACCGCCTGAGGCCCTCGCCTTTGCCGGATCACCGCCTGAGGCCCTCGCATTTTGTCGAACCACCACATGAGGCCCTTGCCTTCGCCGTACCATCACTTGAGACCCTCACATTCGCCGGACCACTACCTGAGGCCCCCACCTTCACCATACCACCACTTGAGGCCCTTGCCTTCGCCAGACCATCGCCTGAGGCCCTAACCTTCGCTGGACTATCAACTGACGTCAGAGTTCTGTCAAGTCACAATCATACTATTAACTGACACCCCGACTTCCGAGTTTAACACTAGGCTTCAACTATACAGCTGACATTTGTAATCTGATCGCCCTCAAGGACGAGTCAGTCTACTGCATGTATTCAACTCAAATTCTATTGAAATCTTTCAACTGGGCTAGGCCCTGTGGTTTTTCCTCTTTCTAGAGTTTTCCACGTAGAAAATCATGTGTTCTCTATGTGTGAGCTGGATATCCGTGCAACGCTATGATGTAAAATTACAACTCTATCACCGTGTATGTTCTTGCCCGCAACACTGCTATTTTTTATTTTAAAAAAATTGTGCCAAAACTATTTTTTTTTAAACACAATTTATTAAAAAATTACTTACCTCTTTAGAATTTTCGTGACAACACTCATAAAAAAAAGTTGAAAGTGCTCCAAGCATCTTCTAATTTTCTATAGAATAGAAACATTGCATCATTGAGTAAACTAAACCTATGCTTATTTTATTTTTATAAGATTCTTTGTGACCTGAGCGGATATGGGCCCTTATTAACGATAAATTATTACGTGCGGTCATCGGATTGTCCAAAGGCAAATTTGGACTTGCCATGTCATCCCGGTAAATAGTGGTACAATATCTATATACCGCAAATGATGACGTGACGCATCCTGATTCGCCTCTCAATAACTTCTGTTGACCGCACATAATAATTTCATCTTATTAATAGATACACCGTCCATATATTTGGTTTACGAAATAGATTAGTTTACATTTTTGTTACATAATATATTTTTTATCTAATGGGATAGCTCTAATAGTAAACAAAATATGTCAGAATACTTTTATATAAATTTAAAATTCATTAAATTTATACTAAAATCATTGCACTATAAAATGTATATATAATATTAATTTTAAAATAAATTAAAACTCATTTTAATATATTTACTGCAGAAGAAGACATTCATAGATTTTTTATTTTTATTTTTGTGCTATGACCTTTAGAGAATTACAATGATTAGATCTACATCCAATGCCGGATAGGTGAAGAAACAGGAAGGGAAAATTATTGCATCCGGTCACCGGACGCGGAGATAGGTCCGGATATTAATAAAATATTATTTTAAATTAAGTGTGTAAAAAGTACAGGTAAAGCGCAGTCAAAAGATCAGGTAAAGCGCACCTAAAGTGCAGTCAAAAGCGCAGGTGTGAAGTGGCATGTTTTTATTGGATGTCCGAACCTATTCTGAGTGTCCGGTGACCGGATGCAATAATTTGCCAACAGGAAGACCTTTTAGGGCATCTCCAATAAAAAAACTCATTTTTTTATTCTAAAATATAGCAACACTTATAAAATACAATAACTTATCTCTAACAAAACTCCATTTGTAAAAAAAAATAAAAAATAAAAATTATATATATATGAAAGAATTGAACGAGAAAAAAAAAAAAGAAAAAGAAAAAAGAAAAATTAAAAAGATAAATAAATCGAATTGATGAGATTAATTTCATCGCTTATTTAGTTGTGTAGAAACTAAGTAATTTTTTTTTCTTCATAATTAAAAAATGAGCATTTATTTTTTATGAGGAGATATATTATTCATCATAATGATCTATGTTAAATTACTGCTCTTATTTTATTAGAGTTGGAAAGAATTGTCAATAAGATGTATTTATTAATTCTTTATTTTTAATAATTTTAAGTACCTATTAATTATAAGAAAATTAAATATTTAATTTATAATAATTAAATAAAAACATTTTGCTAGTTCTGTGTGAAATCTGATTATGTCGATAAATCGTTTTGTATTGTTGACTCGAACCTTGATTCCATCGGTCGAACACGTTGAAGGTCACGTGGGTCCTTTCCTAATTTTTTTTCATATAGTTGTACAACACTACGATTGTGTGCACTCAAGCGTTGCAACGTTGTATTATAAGGTTGGGGACCAATAGAGTTTGGAGCACCGCGGTGCTCCAAACTTCAGTGCTGCGACGCTTCAACTCAAATTGCAGACAGAGAGTGGGGCATCACGACATTCCACACATAACATTGAGAGTCGGGTTGAGTATTAATACATCATCAAAAAATTATCTTGTTCGGGCTCAAATCTCGAGGAAAATCAAGTTGGAAACTTCTGAAATTAAAATTGAGACCATCCGGGCTCCAATTTCAGCAAACTTATACTCGAACTGAACGTCTCGAGAATACGAACCCAACAACACCAAATTCGACTTGATCCAAGCCCAAATGAGTCCAAATCAAATACCTGAAGCGTCGTTGGAAGGTTCAAGGCACAGTTTGGATTATCAACCGGTTTCCAAATGTGACATACTTATAGTCGAATCAAGCGGCTCGACGAGGCGAATCCAACAAGTCCAAGATCACAAAATTTCAACATCTTTAAGACATTCAAATATCTAGCAAATGGTCTACGATCAAGGGATTCAACATTGGCCGTCCATCCAAACCACTTCCCATTAACACTTGATCTTCCTCCTATTTATGGGCCATGCAACTCTAGAAAATCTATAAATAGACATCTACTTTCTCTTGAAAGAGGACCCTATTGAAGAGAGCAAGAGAGTGATTGGAGATCGCTCTTGCCATCGAGCTCATCCTCGACCACCGCCCGGAGTTTCCCCGGACCACCACCTGACGCCATAGTTCCGCCTGTCCACCACCTGACGCTGGAGTTCTGCCGAACCACCATCTAACGCCGGGAGTTACGCCGGACCACCACTTGGAGCCCGAAGTTTCGTCGGACCACCGCTTGAGACCTGGAGTTTCACCGGACCATCATTTGATGCCCATAGTTCCTCCGGACCACCGCCTGATGCCATACTTCTATCAAACCACTGTCGCACTACCTAATAAAGTTGAACTTAATAACGTCGAACTAACTACAAAATGAAAACGACAATGAGATGAGCTCCCTGCTGTAGTCGTCATTGCTTCTGGCGAAGTGACGAATTGGCGTCTTGCGGTCCCACGGAGCTGCAGATGAAAGGTGAGGCCTACGAGCTCACTGCCGTTGTTGCTTCTGATCCAACTGTGACGGACCGACGGTGACGGTCTGACGGACTGAATGCAACGGGACGAGTGGACGACATTGACGAGTGACGAGTGACGAGCTGACGTGACTCGCAAGTGACGCGCGCTACTGCTGACGAGTGACACAGATGATTAGTGACAGATGTTTCCGGGTCAAATTTGGTCAGTTTCGGGTTTCCAGGTCAACCCGAACCCGAGCTGGGTCGTGTTCGGGTTGACCCGGACCCGAAATTTTCGTGTCGGGTTTTCGGGTCGTGTCCAAAATTGACACCTCTTTGCAAGACATCAAGAGTCAGGAGAGAAAATGAGAGATATGAAAAGAGATATTAACAGTCTCTCAATTTTATAGAGAATTTTTTGATGTCATGTGACTATGTAGTTTTATGTTGATTAAGAAAAATTCATGTTAAATCATAATATTCTCTCTTTTTGTTGTAATTCTCTTTTTTTTTAGTTTGTTGTCGCTCGGTCATTTTTTTTTCAGCACCTTTATATATTTCTAATTTTGATTTATTGATTGATAACTTTTATTATCACAGGATATATTTAAAATTTACTGTGTGAACACGTCTTAATTGGCCTAAGTGTACCAAAAAAAAATTTTTATTTCGGATTCCTTCAAATTAATCATACCACGGGAGTATTTTTTAACAGAATAATTTTTGACCGAATTCTGCAAGGGACAAGCTAAAAGGTTTGGAAGGGGATTGACAAATGAAAGGTTGGTGAGGACCAATTTGCATTCCAAGATATTTGTACTCCAAATCTTGGCTTTACAAGTGGCCATGAAAAGGAAATAATTTGTACTAGCAATTAATATTAGAAGTAGACAGCGTAATGGCCGTTTACAGAACATGTGTCCTGATAGATTTTATTTTGTTTTAGTTTTCTATGGCTGGGTTTCAAAAACGAGAAACAGATGGCTAAACACCAATATCAAGTGAAGGGGATCATATGCTAAGTTAAAAAAAACAATTATTTATCAAATTGAATCTATGAGAAAATACTATGTTGTAATTCAGATCATTTGACAATTTAACTAGCACATGCCAAAGATCAAGAAGAGTAACAGAGAACTCGGAATTGAGTTTGACGTTAAAAAAAAACTTCTAAGGGAATCCAAACTAGGTTGGGAAGAGGGAAAAAAACCTACTAGCTTAATTTTAAATGGGACTGCAAGTGCCATAATTTCTTCTTTCGAATTCACAAGGAGGGCAAACCACGGAATAAAGACAAACGCAGCTCGGGAAAACAACCATTTGAAGATGAACCAACAAGAGCATCAACGAAAGAATCAGATTTCAAAGAACCCCCCAAAAAAGGGATTACAAACATGTATCGCCGCCATTTCGACCGCAAATGGCCGAAGGAGGACAAAACAAAAATCCAAACAGAAGAACACAAAAATCGCAACAAAATAAACAAGCGGGAAAGAAATACTTCCCAAACATTAGCTCAAGGCGTCGTGGACAGGGATCATAGGAGCGAAGCCCTAGCGACGTGGAAGATGTAATTATTTTATATTTCTACACATTCACTTGGAATAAAGGGTGGAAAGAATTCTAAAACCTAAAGAATTTTAGAGCTTTGTTCGACATCACCAATCATGCATGAGAAACAATTTATTCACATCGTCAATATTCACAATCATGATTATCCATCAACACCTATGTCCAACCCCTATATTCTTAGTCACTTGAGCCCTATCATGTGAATGACTAAGCCGATTGTCAATCATCACTCTATTTTTCAATGTTCCCCATCGATTATCATCCAACTCCCACTAATGAGTGATGCATGATATCTGTTACTCATTGATGTCCGTCATTCATCAGTTATTGACATCAATCACTAATGTTCTAATATTTTTTTTTTTGTCGTTTAATATACACTATATTAGGAGATCATTCAAGTTGATCATGGACCATTCTTCAACCTCCTATAACGAATGTCTACTTAAATTTTGACATTCCTCCTTTACCATTCTTTGATGCATACCAGCTATTGATATCATATTTCAATTAGCTTCTTTAGCTCGATATTACTGATAACATGTATCGTCTAATATTATTACTTCGTAAAAATAATGATCATCCTAATCATCGATAACCATCACCTAATACCTATCAATGATAGCATTCATATCACTAGATATTCGATCAAATAAATTATCCACCATCACCCAATAATAATTCATGCATCTTAAAACTCGTCCTTATACCATCATATGAGATCCCTTCCTACTTCACTCATATGTACAAAATAGTGTTATTATTCTCGAGTTCTGAAAAAAATTATTACGTGCAGTGTCCCAATGCGTTCGGAGATCAATTTAGACACATTCGAATACCGCACAGAATAATCTCTCTAAATTATGAGGAAACACGAGGCTTCTAATACTTATATTTACACATGTAAATAAAGAAATAAATTTAGTGCCTCACAGGTGTTACTCTTAAATTGTCGAGATATCCATTATCTATTAGACTATCACTGCGTATATTTCTGGCTGTAAGAAATTCATAAAGAAATACGTACTTGAAGTTTTATTTTAGCAAAACAAAATAAAATATGGAAATCATTTAAATTATAAAAGAGTGGCGAAGGAGACAGCCGACCGCGACAAATGACAATACACTATTCAAAGAATAACCCCTCAAAGCCTCAATCCATTTTCCTCTGTACGCGTGTCTACGCTTACTTCAAGTCTCCTCAACGTGCCGCTCTCGCAATCCTCAGCTCTTCTGTGCTCATTCGACCAGCAGGGGGCCACCGGCCGCTGGGACCGATCGAGATATTTGAGCTTCACTCTCTCTTTTTGTTGGATTTATCCCTCTCTCCGAAGCATCGAAGATATTTGATTCTTCAACATTTATCGGAGGTAAGGGTGTGCTGTATTTTTCAGGTAAGAGGGATGGAGGCGAGATACGAGCCTTTGAAGGAATTAGGCGCAGGGAACTTCGGCGTAGCAAGGCTGGTCAGGGACAAGAAGACCAAGGAGCTCGTGGCCGTGAAGTACATCGAGAGGGGGAAGAAGGTAGTAGATAAATATCGATTGTCGCTGCAGAACTTGATTTGTTTTTAGGCTGTTTAGCTTTTTAGTCTGAGATCTCTTGTTGCTTTTGTTTTTAAGAACAGCATTCTATGTCTTTTTATTTGATATTGTTTCAATTATAGGTATTGTATTGTCAGTTTAGTAGGAGGGGAAAGATGTTTTCTTTTTTATGTAGTTCGTCCAACAAGGTTTTCTTTGCTCTTCGATGAGGTGGAACACTTGGTCTTTTTAATTAAATACCCAAAATTTTGATGCCAAGTTTACAATAGTTCTGTAAGCTTCTGGACAATCGCAATCAACAATGTAATTTGTTATGATGCTTTGATTGATTATGGTTTGAGTCTGATGAATTGAATTTTTATTTTTCGGTTGAGCAATGTTTCTTTGGGAAATTTCTTCTTATTTTACTTAATGATGCCGCTCGTTTTGGATATCAGGTTATCTTTCTTACTATTTTGAGCTGAACTAGTTAAATTTCCAACTACTTTAAGCTGAGATTGGATCTCACGCTTTGCATTTGATTGTTGTTGTTGATGTACTTAAATGTAGTTTGTTTCTGATGTTGATTTAATTCTTTCATTCAGATTGATGAGAATGTTCAGCGAGAAATTATTAATCATAGATCATTGAGGCACCCCAACATTATTCGATTTAGAGAGGTAAGCGTAAATGCCTTTGCTTCTATTTTTTGTTTTCTTCCTTTGTTGTTGATGTACTTAAATGTAGTTTGTTTGAAGTTTTGAATTTTCCCTCTTATTCCCCCCTTAATTTCCTTTCTAATTGGCTGATGGACCCGATATGTGGAGGGGGCAGGAGTCCTAGGTGGAACTTTTGTTCCGCCTCTTGTACACAAGAGCTGGTCCATCCTGGACCGGCTGGACCTATCGAGGGAGGACTAGTCTAAATTTCTTGTGCCATTCTTTGGTTTTTGTAAAATTGTATCCAGTTCCTGTCAAATTGGATCTGATACCAATTTGATAGGAAGTGCTTGTAGAAACAAAATAAACCATTGGCTAAAATTTAATTTCAGTAAAACCAGAGAGCAAACACAAGGAAACTTTGAAGCAGAACACACAATAACTCTTTTTTATTTAGAGAACTAAGAATAAAAACACAAGATATAGTTGGATCTTTAATTGGAGAGGAAGATCCGGCTCTCTTAAATCTCTACACGTTAGCTAGAGCCCATTCAACCTAAGCAAAACTAATTCCGGAAAAATCAAGCATAATATGAAATCACCCCATTGTTAGCCTTAAATAGGCTCCCCTAATTCCCTCCCAAATCAGCTCCCTTTCCCTAAATAATTCTCTTTCAGATTTGAATTCAAATTAGATCTCTTTCCCTAATTAATTCCCTCCCAATTATAATTAAAACTTTTCTAAACAATTCTTCCTTTATTCATCCTTACATAATGAATATTATCTCCTCTGGGCTTTCCCTAAATAATTCCCTCGTAGATTTGAATTCAAATTAGATTTCTTTCCCTAATTAATTACATTCCAATTGTAATTAAAACTTTCCTAAACAATTCTCCCTCTCTCTTCTTGCCCACTGCCCACCCTAGTGGGACCCACTGGCTCAGCTTTCGGTCCATCATGTGCCTAACCTTATGAGGCTTTCACATAGTCCCATTAGTAGTTTTGACTTGAATATCACTTAACTACCTTAGTACTTGAGGATTCATCATCTCCAAGATAAACAATTACTTAAGCTTTTGCAAAATATTTATGTATAAGCTATTAATGTGTTGATGAGTGAAAAGATGCACCTAAGTCCAAAATCCATGACTCCTTTGGACTATCGATACTTGATCTATAATCTCATAAATGGCGAAATACTCATATTTATCCATCTGATTAACTCTGGAATCATTTTCTATCGCCCATCTCTTTTTATGTGGAGATCTCTTTTATGTGACCAATCTCACCACATTATGAACATGCTCTATTGTGATCTTTCGATTGATTTTTCATGTTATGTTTGAAAAAGTACATTTATTTTCCCCCCATCTTTGTAGTTCTCCCTCTGCTTTGAAGAGTTAAAGCAAAAGATGGCCTTTCACCTGTTCCCATCCTCGGATGCCCTCATTTAGGATCAAGTCATCATGAACATTATTGAGTTTTAGCTTCATGCAATCATAGAAACTATTGATCATCATTATAGTGCCACACCATCTCTTCTGTGCTGATGAGAACAAGCTCAATGCATGAATTTTATCATTAAAGTTGATATCATTTTAATTCAACTAATTTTTGATCATATTGAATTTAAGGATATGTTATATTATAGGAAACCCTTCCATAATCTTGAGATTAAAAAATTGTCTCACCAGAGACATTTTGTTCATCACTGAACTTGCATGTGTGTGAGGAAGCTTTTGTCACTCCAAATGTGATATTTGTTGTGAAAATCGGGTTTGTGAGAACGAGAAATCAAATGTAGCCGAAAGTCAAAAAATAAGGGAAAAGTATTAAATGGTTTGACAAAGGTTCATCTATCTTCATGACCGCATAAAATTGTCATGATTCAATTAGTTCAAAAAATAGTTAAAAAGGAATAATTTTAAGATATTTTCCTTTCCTTACTTTTGTCGTTTTTTTTCTTTTTTTCCTTAAAATAATTTTAAATCCTATCAACCCAGTTTTATAAGCCCAAAAAAGAAGAAACCCACTACATTCACTTATGTGCTTTTATAGGCATATCGCAACCGTTTGAAGGGTACTCGAGAATCTTCAAACCTTTATACCAACTACAGATTCCTCTGCAGCTTCCAATTGACCTGCCTCAACAATCTCTTGCTGACAACTAACCTGACACCTTGCTTCGCTGGCTCGGATCATTGGTTACCATCAATAACTGCATTCTTTTGTTCTTGTTGCTACAATGTTGAAAGAAAGCCTTTTGTCTGGAACTCAACAGTGGAGGAGAACCGAAGAATCACTTATATCGTTGATGATGAAGCAACGACAGAGTACTTTTGGGTATTTGAAGGTGAGAGGGAATGGTGGAGTCCTCAGGAACAGTAGGATATTAGCAACGAATCTAATGGAAAAGCTATGGCCCATTCAAAATCAGTTTGTTAAGATTTTCAAGGGTTGAATATTTGGTAACCACTTTGAATTGATAAAAAAAGAATTTTAATTCAAAGAATCACAAGGAAAAAATCCATAATTTTGGGGTTTGAGGAAACTGAACTCCTTTATTTTAAATATTTTTTTCGTGCAGTTTGTTGCAACCAACATTCTTCACGCATTTTGGACAACATTCTTCATATATTGCATCGACCCTTCTTCATTATTGTCATACAACTATCAATATTTGTTTACCCCCTATATTATAGCCTTTTTACCTCATGGTTGTTCAATTTCCCTCAAGTGAGGCTTAACATTTTTATCTCCACCTACTAGTATTTGAAGTTTTTCCCAATAAGAGTCGATCTTTTCCCCTTTGTCCTTTCATATTCATCCAACAATAGTTTTATTTATCCATCTGATGGGTATAGTTTTTTTATAATTTGTTGTACATATCCAGATCATCCGAGTCTAGCCAAAATATTCAACTAGGAGAAATAAATCTAGCCAAAATATTCAACAAACTCGAGATTTTGAATTATTATTAGGTAATTGTTGTGTGTGAAAGAGATGAATCAACTACCCAAACCTAATATATATGTAAATATTTTGATCATAGTTTTTAAGATTGCAAAAGCTCTCCAACAAAAATTTTTCCAAAGCAAAATGGTAAGCTTATATTTACTGAATTTAAATAAGCATGTATAAGCAGTTGAAAGAAATGAAAACAAGAACACAAAGAATTTATGTGGTTCGAGTTCATACGAACTCTATATCCACGGGGCAACCTCAATCCCAATTTTTTATTCAATATGTGAAGGAAACAAGATACAAGACTATATATATATATATATATATATATATATATATATATATATATATATATATATATATATATATATATATATATATATATATATATATATATATATATTCAGCTAATAGCTTTCCAAAACCAATGCCAACAATAGCCACTACAAACTGAAGGCACAGTAATCTCAAACAGCTAATAACTAATCCACCATTCAGATCTATAAGATCTTTCAAGAAACAATAAAATAAACAACCCTAAAAGGGGATAATGCCAAAATCAGGAAACAGAAAGCAGTAACCACAAACTGAGAGCAGCTCTACAATGCAACACAATCTTCCTAAACTAAATTGGAAAGATACATGCACATCCTGCTTATAGCAAATCTTGCAAAAGAATAAGATCTTATGACACAAGATAGTCCTCGCTTCTAACAACAATCCTTGCGATTGTTTCGGGGAACAAGATAAAGAAGAATACAATAAGGATTCACTTTCTTCACACACACAAAAATTCAAAAATTTCGACACCTCCCTTTCTCTCTCGCACAAGAAGCCAAGCACCAAGAACTCAAGCCCTAGCTTTCACTCAGAAGAATCCCTTTTGTCCGCACACCCAAACGCGCGCAAAAGCCCCTTTTCTTTTCCCCTTTGTTTATTTAGCCTTGATGGTGAGTAGCTAAATATGAAAGCCAATATATATCAAATAAGAAAACCAAAAAATAAAGATTAGCTCAATTTCTGAAAAAAAATAAAGAAACAATTTAACTAGAATTAGTTAATTGAATAATTAATTTCAGCTAAAAGTAATTTAATTTTAAATCACTTATATCAGTAATGATCTATCCATTACTATATATTCTCCTTTGTGTTCCATGTCTCAGTATACATATTTTCAAAAATTTGCTACTACATATAAAGCTTTTCATTATAATATCAATAACTATTTGAGACACTTGAAAATAATAAAGAATAATGCAAGGAGAGCATAGATGAATACGCTAAAAAATTCACACTTGGGAGATTATTGAACAAAAAGAGAAGAAAATAGTTGATATAAATAAATTTTCTTATGGCAGAGAAGTCCGACGTTAGTCGATGGCAGGGCAAAAGTTCATTGTCAGCTGATGACCGGGAAGAAGTCTTGCATCAGTCGATGGCCGGGCGGAAATCCGACGTCAGTCTGATGATGGTTGGTGGTCAGGAGGTGGTCGAGGAGGAGCTTGGTGGCAAGGGAAATCTTCCTCTCCTTTCTTCTTTCCCTCCTTGCTTCTCCCCCTCAATCCTTCTTTCAATGAGGAATGAGAGTTCTATTTATAGTTTTCTGAGAGTGACATGGCAAGTAAATAGGAGGGAGATTAAGGTTAAGTTTGGAGTTGTTTGAATGGACGACCGATGTTGATCCCCTTGATCATGGACCATTTACTAGGCATATGAATGTCTTAAATAATATCTGAATTTAGCGATCTTAGGCTCGTTGTATTCTTTTCGCTGAGCCGCTCGATTCGACTATAACATGTCACATTTAGAAATCATTTGATCATCCAATTTATGGCTTGAACTTTCCAAATGCGCTTCGGGGCTTTGATTTGGACACATTTGGTCTTTGGTTGAGTTAAATTTTAGAGCAAATGAATGTTTGGTATAGTATAAAGTAAGATTAGTTGTCAAATAATATATTTAATCTTTTGAGATTGACTATTAAGAAATTTTTGCTCTTGTTGTGAAAATAAATACAATACTCATCTTCATTCCTCTTGCAGCCAATTGTGGATAGTTCATGCAGTAGTTTGATATAAAAAATGCTTTTCTATATGAGAATATTGAAGAAGTCTATATATATCCACTGCCTAAATTTGATAGCTCTTTAACTGAGAATAAATAGTGCAAATTAAAAAAGGCTTTATATAACCTTAAGTAATATTCAAGAGTTTGACTTGACTGATACATAAAAGTGATGGATGAAGTTGTATACAAACAAAGCCAAGGAATTTATAATCTCTTCATGAAATACCCCACTGATGAAAAAATCTCAATTCTCATCGTAGATATTGATGATATAATTGTCACATGTGGTGACAATATATAAAATGATTCTCTAAGGAGAAAGCTTGTTGAGAATTTAAGCTCAAAGAGTTGGATAAACTTAAATATTGGTTGGAAATGGAAGTTGTTCAATCTAAACAACTAATATTTCTCTCTCATTAAAAATATATCATAGATCTATTGAAAGAAACAAAAATGATTGATTGCAAATATTGTGAAACCTTAACTGAACTAGTTCGAAAATTGGACCCAAATGAAGAAGGAAAAATAGTAGACTTGTGATAACATCAAAGATTAGAAAAAAATAATAATATCTCACACATGCCTAGAAATCATATTTGCGGAGAGTCTCATCAGCTGGTTCATGCATAAATCCAAAGAGTCTTACATTTAAGTTGCTTATAGAAACTTTAGATAGAATATCCGTAAATGCAGGAAAATCTTCAGATACCTTTATTAGATAATTAAAAAAACTCTAGATACTTTAATTCAACCCTGGGCGAAGGAATTCCCTATAAAAAAGAAGGATAATATATAAGTTATAGGTATACTGATGTAGGCTATGCAGGATCACTATTGGATAGAAGATCTATGAATAGATGCTATATATTTTTGTTAGGAAATCTCATAATATGGGGAGCAAGAAACATGTTTTAAGGTTTAGTGCTAAATCTAAATTTAAAGTTATTGCCCAAAGAATGTGCGAGCTTTTATGAATCAAAATTATTTTGAAAGATTTACAAACTAGATGGGAAGGGCTCACAAAGATATGGTATGATAAGAAATCTGTCATTAGCATTAGCATTACTCTTAATTTAATACTACATGATTGTACCAAGCATGTGTAGGTGGATAGACATTTCATAAAAAAGAAATTAAAAATGGGCTTAGTTGTACTCCATATGTTTCAATAAAAAATCAACTTTTAGATATTCTCAGCAAAGACTTTATAAGGCCACATTAAAAAAATTGCAAGTAAACTTGGAAATTGGTAGATTTATGCCATTCAATTTGAATGATCGTGGGACTGACAAATTAAGTAATATGTTTGACTGGTCCAGGGACCGGTTGAATTGGTCCATCCTGGACCGGTTCACGTGTATGTCAGGTGGACAAAAGTTTCACCCAATAAGGGGGGCGGACAACATAGTGGGGCCCAACAGCAGTAATTAAGCACGTATTGTGGATGTTTTTGGGAGGAAAAATTGAAAATTAAAGGCAATTTAGATATTAGTTAATTGTAATTTTGCTTTAAGAAGATTTCTTTCCCTAGGGTTTATTTTATCTTGAATTTGGTCCGAAATTTGAGCTCTCTTGAGAGATTGCTTGAACTCTAGTTTCGGCTAGGGATTGGGAGAGCCGGATCTTCCTCTCGAATTGAAGATCCATTGTACCTTAATTATTTTCATCTACTATTAAATCAAGATTATCTCCTTGTTATTTCTCTACAAAATTCTCAAAATTGGCTCGACGAAGTGCGGGATTTCTGATTTCAGCACAATTTTTTTTTTCACATTTATTATTATTTTCTATCAAATTGACATCAGAGCCCTTCAATCTAGGATACCAATGATCGGAAGGAAAGTAGAAATGTTGGAGGGAGAATTACGGCAACTAAAATCATATTTTGAGAAAAAAATTTCATATTTTCAAAATCAATTTGCATCTATTTGTGAAAAGATGGATGAAAAGTTCGTCGTTGTGGAAGACATGCTGAAGAAGTTGCTTGAAGCCAAACCCAATACAACATGAAACGAAGGAAGTCACCAATGATCAAGGAAGAGGAGGAAACCCTAATCCATTTAAGGGAGGGGAGAACATGAGTTGGAGATTTTGGAGGGAGAAAATGGGATGCCTCAGCTAGAGCCTATTTCTAGGGAGGAGATGAGTATTGGCTATGAGTGAAGGGGTGCTGGTTTTGTAAGAAGAGGGATGGATTATGAGTGTCGGGGTGTTGATTTTGAAGGGAGGGGGATTTTGAAGAAACATTTGGGTTTGAGCTTAGAAGGGAAGATTAGGACACTTGGGGAGCACCTCCCCTTCATGAAATGGGAGGCTATGGAGGATTCATAAGAAATGAAGGCGATCTGAGAGTAAACTGAAGATGCCCATCTTTGAGGGAGATGATGCACATTGGTGGATCTACAAGGTGGAGAGGTATTTCGCCGTCAATGATTTGATGGAGGATGAGAGGTTGATTGTAGCGGTCCTATGTTTGGAGGGGAAGGCCTTGACTTGGTATCAGTGGAGGGACATGTGACGACTCATACGGAGCAGGAGGGAGTTCGAATGTTTCCGAACCAACAGGTGAAAGAGACTTATACGAGCAATTTTTCGCCCTAACATAGGAGAGATTCGAGTACCTCGCTAGTCGTTTGGACCGTCTTTTAAAGACGGTGTTGGTGATCTTCATGAAGGGACTTAAAACAGAGATTTGGGCAGCAGTTAAAGTGACGAGGACTCGGGACTTGGGAGAGGCTATGGAGTTAGCACAGTTAGTGGAGGATTATAAGCACCTGGAAAGGGGGACCAGAGGCAGTAGTTCAGGAGGCCCGTACAGGATGACCACTACATTCCTAGCTCCTCAAGGACTACCATCGGGAAACTTTTGTGAGGCCCCAAAGGAGAAGTTTGTAGGAGGGGGATTTGAGGAAAATTTCAAGAAATCACTGAGAAGCTATAGGAGAAGTGGTCGAAGGGATTGTTCTTCAGATGTGATGAAAGGTACATACTGGGGTTCAGGTGTAAGGACCGAACTCTTCAGGTTCTCACCATCTGTGATGATGAGGAAGCTGAGGAGGAAGGTGAGAGCGGGGCAGTGGTGGAGAAGGAAGAGTTGCATCTTGACATGATCAAAGTCTCCTTAAACTTAGTGGTGGAGTTCACCCCGAATCACACCATGGAAGTGAAAGGAGAAATAACATACCAAGAGGTGGTGGTGCTGATTGACAATGGGGTTACTTATAATTTTATCTCCAAGTAGGTCGTTGACCAGTTGGGGGTGAAACTGGTGAACAAGAGGCTATGTGGTGATGATGGACATTATGAACGTGGAGATGGAGAGAGAAGTGTATACGGGAGTTGTGATGATAATAGATGGGGTTCAAGTGAGGGAGGATTTTCTTCCATTTGAGTTAGGGAGCACTGATATCATCTTAGGGATGAGGTGGCTGTAGACCTTAGGAGATACCAAGGTCAACTTGGGAGCATTGATGATGGAGCTGGTGATGGAGTGAAGAAGGGTGGTGATCAGGGGAGATGCGGGGTTGTCCAAAGCTATGGTGTCTCTCAAAACCATGGTAAGGACCATACAGGAGTCGGGAGAGGATTTTTGGTGGAACTGCAAAGTTTAGAAGGGATCAAAATAGGAGGGGACATTCTCCTTTTAGTGCAGCCACTCATATAACAGTTCAGTGACGTCTTTTAGCCACCTTAAGGCTTATCACCACCATGGGAGTAGGAGCATGCCATCACCCTATGGGAGAGGGTTTCCTCGATAAGTGTCTGACCGTACCGCTACCCTCAAATTCAGAAGGACGAGATTGAGAAGCTAATCCAAGAGATGTTGGAGGCGGGGATCATCAGGTCGAGTGTGAGTCCTTTTTCTAGTCTTGTTTTGCTGATAAAAAAGAAGGGTAGGAGCTGGAGATTATGTGTTGACTGTCGGGTCCTGAATAAAGAGATCGTGCTGGACAAGTTCTCCATACTAGTGATCGATGAGCTACTGGATGAATTATGGGGAACAGTGGTGTTCACCAAGATGGATCTAAAGTCGGGATACCATCAGATCAGGATGAGAGAGGAGGATATCCTGAAGATTGCATATAAGACATAGGTAGGGGATTATGAGTTCTTAGTGATGTCGTTCGGCCTCACAAACGTCCCTACTACGTTCCAGCCGTTGATGAATTGGATATTCCGATCATACATCCGAAAGTTTGTAATGGTTTTCTTTGACGGCATCCTAGTGTACATTAGATCCGAGGAGAAGCATTTGGAGCACTTGAGGGTGGTCTTGGGAGTTTTACAAGAGCAGTAGTTGTGGGCCAACCTAAAGAAGTATTACTTCACATAGGCCAGGGTGGAGTATTTAGGGCACGTGGTATCCTGGGAGGGAGTGACGATTGATCAAGCCAAGATTGAGGCAATGTTGAGATGGCCCCAATCTAGGAGTTTGAGAGACTTGAGGGGTTTCCTTGGGTTGACGGGGTACTTTTGACGATTTGTGAGAGGCTACGTTATCATAGCCTAGCCATTAACAGAAAAGTTGAAGAAAGGAAGCTTTCTAGGGGGGGGGGGGGGGGGCGGCAGGTATATAGGCTTTTGAGAGGTTAAGAAGGTCATGACCATGGTTCCATTCATCTCCTTACCTGATTCCAACCAGAACTTCGTGGTGGAGACAGATGTATCCGAATATGGGTTGGGGGTAGTGTTGTCATAGACTCATAGCTTACTTCATTCAAGTATTAACTGCCAGAGCTAGATTGAAGTTAGTCTATGTGAGGGATTTGATAGTCATTGTATTAGCCATTCAGAAGTGTCGGCCTTACTTATTGGGCCGATATTTTATTGTGAGGAAAGATCAGAGGAATTTGAAGTTTTTGTTGGAGCAAATGATGGTGACCGAGGAGCACCAGAGGTCGCTGTCGAAGCTGTTGGGTTATGACTTTGAAATCCAGTATTGACTAGGATTAGAGAATAAGTTGGCTGACACATTATCCAGATGCATGGGGGAGCTCCAAGGGATGGCTATTTTGATACCATTCATGGTAGCATAGAGAGCGATTAAAGAGGAGAGTGTACAGAATGAAGAGCTGAGGAAGATCAGGATGGATCTACTAAGGGATGAGAATAGCCACCCTTGCTATTTCATAGAGGGAGAGCGATTACTATACCAAGGGTTTGTGCTGCCATGGACCTTGGTTCATATTCCTCACTTGCTATAGGAATTCCATAGGAGTGCTATTGGGGGCCATTCTGGGGTGCATAAGACATACAGTAGATTGGCAGCAGAAGTCTATTAGAAGGGGATGCATAGGGATGTGGAGGAGATGATGGATAGGTGTGAGATATGCCAGAGAAACAAATACATGGCTATGGCTCCTGGGGGATTACTTCAGCCTCTGGCTCTTCCAGACATAGTGTGGGAGGAGGTCACCATGGGCTTTATAGATGGGCTACCCCAATCTGATTATGGTAGTAGTGGACAGGTTGAGCAAGTGTGTTCAATTCATCCCTTTACGACACCCCTACACGACAATGACAGTAGCAACAACATTCATCAGAGAAGTCCTTAAACTGCATGGAATTCTAGAGTCGATAGTATCTGACCTAGATAAGGAGTTTCTCAGTCAGTTATGGAAGGAGTTGTTCAAACTGCAAGGAACAGTTTTAAAGAGAGGCGCCACTTACCACCCTTATTAGATAGATGGGCAGACGGAGGTAGTCAAGGAGCCTGGAGACTTACCTGCGATATTTTGCTTCAGAGACACACCTCGACTGTGGGCCAAATGGATAACGTGGGCAGATTATTGGTACAATATTTCTTATCACTTAGCTTCTCAGATGACCCCTTTCAAGGTATTGTATGAAAAGACCCCCTTACTTGGTGCATTTTGGGCAGAGGAGCACATCAGTCTCATCGATAGAGCAATATTTGGAGGAAAGAGATATAGTGTTAGAGGAATTGAAAAGACACCTGCTAAGGGTATAACAAATCACGAAGAAGCAGACAGATGCACACAGGAAGGACATCAAGTTTGAAGTTGGGGGGAAGCTATTTTTAAAACTGTGACCCTACATACAGAGGATAGTGACCAACTAGAGGAATGAGAAACTTGCCCCGAGGTCCGAGATACTTGAGATTTTACGAGATATTGGAGAAGGTTGGAGTGGTAGATTATCACTTGAGGTTGCCTCCGACCGTCACCATATATCCAATATTTCGTGTCATAATTGAGGAGAGCTCTGGGGGAACATGCAGTTTGTTATGAGTTAAAAACCTATGACACTGATTGAGGAATTGGAGGTGGTGTTCGAGCCATTGGAGCTTAAAGGTGTACGACAAGGAGAAGGGAGGATCAAGGAAGTGTTGATTAAATGGAAGAGCCTATCCGACTATGACACCACCTGAGAATCATATGAGAGGGTGAGGCAGCAATTCCCCTCCTTTCCCCTTGAGGACAAGGTGAGCCTTTGGAAAGGGGGTATTGTTAAACCGGTCTAGGGATCAGCTGAACCGGTCCATCTTGGACCAGTTCACGTGTTTGCTAGGCGGGCAAAAGTTCCGCCCAGCAAGGGGGACAGATAACATGGTGGGGCCCAATAGTAGTTAAGCACTAATTGTGGATGGTTTTGGGAGGGAAAATTCAAAATTATGCTTGTTTAGGTATATGTTAAATGTATTTTTGCTTTAAGTAGATTTCTTTTCCTAGGGTTTGTTTTATCTTGAATTTGGTCTGAAATTTGAGATCTGTTGGAGATTGCTTGGGCTCTAGTTATTAGCTAGAGATTGAGAGAGTCGGATCTTCCTCTCGAATTGAAGATCCATTATACCTTGCTTGTTTTCCTTTCATCTACTATTAAATCAAGAGTGTCTCCTTGTTATTTCTCTACAAATTCTCAAAATCGGCTCAATGAAGTGCTGAATTTCTGATTTCAGCACAGTTTTTTTCATGTTTATTATTATTATTATTTCCTATCATAATCTTGGTGTGGACAAGGGTTAAAGGTCTATCCATTGAATATATTCTCTTGTAGCTCTTAGATTGCAATCCATGTATCTTTTATTTCTTTGCTTGCCATCAGCTCCTCTTAGGGATTTTTTTTTTCCTTTTTTGAATTGCTTTAATTTATTGCCATTGTAGGACTTTGGAGAAGTCAATATATTCTTTCACACTTTGTACATAATCAAATAATACAATTCATAGTAGCTTTTCTACTTTTCTACACAAAATAGCCATTAAACCAAAGTATTGCACGTTGTATGCAGTATCATTCAAATTCTAATAAATCTTATTCTAACCATATGTATATGATTTACAAACTGCGTGTACAATTGACTTTTATAAGAAGATGACAATAGCTTCTGGAAGTTACTACCCAATCAGATTTATAACAGCTACAAAATCTCCATTTGTCTGATTGTATGTAAAATTCTAAATTTTATAGTACGATCAGGTGGCAAGTATAATTTTCATACTCTCAATTTTCTTTTCAAAATTAATATACTTAGTTGTCTCTCTGTCTCCCTGCTCTCTCTGTCTCTCTCTCTTCTCTTCTCTGTGAGATCCTAGTTACTGCATGTCTAATCTTACTAACCTTACCATGAGACTTCCCTCTCAGATTTTTGAGGCTCTATAACCAATAAACAATGGACACCAGGAAAGTGCAGGAAATACATTTTATACCTTGGTGGAGTCCTAGATTACCTATTTACTTTGATAATCTCACGCTCCTCAGTTTTTGGCTGATGATTATTTATGTTTGCTGGTTGTAGGTTCAGCTTACTCAGACTCACCTAGCTATTATCATGGAATATGCTGCTGGTGGGGAGCTATTTGAAAGAATATGCAATGCTGGCCGATTTAGCGAGGATGAGGTTTTACATTTCACTCTTAGGGGCTGTTTGGTAGTACCCCGGATTTGATTTAAGTAGGATTTCATAAATCCTTTAAATCCGGATTTTGGAAATCCTGAGAGGCTTAAATCCTGAAAACTGCTTGGTAACATTCATGATAAATCCTCTTAAATCTCATATTACTGTTTGGCTATAGAGCAGGATTTACCAAGCGGACTTTTCCTCTAGCGCCATAGATTTTGTAAATCTGCCAAAATACAGGATTTCGAAAATCCAGGATTTAGAGCAAATCGGCGGAATTTTCCGTCTACTGAGGATTTCATTTGCCGTGAGATTTGGTTTTGCATTTTAGGCCGTTTGGCTGGATTCCGCTCAAATCAGTCTCAAATCCGGTCTAAATCCTGCTACCAAACAGCCCCTTAAAGTTGTATGCTTCCTTGCTGTTATTTCTTTGTTAAGCAATCTTCTGACTTGAGAGATTGTCTGGCTTAATCTTCTTGGTCAACAGGCAAGGTTTTTCTTCCAGCAGCTGATATCAGGGGTCAGCTATTGCCATTCAATGGTATTTTATCTAGCTAATTGCATTTTATGCTATTGGCTTTAGAACAGAAACTAATTTTGGAATCTATCATTGTGTAGGAGATTTGTCACCGTGACCTTAAGCTGGAGAACACATTATTGGATGGAAGTCCTGCACCCCGCGTTAAAATATGCGATTTTGGCTACTCAAAGGTAGTATCTCATATTTGAACTCCTTTCTTTTGGCAAAAACGTTTTTCTCTTATAAACTGCCAGCTTGGTTCTGTGGAATGTAGTCTGCCCTGTTGCATTCACAACCCAAGTCAACAGTTGGTACCCCAGCTTATATAGCACCAGAGGTTCTTTCGCGAAAGGAATATGATGGCAAGGTGCACTTTTTAAGATGATTTCTATTATCTTTTACCTTTTTTAGTGCATTTCATTTTTTATGTCGTAGAATTATTGAATTCAGGTAGTTTCTTCGTGAAGTTTTTATATAATATGATTAAGGCCTTATTTGATTGGCCGTAATTCCTCCGTTTCTGATCTCAATCGGTGAAAAAATTATTATTTAACTGCTTGTTTACGCTATTTTTTAAAAATACCTTTTGCTATGCCTCCGTATTTTCGTTGATCTGAGAAGAAAAAAAGATATGCTTCTCCGTTGTAATACCTCCATTTAAGAACGAAAAAAAGCGTCGTGGGAAACCAACCGAGGCCTAAGTTTGCATTATACAACAGTGATGTGATGATTTGCTGTTTGCTATCATATTATTTTCTCAGATTGCTGATGTTTGGTCTTGCGGTGTCACGCTTTATGTAATGCTGGTGGGATCATATCCATTCGAGGAACCTGATGATCCCAAAAATTTCCGAAAAACAATCAGTGTAAGCTTGCAAATTCTCACCTCACTCTTTGTACTCTTTCTCAACCATAGAGCTGAACTGGTGTTCTGTACCAGCGAATCTTGGCCGTTCAATACTCCATTCCTGAATATGTTCGAGTATCTGCTGACTGTAGGCAGCTTCTTTCTCGCATCTTCGTTTCCAACCCTTCCAAGGTATATTGTTTATAATCTGCAAATCTACATTTTTTCTTCATTATATTTGTATATACGTGAAAAGGTTGGAGTAGCTCCAGTAGAAGATAAGATTAGAGAGTCGCCTTAGATGGTTTGGTTACATAAAATGGCTGTCTTCCGATGATCCGGTTAGAAAAGTAGAGGTATTAGATTTGACTTATGTTAAGAAAGGTAGATTCAGATCTAAAAAGACTTGGTTAAAAAAATATTAGAAATGATCTTTCTTTCTTAGATTTAAACAAGAATTTGACTTTTAATAGGACACAATGGAGAAAAAGAATTCATGTAGCCGACCCCACGTAGTGGGATAAAAGCTTGATGTTGTTGTTGTTTTATTGTATTTGTATATACTGAAATCACTATCTTTCGAGTATTTTTTATGAAGAGAATCACAATTCCTGAGATAAAGAAGAATCCTTGGTTTCTGAAGAACTTGCCGAGGGAGCTTGCGGATGAGAAGAACTTCGAAAAAGGATATGGTGATAATGAGATACAGAGCGTCGAAGAGATAATGAGGATCATTCAAGAGGCAAAAACTCCGGGTGTTGCATCTCAGTCAGTAGACCAATCTGCATCAGGCCTAGATGATACTGATGCAGATACTGAAGAAGTTGACGACAGTGGTGATTTCTTGGGGATCATTTGAAGGATGAATTTCATCGAACAGAAAGAGGAAATCTCAACGCAGAAAGAAGACTGATATAATGCAGAGCAACGGTCGATTCAAGCATTACAGATTCTACAAGCGCTCCTGTTTTTTAGCTTGTGTTAAATACTGTACAGTGTTAAATTGTATGTGCACTGCTTTTTAATTAATATAACTGTTGCATTCAATAGGTGATTATTACAAATTTTAGTTGGTTCTTAAAGTTTAAATGAGTTCACACGTTAGTGTTCTATCGATTATGGTCTGCTTTTGGCAAAGCTGATGTTATAGGCTTCGGTTGGGATGACTTTCTTATTTAAAGCAGTTTTCTAATGTAAAAATTTTAATTTTTAAACAAAAAAGTTGTTTTAAGAATCAATAAAAAGTTACCAAGCCATAAGCGGAGCACCTCCGATGAGCTATAGGAAAAGAATAACCCTTTCTTGGCTTTCATAGCTTACTTGACTTCTTAGCTTACGTAGCTTTCTACTGGCTTCATCAGTGGTGGAACCATATAATGCTTAGGGGCGCAATTGGCCCTTGCCCCTTCAAAAAAAAAAAAATTTGTTTGGAGGAGTAAATAATTTTTTTTTTATAAAGGAGAGAGAATTTTTTTACCCCTCCTAAAAAATTACTTTTGACCCTCCTAAAAATTCTTGTCATAATTTGTCCTAAAATATTTATATATTTATTCATATTTAGTTCTAATATTCTCTTTCATATTTTTCATGACAGTTTAATTATATCTTTTTTTTTATTTTTCTTCCTTAATTTTTTTAAAAAATCTTTCGTAATATATAAATATATAATATTATTTTTTTAATATTCAATTATTTTTATGTTGTATTTACCCCCTCTCAAAATTGAAGCTGATTCCTACCCTACCTTTCATCCATCCAAGATAAAGAGCTCCATCAATCTCTTCGAGGTGAAAGATCGTTGCCTTCGTTGGCCAGACGATCGCTGCAATTGCGAGCTCCCGTTTGAGTTATTATCGAGGCGACAGGCAACAGAGGCAGAGGGTATACAGGTGACGACGAGGCAGGAGTTTAAGAAAAGAAAATTCACAAATGAGCCGGTAAGGCCATTTGTTTACGGGGTGAGACCAAGGAAATTCTCCTTAAAGCTTTTTTGTTCTTCATATTCCCTCCTAGCAATTTTTTTATTGATACATTATTTTTTGTATTGATTGGGTCTGATTAGATGTCGTTGGGTTCATCTTTTCGAGATGTTCAGTTTGATTATAAATTTGTTGAAATCTAAGTTCGGATGGCCCCGAATTTAACTTGGGAAATTTCCAATGCGAATTTTTCTTGAGATTCATGTTTTATCAAGATAATGTTTACTGATATATTAAGACTGATTTTGTACTCATTAATTAATTTTGAGATGAGTGTAATATAAAAATTAATAGATTAAATATATATTACACTCATATTAAAAGAAATCATCAACAACAACAACAAGCTTTCATCCACTATAGGGTCGGCAATATGAATTCATTTTCTCCATTGTATTTTGTTAAGAGTGAAATTCTCATCTAAATCTAATAGAGAAAGGTCATTTCTAATATTTTCTAACCAAGACTTTTTAGATCTACATCTAACTTTCTTAACATAAGTCAAATTAAATACATCTACTTTCTTAACAGGGTCATTAGAAGGCTTATGTGACCAAACCATCCAACATGACTCTCTTTAATCTTATCTTCCAATGGAACTACTCCAACTTTTTTATGTATATGCTCATTTCGTACCCTGTCTTTAAGATTAAAGCCACTCATCCTCTGAGCATTCTCTTCGCTGTAACACTTTAATAATATGCTTATCTTTTTATGGCCAACATTCTGCACCATAAATCATTGCAAGTCTCACTATCATTTTATAGAATGTTCCCTTAAGTTTGAGAGGGACTTTTATATCACACAATAAGTCTGATGCATTCCTCCACTTAAATCATCCAACTTGAATTCTACTTATAATATCCCCATCTATTTCACCATCACTCTGAACAATAGATCTAAAATATCTAAAATGAGTGCTATTATTAATGACTTGATCGCCCAAAGTCACAATCCACACACTAGATCTATTATTACTAAAATTATACTACATATATTCAATTTTAGATCTATTCAAAAAGAAAGCCTTTAGATTTTCATAATTCAAGTTTACCTTCAACTCCTTCTTTAATCAACAAGAAGAATATCATTAGCGAAAAGCATACACCACGGTACAACCTCTTGCAAATGTCTAGTGAGAATATTTGTGACTAAAGCAGAAAGATATGGGCTTAAGGCTAATCTTTAATGTAATCCAGTAGAAATAGGAAAATACTTGGTCAAATCACCTTGTGTTTGAACACAAGTAACCTATGTTGCACCGATACGGATACGGCGACACAGATACGACACGATACGGATACGTGACACGGCAATTCTTAAAAATACAGGATACGGATATGGCGTGGATACGACATTATAATATAAAAATCATACATTAAAAATAACAAATCAATCAAAGCATAATATTTGAAAAGACAAAAAATGAAAGCAACAACATTTGTAGCATTGTATCTTACAATATCAAAATAAAAGTAAGCATTAAATATTTAAATGTCTAGTACAATAACAAAAATAAAAACATAAATTGTCCAGCAGATGAAGTTTTTAATTAAAAGTGAGAAGGATCGACACAATTAATCCACATGAATTTGAAACATGAAATTTTTTAATAAAAAGTATAGATATGTGCGCTTAGGCCGGGGGTCCAAGGGGGCGCTGTCCCCTGGCGGGGTTCCCTCGGAACAAATTTTTATTGTAAGAGTTGCTTTAAAGTTTTCTCTATCTTCTCGACACTGCTTGGTACTGTTCGGTACCCCTTTGTACTGAGCCGTACCGAGCGGTACTGAGTGGTACTGAGCAGTATCGAGCGGTATCTGAGTGATACCGAGTTCCGGTACCAAGCAGTACTGAGTTCTAGTATCGCTCGGTACCGAGCAGTACCGAGCGGTATCGAGTACCGAGCAGTACTGAGTTCTAGTATCGCTCGGTATCGAACAATACCGAGCAGTACCAAGCAATACCGAGTACTGAGCAGTACCGAGTACCAAACGATACGCATGTCCGATCAAATTTAAATAATATTTTAATTAGACACGGCAAAGCCGTATCCGACACATATCTGTGCCGTATCGGAGGCGTATCCGTATCCGACACATGTCCGATAGAGCATGCCTCATAAATAGGCGTATCCGTGCAACATAGCAAGTAACATATCCTGCATAGTATCCTTAATGACTTAAATATAATCATTATTATTCCCTTTCTTATGTAGAACTCTCCATAGCACTTCTATAAGAACTTTATCATATGCTTCCTCTATATCAATAAAAAAGATATGTATATCCTCCTTATTCTATCTATACTTATTCATTAAACCTCTCAATAAATTGTTTCCATAGTAGACCTAGCTGGCATGAATCCAAATTGATTTTGAAAAACGTTGGTGTCATGCCGCAACCTATGCTCCATATCTCTCTCCCATTGTTTTAAAGTATGATACATTAACTTAATTCCTATATAATTCGCACAATCTTGTGCATCTCCTTTATTCTTAAAGATAGGAATCAACACCCTTATTCTCTACTCATATGGCTTCTTTTTAGTCTTCAAAATGATATTAAAAAATTTAGTAAGCTAAGAAATTTCTTAATTTCCTAAGCATTTTCACACTTCTATTGGAATATCATCAGGTCCAACAGCTTTTTCACACTTCATTTTCTTTAAAGTCGCTTTAACTTCGATTTTACTAATATGTTGATAAAAAAATTTATTTTCATTTAGGATGCTAAGATCACTAAAGTGAATCACATTCTCATTATCTTCATTAAAAAGTATAACAAAATATCTCATCTATCTTTGTTGAATATTCTCTTCTAATAAAAGCACTTTTTGATCTTTATCTTTAATACGCTTCACTTGAACTAAATCATCAATGCTCCTATCTCTTTGTTTTACTAACTTATACATACATCTTTCATCCTCCTTAGTATTTAATCTTTTATATAAATCATTAATAACTAAAATCTTGGCATTGCAATTGTTTTCTAAGACTACTTATTGCCCTCTTTATATCTTTTCCATTTATCAAAGTTTTTGTAGCTAAATCAATTTTTATGACAAATCTTTTTTTTTTATATTTATATTTTCTTGCACATTTTGATTCTACCGCCAACTATTTTTACTATTAGTATTTAGTAGTTTTTTCCTTTGATACTCCAAGCACATTTTTTGTCACATTCTTAATATCACTAGTTACTTTTTCCTACATAATATTAGCATACTCATGAATAGGCAAAATCTTAAGATATATAATCTTATTCTCAAAAATATTTTTATTAATATTCTTTAAATGTCTTCATCTAATTTTAGTATAACGATTTACTTTATTTTTAATTTTCTATACATTTATGTTAAAGTCTAAAACTAATAACCAATATTGAGTACATAAATTTTTACTCGGAATAACTTTACAATATTTACAATCCAAATATTTTATTTTTCTTATAAGAAAATAATTAATTTGAGTTTTATTACATTCATTCTAAGAAAATCAATCAAATAATTAAAAATTCAATTAGATTAAAGTTAGGTGAAAGTATTCTAATTATTATTTGCTTCAAAAACAAACCATAAAAAAGTACAATCAACGACAAGAATTAACAAAGGATCTTCTCAGAAGTTCGTTCTTACACCATTAATCAACTTTTCTTAAAGGGTTTTATTAGTTTAAAAGTATAATCAACCTGTTGTATTTAACTGAAGGATCCGTGGCGCAATGGTAGCGCGTCTGACTCCAGATCAGAAGGTTGCGTGTTCGATTCACGTCGGGTTCATAATCCCAAAAAATGCGATCCCTTTTTTCTATTGTAAACAAATTTTTAATCCATCGATCAAAATCCCTCTATTTTCTTTTAAATGACAATCTTTAGTTTTTTTTGTAAATAAATAACTATAATTACTTCTTTTTTTCTTCTTTTATTTTTGTCACTAATGATCCTCCAATTACTATAGCTCATTCACTGTAGCATGACCACTAGTTTTCTACTACAAAATCCCGTAAAATGCGATCTTTTTTTTTCTTGGAAAAAAAAAATCTGTAGATCAAAATCCCTCTTATGTATATTTATAAATTTTAAAATAACAAAATATTTGTAAATGCATTGGACATGTTAGGAATGAATGTTCCTCCCATTTCTCTGTTTCGAATACTGGTCTTCCTATTATGTCTAATCCCACTCAGTCTGATTGAAATGCCATTGAGAATGCATCTACTGCTTTGAATAATGTCGATTTAGATGGAAATCCCCCTCCTCCTGTTTAGCCCTCGCAAGATAATTGTGGTGTTGGAATGGTGCTCGAGTGTGGGGAAGCTGATGTTGTAAGTGATGTTGGTAT
Organism: Dendrobium nobile; assembly: GCA_022539455.1. Classification (NCBI taxonomy): domain Eukaryota; kingdom Viridiplantae; phylum Streptophyta; class Magnoliopsida; order Asparagales; family Orchidaceae; genus Dendrobium; species Dendrobium nobile. The sequence continues at coordinate 47,740,376 of CM039730.1, forward strand.
ACAAACTATTGATCATCCCTTGGTTACATGTGATGTAGTACTAAACTTTTGTATGAACCTATGCTTTTGACCCCTTTTATTGCTGGTGCTATTGCATCATATAATTTGGTTGCTGGTGATGTTTTGACTAAACCCATTGACAATTTGGATCTTAACTCGGTTTGTTTGGATCACCCGCTTGATGATCTGGTGGAAGATGTCGTTGCCAGGGTTAGTTCTCCAAATGGTAATGTTGTTTCTGATGCAAATCAAAATGTGGATGGTGGGCATTATCTAGGTAATGCTCTGGATAGACTTAACTTAGATTTGTGTGATGTTAACAAGGCTGTTTTAGTTGAGTCTTCAAGCGATTTGAATGTTATCATTCATGTCTCACCCGTGGCTTCTTTGGTGGTGCAGTTGACTCCTAATGTGAAGGTTTTTAAGGGAAATGAGCCTGTTTTTTTATGTTCATACTTCAGTTGTTTCTAATGCAGAATTGAAAGCTCAATTGGCTTTAACTTTGAATAATGATGACCCATCAAATTGGTTGGAGGATTCCTTCTCCTCGACGTGTAGGGTTGTCAAGGGTGATTTAGTTGATGATGTGGATGAATTGCAAGAGAAGTATGATTTGCAGGTGGGCACATTGTGCGTGAGACCTTCTCCCATGGCAGTGGGAAGTGTCGTAAGAGAAAATCAAAGAAATAACTTCGTTGGTGCTCCTCTTATTATTCACGATGGGAGTTGATATTAACCTTCAGGGCTGTCTTCCTTGGATTGTTGTGTTGGTTGAAGCGTGGTGTTGAAGTTGTTTCTTCTGGATGTCTCTTTTGGGTGGTCCTGTTGTTGTTTTTGTCTTCTTTGTTTACTTTTCTTTTGTTTGTGCTTTGTAATAGAATGAATTAAAGGCTCGTAGGTTTTCTATGAATTGATGTATTTTTAGAGGGCCATTGACCCACTTAGTTCTTATATATTTTTTAAATTATCTTAACGTGTAAGCCCCTTTGTGTGGGTTTTATTAAAAAAAAAAAAAGAGTCACATGCGGCACAACTATCACAAAGAAATTGTGCACCGCTATAACATACATTAATTAACAAATCAATATCAATAGAAGAGAGGAATAAGCATTATCTACCCACCAAATGAAGATATAGCCTTTAATAAAAGAAGCATTCCATGACAACAGCTTCACAAAATATAATAGAGCCAATGAAGGTAAAATGCCAGATCGAATAAAAAGGAAGAGGAGGGTAATGAGGCTTATCTCCAACAGATCTTCTAGTTTAGGTTTTTAAACTTTTGCTTAGTAAGTGATTAAAGGATAAGACCTCAGCACATAAACACACAAAGTTCTCATTCAATGATAAAGCTTTCCTTTCAGTCATTTCTATCCCAACATAGCATGTCATCTTTATCAGTATAATTTGCTTTTCCTCTTCTCCTTTCACATCTGAGTGAGGCCATTCTGTCAAAAAAGCACAAAACAACAAATTTGATTCCTCTGAGCTCCACTGATTATTTTTCATAGCTTGGATTCCCTTTATGCTAATGCTCTTCCCCATCCATACTTTGCATCACACATTTTTTTTTTTCTTTTGACCATAAAACAAACAGCCAATTTTTCTGTTAATTGAAAGAAAGATAGGATAAACCAAACTAAACCAATCAAATAATAAAGTATAATGCACCATAGGCAATCTAATCCTTTTTTTATGCTTTTGAGATGATCCTACTTTAATTAATCATATTGGGCTATTTCAATTTAAATCATAATTAGAGGACTTATCTTGGTAAAATAATTAATTAGAATATCTGAGCTTTTTTTTTCTTTCCGAAGGCCCTATTCTTTTTTCAATCAGTATGGTTACCTAATAATAAACCAAAAGTATTTATTTGAGACATTTAAGTCAATTAAGACAAACTCAAACACATTACTACGTGAGACTAGATTCTAAGACTTCTTAATTGATAGCCAAAACTCCTAACCAGTAGACTAAAGTGAGTTGCGTTACAAAAGTGATGTCAATCAACATTATATTCATGTATTGACATTTAGGCTTCGTTTGAGATGACTTTCTTCATGCTTTCTAAAACAACTTTCTAATATAAAAATTTCTTGAACTTGAAATTTTTGTACTAGAAAGTCATTTTAAAAAGCAGTACGAAAGTTGTCCCAAATAAAGCCTTACTCTCCTGTTTTCTTGTCTTTAAGTGAGGACAAATAGTAGGAACAAGTGTAAATATGTTTGATAATAGTATTATTTTGGGTTAAAAAATACTTGTAATTGTTCATATTCTGATTGAAACTGGCTATATAGTGAAAGAGGAGATGATCTAAAATTTTTAAATCCCCTATGCTTTGTTTTAATGACTTTTATGATGGATAATGCTGTGCTACCTAACCAATAAAGTGCTTTTGTTAAATCACTTACTGAAACGCATGGCCTATTCAAATGGAAATTATCTTTAAAAGTATTTACCAACGTAGATTAAGAGGTGAGCCCAGTTTAAATACTTTTCTATAAGCAAACATAGGGCTGCAAACGAACCGAGCCGAGCCGAGTATACGAGTGTGCATGTTTGAGTTCGTTTATCATTAGCTTGTTCAAGTTCGGTTCATGTTTGATTTGAGCTTTATTGTTTGTGTTCATGTTTGATTCGTTTAATTTAAGGGTCTTCATGTTTGGTTCATGTTCGATTCATGTTTAATTTGTTTAATGCTTATCGAGCTTTAAGCAAACAAGCCTTAACGAGCTATGTTCATGAACATATTTAACAAATAATTTATTGAACAAACCAACATTAAATTTGTTCATGAACATCTTAAACAAACAATCTAACAAACATAAACAAATGTGAAATGTCTTTTATTCAGAAAATTAAATTTATAATAAAAGCAGTTGTCTATTTAAAATAAAATATGATTAATTTATACGAATATATTCTTAAATGAAGCTTACCTATTGCATTTCTCTACATTCGAGCTTTTCTCGAGCTTTTTATCAAACTTAATGTCGAGCTTGTTCATGAACTTCAAATGATGTTGTTTGTGAACATAAATGAACCGAACACATTGGTGTTCAAGCTTGTTTATTTAAGAATCGAGTATTTAAAATGTTGTTCAAATTTGTTTGTTTAATTAGTTAAACGATCACAAACGAGCTTTAATATAACCGAGCATCGAGTAGCTCGTCGAACGCTTGGTTCGCTTGCAGCCCTAAGCAAACATATTTTTAGAAAAATTTAGAATTTCCAACCCCATTTTTCTTGTTTCGCTTTCTATTTCTTTGTTCTCTTATTCACTCAGTATCGTCTATATAATTAGTGGAGCTTAAAATTTTGAATTTGGACAATTCGAATCCCTCTTAATGAAACGGATGTAATTCTATAGGTTTATCCCTAATGTTCTAACACTAATTAATACGTCACCAAAAATGGTCTTGATCCGGGACGAATCTCTATGCACATCTTAGTAGACAAGTTTCAAAATTAAATTCAGGGTCATTCAAACTCAAATTTCAGCAAACCTATAGTTGATCTGAACATCTCGAAGAGACAAACCCAATGACACCAAAATCGGTCCAATCCGAGCAAAAAATAGGTCCTAATCAGGGGGTTGAAGAACATTTGGAAAGTTCAAAGCATAAATTGGATGAGCAAATGATATCCGAATATAGCATGCTTATAGTCGAATTGAGCGGCTCAACGAGATGAATCTAACGAGCCTAAGAACTCTCAATTCTAACATTATTTGGGAATACAAAAGCTTAATAAAAGCTTTATGATCGAGGGGGTCAATATGGGCTGCCGGAAGAACTCTGAATTTGTCTAAGATCTTCTTTATATTTACGGGGCACGCTATTCCCAAAAATCTATAAATAGAACACCTCTTCCTACATGAAAGGGGACTCAGAACCTTTGTCTGGAGATTGGAGAGAGCAATGAGGCTTCACTGATTTAAAGCTCCACCCAATCACTATCGTAGGCGAACTTCCGTTGACCGACTGGACCACTGACAGACCTCAGCTTGGCTACCAACTGTCAGCCATCACCAGACTGCCACCAGGCCACCGATCACCACCCAACCATCGTCAGACCATCGCCCAACCGCCGATCGCAGTCGAACCATCGTTGGGCCACCAACCTTCGTAGGACCTCCGCCTATTTGCCAACAGCGTCAGATCGTCGCTTGTCAATCGATCACTTCCGGCTCCTCTAGCCATCGTACCACCACCGCCCGACCTCTGCACCATCGCTCGGACGCCAAACACCGTCAGACCACTTGGCCGCAAACCTTCGTAGGACCTCCGATTGGCTATTAAAAATTGTCAGACCACCGCTCGTCCGACAATCACAGTCGACCCCGCCGAGCTGCCAACCGACGTAGGACCTCCACCTGGCCCCAACCATCGGCCACCGCTCATCCGCCAATCACCGTCAATCCCTCCGACCATCGTCGCTCGCCGACTATAGTCCCTCCAACCACCATCACCTGCCGACTACAGTTCCTTCGACCACTGCAATATACCGACTATGATCCCTCCAACAACTATCGACTGCCACCTATGGTCCCTCTGACCATCGTTGTCAGCTAAATGCGGTCCACTCCTACCTCTATTGCATGTCGACTACGGTCCCTCCAACCAGCAGCATTGCCCTTCCACTACGATCCCTTCGCCCGATGTCGCTAGCTGACTATGGACCCTTCGACCGCCGTCTCCCACCGACTACGGTCCCTAAGCGCATAGTTTGATCAACAAACTACAATACTATATTTAATACTTAAACTTTACTACATATCATCCTTAAGTGGACAACTAGTAGCTTTAGGTCACTTCATAATGTAAACCTTTTTCAGAAGTCAAATATTAATAATCAATCCAAAGATCAGCAATAGGCCATTATTTTAGTGGATTAAATTAGATGAACGATTACATTCAAAACACTAAAAAGGATTAGATGGACTTTTTTTTGTGAATATTTAGGCCAATTAAGATAAACTCCCATACATATAACATACGTAAGCTTCAAATCTAAAATATCTTGATTGATAGCTAAATTTTCCCCCAACAACAGATCAAAGTAAGCTACATGATTAGATGTACAAAATTATCACTTACATTCTCAATATTTAATTAACTTGTCATAATTAATTAGCATTATTTCAACAATTTAGATAGACCTGTCAATATTGGACCCGACCCGAAAACCCGATCCGAACCCGACCCGGAATTTTCGGGTTTGAGTTGACCCGAACCCGAAGCGGGTCGGGTTCGGGTTCGAAAAACCGACCCGTTTGCAAAAACGGGTCGGGTTCGGGTTGACCCGTCGGGTTGCCGGGTCAACCCGAAAACCCGTTTATTTTAAAAAAAATTGAATTTTCATACCCCGCTCGCTGCCCCCCCGCTGCCTGCTGCCCGCTGCCCCCGCCCGAGCTGCCCGCTGCCCCGCTGCTGCCCGCCTGCCCCTCTGGCCGCTCGCCGCTGCCCTGCGCACTGCACCTCACCTCGTCGCGTCGCTCGCTGCACCGCGTCGCTCAACGCACCGCCGCGTCGCTTGCCGCACCGCGTCGCTCAACGCAGCGCCCGCTCGCCGCACCGCGTCGCCCGCCCGCTGCACGCCAGCCTGCACCTGTGCACCGCTCGACTTCGCGTGACCCTAAACCCTAAACGAAGCGGGTCGGGTTGACCCGAACCCGAAGCAGGTCGGGTTCGGGTTTTTAAAACCGACCCGTTTATAAAACCGGGTCGGGTTGATCCGAACCCGAATAAAGCCGGGTCAGTTACGGGTCGGGTCGGGTTCGACCCGTAACCCGAAATTTAGATTTAATTTTACTAATTCTTCTACTTTTTTCATTAATTGCAAGATGAGATGTTCATTGCATATATTTTTAATGAATCATTTTGAGTAACTCCCTTCTATATAATCTAACATCAATGATTTTCTTATTTTTATATCACTAATTTTATCTTAATATGTATTATTGTCTGTAAAATTTATAAATATATCAATACAAAATAATAAAGAGCAAAACAAATAATAATATAAGCTAACTCAAAAAATAAAAGAATTATTTCCAAGAATTACATACTTATCTCTTCAAATAAAATTGATAATGTAGCTAAAAAAATTGAAACTCCATTCACGTTTTGTTCCTTTTCTGTAATAAAATCACTTTTTAAAAAGTTGGTGGGGGCTGTTTCTACTTTCTATTCTATTTTTTAGTTGTTAGATTTGATAAGTACAACTTTGCCGAAAAAGATAGGGGTTAAATTAAATTTTAGCCAAAGCTCTCTCATTATGATCTATAATCACATGTCAAAATGAGCATATTGTTATTAAATTCTCTTAAAACAATGTGGGCCATCTTAGCTTGTTGATTGAGATTTTAGACTTCCAGCCAAGAGCTCTTGAGTTGGAGAGCTATAATATGTGATTTGTGTAATCTTTTGATTAAATTTGCTCAAATTTTCTAAAAAAAAAAACTCTTAAAAAATACTATTAAGATAAGTTTATTTAAAAAAAAATATATATTTTCATGTCTATATTTTGATATGATTTAGATATTAAGTTGAAAAAAAATTTAATTATTAGATATATAAATATATAAAATTTTTGTGATATGTATGTAAATTCCTATTTTTTATTTCCATCGAGCAAGCAATTATTTTATTTTTGACTGTAGACCTGTTTAGCTCTTTGCAAAATAAATGAATATAAAGTAAATTATTATAGAGGAAATATGACAAAATTTATTGTTTTTACTTAACAACTCTCAATGATTGATTAATGAATCTTTTTTTTTCTTATTGTAGAAAAATTTTGAGCCAATGAAAATAAATTTATACAAATATCATATTATTAAAGCTTCAAATTCAAAATCTTTTGATTGATAGTCAAAATTCTTAACCAATGAATCAATATCCTAAACAAAAAATAAGTATAATTTATAACAAATTGCCATCAAATCTTTATCTACCAATTATTTTTTAATAAAATATGTAAAGCTTGGTGGCAGCCTTTGGATGACTTGACCTGCCTTGATTTATTTACTAAAAACTTGGCTTTCATGCCAGTATGGCAGTTTGGCCACACTAAGCAGGGTCAAAGGGCTAAGCAATTAAATATGTAAATTATATCTTCTGAACATTTTCCTGAAAGACATTTAGAGAAAACAGAGAGATCGTGAGGATGGATATACAAAGCTCATCAAGAACCTACCATGATCATGAAGGCAGACTAAATATCAGATTCTCACCAAAACAGAAGAAAAAAGGTATAAAACTTGCAGGTTTCCTAATCGTATACTCAATAATTCTGCATGAAAGTTGTCATATCAGAGGCTTGCTCTATCTACTGCTACAGATAATCAATTCTGCTCAACATTATAATTATAAAATTTTCATATTAACTACTGTAAATGCTCCCACGAGAATAGGAACTTTTCTAAAAAACTAAAGTGTAAAAATAGAATAGGAAAACAATATTTTATATTTATAGTGATACTAATCAACCATTTCTGCTGGGATTACACCTTAATAGGGATAGTTGTTAGTACCATAGAAAGGCAGCTCTCTTCGGGATTTTAACAATGAGTAAGCACTGAAAACATGCTCAAACAAGTCTCCAATTATCCTATCTAGCAGGCCAATGGACTGATCAAGAAGTGAAGAATGAAGGATGAGAATTTTCAATACTGGCTCTTGAAAATTTTTCCATCCATGAGGGTTTTGCAGTTATTTTATCCTATATTTCTAGTTACAAGCTTTGATAGATAGATAATCCTTCATCTTACGGATTTTTTAACCTTGAAGAACTACTAAATCTTCTTAAGGAATTTTATTCTTTATCTTATGTTTAATTTTCTTTACAGATTTTTCTTCTATTATAGCATTGTACAAATGAGGATTCCTTTCTGAGAGGTTTACACTTTTCCAGCAACCATACAGTCGAAATGTCTTCCAAGGAGCAGTAAGTAAATCATATATTTTGAACAACCATTATAAACTAGCATAAGAAGAATTATTTATCACCATCATTAGTCTTAACCCAACAAATTAGTTTGATTTTATAAATCCTCTATGGTCATTCTCTCCAAATGACTAAACTGAGGTGCTTTTATGTGGATAATTCTTCTAACACAACTTCTAATCATACTGGCACAAAAAAGAACTGCATCTTCCAAACATAATGTGATGGCTGTTGAAATTCCAACTTATCAGTAGTGGAATAAAAATAAGCTGCAAAATGCTTCAATGAGCTTGCAAACTTAAAGCAGTTGTTGAGAAAAATACAGTAGCATGGACAGGAGAAATTATTACGTGCGGTCACGAGACGCTGTTCGGAGGCAAATCAGAATTTTGGAGTGTACCACTGTGTATCGGGTGACTTGGGACATCCTGATTCACCTTTGAACGGTCCGGTGACCGTACGTAACAATTTCTCCATGCACAGTGGGGTATGACTTGCCAATTCCTATGAAGGTAGTGGTTTATATAGTCATTTTAATAAAAAGCTAAAGCGTGTGTTATTCAAACATTTCAGAAACCTCCCCACATTGATACAAATCCCTTACACGCAACTACTTGCATGGGAGCTAAGAATGTCCTCTTCAGCTGCAACACCCCACCACCACCACTCGCCCTACTCCTCTATCCTTCATTCTCTCTCCCAAACTCCCTACAGACTCAGAAGAAGATTGCTAGCAACATGGACCCCAGACCAAGAGCTCAATCAAGTCAGAGAAAGATCAGGAGCAGATATGAAGAAGAAGCTAGAGTGGTATGATCTCGTGGCACTTGGTGTAGGGGGAATGCTTGGAGCTGGAGTTTTTGTCACCACAGGTCGGGCGGCCAAGTTCTCTGGCCCAGCGGTCTGCATATCCTATCTTATAGCTGGAATCTCTGCTTTCCTGTCATCTCTTTGTTATACTGAATTCTCTGTGGAGATTCCAGTTGCTGGTGGTGCTTTTAGCTACCTTAGAGTAACCTTCGGTATGAAAAATCTACTTGCACAAGTAAATTTTGAATCTTTTACCGTTTGACTTAGTTATAAATGTCATGGTTGATGTCACAGGTGAGTTTGTGGGATACTTTGGAGGAGCAAACATTTTGCTTGAGTATGTCTTATCCAATGCTGCTGTGGCGCGAAGTTTTACCGAGTATTTAAGCACCGCCTTTGGTTTAGATGATCCAAACTCATGGAGGATTAAAGTTGGAGGCTTGTCTAAGGACTACAACAATTTGGATATTCCTGCAGTTGTTCTTGTTATTCTTCTCACTTTATGCTTGTGTCACAGGTTATAACCATGTGCCTAAATTTCAAGGTTTTGTTGGGTATTTTGATAGTGCTGCCCGCTCAAAAGTTCACTGTTTTGGTCTTTTATGCCTTTCATTTCTCTTGATATCATAGTCCACTGGATTCTAATCTAGCATATCATTCTTTATTTTTTGCTTACATTGAGGATCACAATGCCAGTATTTCATGCTAATTTAATGGTCCAAGTATTGTTGATCATAGCCACTTCTCTTGAGATTACAGTACCAAGGAGAGCTCCATGCTCAACCTACTTATGACGGTGTTCCATGTGATCTTCTTTGGGTTTGTGATTGTTGCTGGCTTCTACAATGGAACCCCAACAAACTTGGTAGAGCCTAAAGGGTTTGCTCCTTTTGGTGTAAGAGGAGTTGTGGATGGAGCTGCTATGGTGTACTTCAGCTACATTGGTTATGACTCTGTATCAACAATGGCTGAAGAGATCAAATACCCTTCCAAAAGCCTTCCTATTGGCATCGGCGGATCAGTGCTGATTGTCTCTGCATTATATTGCCTCATGGCCTTATCTCTTTCCTCCATGATTCCTTATTATATGGTAATCACCAGCCCCAATTTGCCAGAATATCACTCTATGATAAAAGATCCAAACAACAAGAATTTAAGTGCTACAATTCATCAAAACATTATCACCAACAGTTCTCATACCTTTACGAATCCTTTGCTCATAATCATAAAGTTTGTTAGATATTGGTCCTAATTTTATGTTTGTAGCTAATTGTGTAGCTTGTTATGTTGCTTTTGTGCCTATATATAGAGGCCTTATAGGTTGTTAATAGGTATGATCAAGAAATAAAGTTTTTGAGTTCTGTCATCTCCCTCTTCCCTTCCCTCTCTCCCTCCTCTCCCAAGAAGCTCGTGAAGGGAGTTCTTCTTCCTCAATCAAGATCCTAACAAGTGGTATCACATAACAAAGTTAATACCAGCATTTTTGTTGCTATTTTTTGTTGTGTTAAACTGACCTATAAACATATACAGATATCTGAAGGCGCATCATTTTCTTCAGCCTTCCAGACTAAGGTCGGCTGGAAGTGGGCAGGCAACGTTGTTGGCGCAGGAGCCAGCCTTGGAATTGTGGCATCACTCCTAGTTGCCATGCTTGGGCAGGCTCGATATCTTTGTGTCATAGGAAGGGCTCGGCTCATGCCATCTTGGCTTGCTAAGGTGCATCCTTCTACGGGGACCCCAATGAATGCAACCATCATTTTAGGTAGGTGATAGTTAAGGCTTCGTTTGGGACGGCTTTCTTTCCGCTTCTTAAAGCAGCTTTTTAGTAAAAAAATTTATTTTTTATGCTAGAACGCTGCTTTAAGAATTAGTAAAAAAGCCGTCCCAAATGAAGCCTAATAGTTATGCATAATCTTCTCATTTCACGAATTACAACGAAATTCACATAGAGGATTGGTATTGCTTCACAAATGCCTTTGATAAAAGAGCAATGTACAGTTCAGTCCAAAATATCTTATAACCAACTTGCATTTCACATTTCAACCATAAACATGTCAATTATTTTGTGCAGGGATTTGCACAGCATCCATTGCTCTATTCACTGACCTTGAGATTGTGCTCGAGATTATTTCTATTGGTACCTTATTTGTGTTCTACTTAGTCGCCAATGCGCTCATATACCGGCGATATGTGAACCTAAGTGCAAACAAGCCTCTCCCTATCCTGCTCTTCTTGCTACTCTTCACAGCAAGCTCAATAGGCTTTTCCATATGCTGGAGGCTTAAAAGAAGCTATTGGTGGTTGATGGTTTTGTTTGGGGGATTGACAATAGCAATCACTGCATTATTTCAATGCAAAGTTCCTTGTCATCACCGGCCATTAAAGTGGTCAGTGCCATTGATGCCATGGCCAGCAGCAGCTTCAATATTTCTCAATATTTTCCTTATGAGCTCTCTGAAGAAAGAGTCCTTTCAGAGGTTTGGTGTGTGGAATTGCATCGTTGTGGTTTTCTACCTGCTTTATGGGGTTCATTCAACATTTCAGGCAGAAGAGGAGGAGATGAACATGGAGAGGGAAATGACTTTGGTTATCGGCAATGATCCAAATTCATCTTCCCAACTGGAAAAGCTAGAAGCATAGGCTTCTTTGTGCGTCCAGTCATCTCTAAATTTTGCATAATTGGTGCAAGATTCATCCAATGTAGGCACCCTAAATTCTAGGGGACTAAGCTAACTTTTCTTTCGCAAGGATTGGTTGGTTTCGTGCTGAGTATGAGTTAAGATCTATCACCATGAATACTGGTAATATCAGAAAAGAAGTTTGTGAAAATTAATTTTTATTTAGTAGTTAACTTTTTCATTGCTTTTTCAAATTTATTTTTGAAGAAACATCTTTGAAATTGTGGTTGAAAAAGGAGCTCTTAAAAGTAGCCAAAATTGCCCCAAATAAAGCCTAAGCCTAGAACATTGGTACCTTTACAGGATATGGTTACACGTAGTTACTTTACAACCAAGCAAGGATGCAACTCTTTTTAGTCCTTGCAGCATCTCAATCCAAATCCCATAGGAAGATAACCTTCAAGAGCTGCCTATTTTTTAAGGATTAATTGATTAACTATTCTCATTCTGAATGAAAGCAAGATTTTTTTTTAAGCTTGGATTCCCTCTTTGCCCGTATCTAACAGGGCATGGATATGCCTCCTTCAAATTGCTTTTACAAAATAGGTTATCATCCAACATCGTCAAAATATCCAGCTAGAATCTCTTAGGCTTTTTCTTTAAACTTAGACGTGAGCAAAATTTTAAAACTGTAAGGTGGCTTAAAGGAAAATTCTATAAAATGGTTGTTAGACCTGCAGTGATTTATGGTGCAGAATGTTGGTCATTAAAAGAGAAGCAAAATATTAAGTTTAGTGTTGCAGAGATGAGGATGCTCAGGTGGATGAGTGGCTTTACTCTTAAAGTTAGGATACAAAATGAGCATATACGTGAAAAGATTGGAATAGCTTCAATGGAAGATAAGATTAGAGAGAGTCATCTCAGATGGTTTGGTCACGTAAAACGGCGGCCTTCCGATGACCCGGTTAGGAAAATAGGTGTATTAGATTTGACTTATGTTAAGAAATGTAGAGGTAGACCTAAATAGACTTGGTTAGAAAATATTAAAAATGACCTTTTTTGCTAGATTTAAATGAGAATTTAACTCTTAGTAGGACACAATGGAGAAAAATTATTCATGTAGCCGACCCTACATAGTGGGATAAAGGCTTGATGTTGTTGTTGTTTGTTGTTGTATGGTGGCTTAGACTTGGGACCAGTTTAGTGATGTTAGGACTTAGGTGTTAGAAATTTCTTCCTACAAGAATTATCTAAAGAACATAATTTTTAATGCAGTGGATGCTAGGACAAGGCAACCATGCCTGAATTTATATGGAATTTTTAATTATCAATTATTCAAAGAGACAAAGGATTTCCTTTTGAAATGTTCTCTAAAGATGTTTATAAAGTTATAAAAAAAAACGAAGAATTTAATAGTGGAAGCTTTAAATAATGGCATGATTCTTCTAATAAGAATTTAATTGTGCATCAGTCATCCGCATTTGAAAGTCTAATCAATATTGTTTCTACATCCTCTGTCTCTTACGAAAAAATCTATAAGGTACAATCCGAGCATGTAGGACACTTTCTCATAGAGCAACAATCAACAACAAAGCCAGAAGAATAAAATATCCTGCCAGAATATAAACATTTCTAAGATTAAATCAGCTAAAAGAAACAAAAAAAAAAAGGTCACATTACGCCACCCTTCAGTTACGGTACTTGTTAAAGTTTAGAATCTCTTCTAAGTTACATGACAGTAAACTGGAGCTTTGTTTGGATTGAAGGGAAATGAAGGAAATTAATGAAATCCAAATAATTTATGGGGTTGTTGATTCACCCAAATCCATTAATTTAGAGTTTTTGGCGTTTTCAACAGTTGCTTTCATTCAAATTCCTAGCATTCAAATACAAAACGAATGCATGTCGGCTAAGAAATGGTAAGGTCCAAGAGCACACAGGGTGAGAACTAAACTAGCTCAAACTCCAACTTTCAACATAGAAGCCCTTCATCTAACATTATATAGCAACCTGATGCACGAATAAGATGCTGGATGAATAAATAATAACTTAGGCAATTCAATCACTTGAAACTTGAGCCTGCCTAGAGAGAGAGAGATTATTCTGTGCGGACGCCGAACGCAGCTCCAGATGCCAATCAAAATGAGTCACGTCAGCCATACCGAGCCGTAGTACCTACACTCGGTACCGAGCTGTACCGAGCAGGTTTAGGCATTTAGACGGGGTTCCGCTTCCGCACATTATAATTTTTCTTGTCTAGGAAGGCATACAAACAGAGGTAAATTATTAGGTACGGACACCGGACACCGGACGGAAAGAACAATCCTATTTTCTCTCTGTATACAGTAAAAAGAACAATCAAAGCACATATGCTACAGTACCTGCACTTTTACTTCGCTTTTACTATAGACAAAGAGAAGACCGGATGGTTATGTCCATCTGGTATCCGCACCTAATAATTTCTCTACAAACAGGAGGCAACTGTTAATAAAAAGGCACACCCAAAAACAGAATGACCATGATTTTGGGCAAACAAATTCCTTGTAAAAAAACATGCCTAAATCGACCATCAACTTGGTTGACATACATTTGCTCTGAGTTCTAAAATGGAGGTCTAAGGCTGGAATTCTTGCAAAAAAAAAAAAAAAAAAAGCCTAAATCGACGTCATAAAATAAGCATATGCTATGGTGGCATTTTCATACAAGTATAACAGTTGATAGTCGAAAGGGTTTAATACCGATAATCACCGGAAGACTTTCCTCAGTTAGAGAACCACTAAAATGCAACAGAATCTAGCACCTACTCCCATTTGCTCCTCTTAACCCTAGCATCAATTCGGGAATCGTTAAATCTTCATAAACGAACCTTGACAATGCATAATGCGGATAGCATGTCTCCTCTCCACTGCGTTTGCCTCCTAATAGAGCGATAGGGCTCCTATCGCTCTCTTCCCTCCTCTTCCTCTCCAGTCCCTGCCTTTATGCCTCCATAGCCAGGTTCATATCTGTCACAGCCTAGCATGAACTCAGCTTCGCTACCCACCACAGACGCCAGCGTAAGACAACGGAAACTGGCTGAGCTGACTGTAGATCTATTTTTAGTTTTTTTGGAGTATTATGAATTTTCTTGAGGGCATTCATCATATTTATCAACATTGGTCGGTGAAGATTGTGCTTGGATCGGATAGGCTTTTCACTTTTGTTTAGGTTTAGGGTTTATGTATGTTAGAATCAAAATTTATCAAAGCAGATAAAAAAAAATATCAATACCAATTTTTGTGACAAAAAAATTGAATTTAACTCAACCTTGTTTCAGAAGTAAATCAACAAAAAATTAGAACATTTACAATCTTATCTACACAAATAAGTAGAGTGATTAGTGGCCAACAAGAGTTGATCCAATCGCCCACAACTTTTAAGCTATGCATCAAGAAATATTGTTACGTATGGTCTTAGGACTCGTCCGGAGGCTTATCTGGACATCACGTTACCTAGTAAACAGTGCAATGAGTGACGTGGCGCATCTGAATTGGCCTTCAGACGTCTTCAAACACCGCATATAATAATATCTAATGCATAAACCTAACCTTTTTACATTTTGGTTCATTTTAAACTCTCAATGTATTAACGTTAACATTTATCTTGGATTCTTTATAAATTTTACTATCTATATCATTCGTACGAACGATATGAATTGCAAAATTCATGTAGAATCTAAATTTGAACACAATTATATGATTCTTATACTAATGAATCATAATTAATTGGAGAATCAAATGAATTATGATTTTCATTTTGAAATTGAAACAAGGCTTCAATTTGAACAACCTTTATTATTTTTTTAATAAAAAACTATTTCAAAAAATAGTAAAAAATACTCTCTCAAACGAAACCTTAGTGGTTTTAACAATACTAAAAATGCATAAATTAAAGTACATTGAAACATTGAATCAAATGAACTGTGATAAAAACTATGAGTTCGATCTCATCTAAAGAGATTTGCCCCCCAAAAAAATTATTTGAATATCAAAATCACCTCTTATCATTGCAATTTTTTTTTCTTTTTTGCCACAATAACTTATCAAATTTATTATATGTTATTGGACCATCAAACTATTTTGTCTAGAGATGTCAACATTTGACCCGACCCAAAAACCCGACCCGAACCCGACCCGAAAATTTCGGGTTTGGGTCAACTCGAACCCGAACCGGGTCGGGTTCGGGTTCCAGAAATCGACCCGTTTGAAAAACGGGTCGGGTTCAGGTTGACCCGGCGGGTTGCCGGGTCAACCCGAAAACCTGTTTATTTTTGAATTTTCCCGCTCCTGCCCGCTACCCGCAAAGCTTCCCCGCTGCCCAGGAACTGCCCGCGAAGCTGCCAGCTGTGCCTCGCTTGCGCCACGCGCCACGCGCCACGCGCGCGCTCGCACCCGCTTCGCCTGCCGCGCTCGCACCCGCCACGCGCCCGTTCGCCTGTTCGCCCGTTCGCCTGCCGCGCTCGCCACGCACCCGCCACGCGCACACCCGCTCGCCTGGGCGCTCGCCGGCGCACCCGCGCACCCCGCGTTCCGTGTCAGGTCGGGTCAACCCGGCAACCCGCCGGGTCTGGTCCGGGTTCGGATTTTCGACCCGTTTCTCTACCCGGGTCGGGTTAGGGTCGACCCGTTTTGCACCCGGGTCAGTTCGGATTCGACCCGAACCCGACCCGTGACCCTAAATTGACACCCCTAATTTTGTCAATCTCATTCTACTATATTGGATTATGATATCAAGAGCTGTGAAAACGAACTCTGTAATTGAAAACTTCAAAAATAGTGGCCACTGCATCCTCTGCGTCCAAAAGCTAACCATGACTCAAATCTAGCCCATTGGGCCGATTGATGATCGAAAGCATCCAATTCATTTTTAATTGACGGGGGTGATTTGGGCCATC
This sequence comes from Dendrobium nobile, assembly GCA_022539455.1. NCBI lineage: Eukaryota > Viridiplantae > Streptophyta > Magnoliopsida > Asparagales > Orchidaceae > Dendrobium > Dendrobium nobile. Next base: position 47,756,691 of record CM039730.1, read on the forward strand.
CCGATTCATGGAAGGCCTAAATAAATTTTTTAAATCTCATAGCAGCCCATATTTGTGTGTTAAACTTTAAGCGTAAACTTAGAGATCATAAAATAAAAAATTTAATTAGGCAAACTCAATGTTATTAAGATATTCATTATTCGAGTCTAACTAATGGGCTTAAATTAAGAATTTACAAGCATAATTTAATTTTTTTAAAGATTATTTAAGGGTCATACATCTTCTGAATATTATTTCTTATAGATAGAAAATAAACATCTCAATAAGATGAATTTAAAAAGCCCAATGTTCCTCAATTAATATTATAATCTCATAAATGCATTAGAAAATGTAAAATAATAATGTGATCCAATGGGTTGTCCTATTTTCTAATATAAATTATTGGAATGACAATTCTAAAAATTTATAAGCACTATATACTTCTTCATATTAAGAAGGGTTGAAAGGAGACATAAAAGAGGATCTTAGATGAATGGGATTATGAGACTTAAGTTGTGCTTGAGATAGCCTTCTTATTATTTTCTAAAGTAACTTTTAGTGCAACAATTTCTAGTTCAAGATATTTTTGTATCAAAAAGCTATTTTAGAAAAAAGTAAGAAAGCTATCACAAATGAAGTCTTAGAGAGTTAAGAGTTTTTCTCATAAAAAATGCTAAAGCCCTTCATTTCAACAAAGATGATGTCAACTCCAAAAAAAAAATGTTGATTATTGTTATCGCCAAAAAATTTGAAGCCCAATATTGCTCATAAAGTTGAGACTTAACTTCGCTATTGCCAAAATGATCGACATCTATTATCACTAATAAGGTCAATAATCATCATCGCTAATAAGGTCAATGTCTGCTTTTGCCGCTAATGTTGATGCCTATCATTGTCATTAAGTTGTCTTCCATCGTCTCCACCAAGATCGATGTCGACTATTGTCAATAAATCTTACGCTCGTCATTATAACAAAAATTAGCATCCACCCATTGACATTTTTTAAATGCTTACAATGGGCACCATCCTAAATGCCCATTGTGACCATCATCCCAAATGCCCTCCATGGCCACTAAACATAATGCATGCCTTCAACATCATCATCAATTTTGCCTTCCTAGTCTTCAATATATAATAATTATAATCATATATAAATGATTTTAAAAATATATTAATTTATGTGTACAATAAGTACTATTTTCTTAATATTACAATAGATTATTATTTTTTGTTGAATTCCACAAAATATTATATTTATTGTGTCCACATTTTTTATTTATTAGCATTGACCTTTATGAAAACATCAATAGTCATGCAAAGAATCAACATCGCTTATCTCTTTTAACAATTAAGACGACCAAATAGTTATGGTTGCGCTCACTATCACATTATGAAAGTAGTGACAAAATAACACCAATGGGCCACAGTCATCCGACAATTGACTTCTTATCAACATTGTCAGACCACATACTCTCGATGGACTACCAACAACGAATTACCACTATCAACTCATCATCATTTGATTATTGTCGTTGGAAGACCATAATCCGATTACTATAATCTAACCACTATTATTTGATCACCTCCACTTAACCACCACCATCAAACCTCCACCTCTAACCACTGTCTTCGACTATCATCGTCTGACTATAATTCTCCTGACTAGCATTGCCCGATTATGTTCCTCTGACCATCATCACCTTATTATGATCTTCTAATCATCGTCTCCAAGCTATGACCCCAACCATCTTCACTCAATTATGATCCTCGAGTCACCATTATTTGACCATAGTTTGAATTTAATCATGTTGTCACTATCGTCACTATCCTCTAACAATAGTATTTCGACCACCATCAGCTGATTATGATCTTTTAACCATCTTCAACCAACTACGATCTCTTAATATCTGTAACTTAGCTATGGTCTCCCAACCTTCATTGCATGTGTACAACTTCCCAACCATTGTTGCTCAGGCACAACTCCTAACCACCCTTCTACAGTCTTTCGACCACCATCATTCGATAATAATTTTCTGACTACTATCGCCCAACTACAACGACACCCATTAACTTTGTTTCATGTTGTTGCAAACAATGTCAATGCATGACATTGCATATAATAAGAATGCACATTATTGACATAATGGTTGATGCCTATAGACTTCACCACTCATAATGACCACCACCATTGATGCTAGATCGATGCACACCATTGCCTATAAGGCCAATGCATGTCATCAACATTAATTCTGACTCACGATGTCAACTTCAAGATTTATAATAATCATCTTAGTATTTGGTCTCTTCTCCTCAAATGAGAATAATTGAACAGTTAATATATAATCTCTTGAAAACAACTATAATGTTACACAGCTCTTACAACTTTCACCATAAAATTCTTTCTACATAGTTCATATTTGTCGCCCTATTTCAATATCTCGCCTATTTATAGGGATGGGTATCATTTGTGGCTTATAATATATATTAGTGGAATCATTTCAATATGATTGGATTACATACACTACAAAAAATATGATATTTTCGCAACAAATAATAGCAGCTGTTTTTAAACCGCTGCTATAGCTAGTTTTAAACAGCGGTTATAACAGCTGAAAAATCTCACTTATTTCTTGGCACTTCCTTCCCTAATCGTCTACTCCACGGCTGCCCTACTCCACACGGGTTCGCCTTCGGACGCAAGAAGGGGAAGCCAAAGGATCCTCTAGCCGTCGGCGGAAGGCTGCGACAACGGGCATGTCGACGGGCGAAAGGATGTTGTATCCCTGAGAAATGAATTCGAGAATGTTGGGATAAGCTCACAGTTCATCCCCATCATCTGGAAGTAATCACTCTCTCTCTCTCTCTCTCTCTCTCTCTAAGGTCAGATTGCAATGGTGGGTAGTTTTTTGTTGTCCCTAAACTAGGGTTTTCTTTTTGGCCTGGTGTTTTCTCCAGGAATGTTTGCCAGAAGCCTGCTAGCAAGATTGATGAGATCCCTTCACTCTCAACGACAACTTACTCCATCCTTAGGTCTAAATTCAAAGTGATGACATCGTCCCTCACGTCGGCCGCGAAGTCCAAGGATAGTCTTACTACCAAGCTGCTTATCCGTCTCCAGGTGTTCCTCTTTCCCCCGTAAACCAGACATCGTTTAATTGCTGGGTCTTCTATTGATGTAATTTAAATAGCTAATCTTTTTTGTTTACTTTGCTTTTGCATCTGAGAATTGGGAATGCTTGCATATTCGTTGGAGCTTGTCTTATTGTTAATGTCGTTTTAGTTTGACGACTGATTCATGCACAATATTATCGTAAGCACATCTAAAAATTTTTAATGGTAATTGAGACTATAGTTAGGTATGCATTGCCAGATTTTGTCAATAAGGATTTCTTCCTGTTGTAGACTTGTAGTAAAAACGGTTTTAACTGAAAAGATTGGGGTGCTTATTCTGTGATCGTGAACTTTTATTTATTCATTTTCTTTTGTAAAATTTCCCTTTAGTTGGTATATTTTTGTTTAGAAGCATTGGAAGGAAAATCCAGATTTGAATAGTAGCTAATTAATGCTATTGTTGCAAAAATATAAGCTTCATGTTTGGCTTTCTTCAGCCTTATATTAATCTGCCTTTGGCTTCTTTTAGACTGTCTTTGTAATGCTTTTTTAACGATTCTTTACAGTAAAAGTAGTATAACAAAATAATTTTCTTCTGTTCTTTTTCATTGATTGTTATGAATAATGGTTACGATGTCTGAAATGTTGGAGGCCTTGTTGGTTAAATTTTGAATAATATTAATTATACTCATAATATGTCATTATTTGAGTTGAACATTACCTGTTTAAATTTGTAAATCATGGTTCGAGTAATTGAGATTTGATAAATGTTACTGTTTATGATGAGGTTTAAGTTAGGTACTATGCTAACCTTCATGTAATAGTTCATTTTCTTTTTGGTTGTTCATACTTTGTGGGTAAATCTTATTGTATTTGAACATCGTGTATGTGATTTTTTTTCCTTAAATTTATTAAAGAATATAGGCTGGTCGTCATGTACCTGAATGATACTTCAGGTGGTGGAAGCATGATCAGCAAAAGTGCATATAGAAGCAGCATTTGGTGAGGCATTCTCAGAGAACCTGGTCGGGGAAGTATCAACATAATTGTTGTTAGAGATGAACTTGTATAATTCTTGATGCTTATAATGCTCAAGTTTCCCAACTTTATGTTGCTTTCCTTCACAATGCAGGATTGTTTCAAGGTAAACTAGTGATACTTGAATGGTGTAAATCTGAGGTGAAACTTGAATAGTTCATGAAACTTACAAATCTTTAGTGGAAATGTGATACCTATGTTTTATTCATTTTGATGTAATAAGCCATCTAACTGTTGATGTGGATTGGTAAAGACTTTTTTGAATTTTTATTTGGATTAATTAGGAATTAGTTTGGCTTTTAGATCATCTGTTATTTGCAAGTGGTTTGTTGCATAAGAAGCCTTTAAGGGTAATTTGGCTTTTTGGTCGTCCTGCTGTTTTTATATGCTTGTTAATTACATTATTTTATTCATGGACTAGTTGTGTTCCACCTGGTGCTGTGGGGAATTACATTATTTCAAATTCATGGATCGTACCTATTTTTTGTTCACTAAATTTGATTTTTTTTCATTATATATGTTGACCTCGATTTTGTCCGGAACTTGGTCAAATTGACCAAGTCAGACCCCAAGACCTCTCCAATAAGCTCGTGGGGTTGAGTCGAGTCTGTTGAGCCCGAGCTTGGACCCTGGGTCAACCCGGTTGACCAAGTCAACCAGGGTTGACCAATTTAGACCGTTTAAGCTTAAAAATCAATTTTAAATCCTTTTCATGGCTTCATGGCTTGATCTCTTCCCCCATTAACCTATTTTGATTGGTTTGACCAAGTCAAACTCTGACTTGGTCAAACCAAGCCTTTAATAGGTTAATATGACCTATTTCTATGAATTTAAGACCTAATTAATGGGAATTAAAGCCTCCCCTTGATTTCAAATTGAAACCACGGCCTAAACCGACCTATTTCCCTCCAAATCACCTGAGGAATTAATCCCAGCCGTTGGTATTAGGTCTAGGGGTTTTAAGTATGAAAAATCTTGTCCAAATTAAGATCTTTTTTTGCAATCTCTCTCTCTCTAGACGACCTCAGGACTTGAGATCTTCTGTGAGAGTTCCCACACCCTTCCACCACCCTTCCTGACTCAATCCCGGCGATTCCCATCCGCCGGCGGCGAGATTCCGGCGATCCGAAGCTAGATCCGGTCAAGGCTTTGATCCAGCCGATCCGTAGCTCGTTGGTTCGTGACTTCAACCAGGAAAACTTACGAGGACAGTCTACAAGTGCAACCGTACAAAGATTTCGAAGATCCAACGGTTAGATCCTCTTAAAACCCTTAGAATAGACCAATCACTTCGAGTTAAATAGGTTTTCTATTAGTTGATTAATCCCCAAACAAAGACTTCCCCACGATTTCTGTTCATTCCTAAGACCCATGTTTAAAATTTTGTGAAATTTGGTTGAGTATCGAGGGAGAACGAAGTGAAAAACGAATTAGGGTTTCGGGCATGGTTTTCGCCCGTTAGGGCTTGATCCCGACCGTTGATCTCGCGATCAACGGTCGGGATCTGGTCGTTCCGCGGTTCGGAACGACGCCGGATCCGGATCCCGCTGGTTGGTTCTCGGTCCGGCTCAATCAGAGCCGTTGAGCTCTTTCCGCGCGTGATCGGACGGCGTAGGGTTGTGTCCGCCGTGGCTAAGTGACGCCACGTCACTTGACCGCCGCCGCCGCCTCCGAATCCGCGGGATCCAGTCCGCGGTCGACACCTGTCCCGCCGCCTTTAATCATCAGCCGATGATTGCGGTGACAGCGCAATCATCGGCAATGATTGCCTGGACCGCGGGAGCCACTCCGGTAGCGCCACGTGTCACCGGCCGATTATTTTAATATAAAATTTATTTTAAAAGCTATTTAAACTTCAAAAATTCGTAGAAAATTCATTTTTCGCCCGATTTTTGTGTACAATACATCGTTTTGATCGTATTTTCATTCTCCACACTATAAAAATTTTTTTTTTATAAAAATAATATATATATTCTTAATTATTTACAAAACAGTAAAGTGTACTATTTAAAAAATACTATTTTGATTATTTTATTATTATTAGATTATAAAATTATTATTTTTAATTATAATATTTCCAATTATGTCATGATTAAGATGTTCTTTACTGTTTTGTACTTTTTTTTATTATTATTGTTACTATTATTATATTTATTTAAATATAGAAATGTATTTTCAATAATTAAATATTATTCTAATTACTTTAATTAGTTAAATTAGTGAAAATATTACTAATAATTAAAAGTTGCTATATTTTAAATTACTTTGAGTCTCATAACTATTAAAATATTATCTTATACTATTTTTAATAATTATTTTTTTTTAAATATTATTTATTTTTAAGTTATTTTTAAACTATTTATTGCATTCAATCTTTCAAAAATCATAACTTCCTTATTTTTGATCCGCTGTCGACGCACAACGTCTTGTTTTGAACGTATTTAGATTCTGCATTTTCTAGAATTGGTTTTATTTGAAATTTTTGGGTCTGTGTGCAATTATTTTCAAAACAGTAAAATAGCAATGTTTAGAAATATTTAATTATCGTATTTGAACTTCGAAATTACATAACTTTGTCGTTTTAAGTCCGCTGTCGACGCACAGCGCCTTGTTTTGGATGAACTCTGAATTCTGCATATTTTAAAACTATTTCCAGGTTAAAATTTTGTCTGCATTGTCTGTCATTTCAAAAACAGTGAAACTGCACTATTTTAAAAATATTATTTTATTGTATTTAAACCTCGGAAATTCGTATCTTCGCCGTTTTAAGTCGGATTTTGACGTGTAACCCCTCGTTCTTTTCAGAAAAGCGAGCTTTATGTTTTGAAGCCATTTCCAGCCCTTGATTTTGGCTGTTTTGACCAATCATTATTTGGATTCGATTATTCGGGTATTTTTGACATTAAGTATTGATTATAACATTATTTTCAGGATATAAACTATTTTCAAATCGTTCTGAGGCATCGATTGAGTGATCAGTGGGTCTCCCTATACTTATATATTATGAATCAAATTATTTTTTTAATTATTTTTATTTTCTAAAGATATATTTATATATATAAGTACTTTCAAATTATTTTAAAACTACTTATATCTAAATCCTAACTTTGGGAGACCCGCTATCGTATGAAATTTTAGACATGGATCTTATATATGAAGAGCAATCATGGGGGAGTGGGTTAGTGAATGGTTGAGTCCCAATCATTCACTAATCCTTTCTTTAGGTGTCTTTACTTTCTTATTATTCGTAGTTTGCATGTGTAGGTTGCACCACGAGCACTTAGCCTAGGCTCTCCTAGATTTAAGGACATGGTGTGTTTATTTCATTTTTGTACTCCCATGCATCTATTACCTTGAGGGTTAGACAAAACATCACTTTAAACTCCTACAACGTAGTGACACCCTAAGGACAATAATTAAGGACTCGTCTAGCGAACTTAGAAGTTTTCTAGGAGCTAGGATAGATCCTGAATTGGCACGAAAACTGTAACACTTAAACTTAGTGACATCTGAAACCCCCCAGAATTTTCTAGGGATTTTTTTTTAGGAGTCTTTAGACCCCTTAATTAACTAACCCTAATTAACCTATCAATTAAGGCCCCGAGACCTTCCGGAAATTACAATAAATACATATTAGGTCAGAAAATTACCCACCATATCTCAAACTGACCAGAAGCTGATCCTTGACCTTAGATAAATAGGGCTCCATAGTTTGACTCTAGGTTGACCCTTAATTTGACCATAGGTGGAATTTATCATTTTGCCCCTAATAATTCATTAAAAATTATTAAAAATCCCAAATCTCCTCTAAACACTTGGAAACACTTTCTCTGGTCATTCCTGACCTTTGGGAGTGATTCCAATCAGTTTGGAGCTGATTTGGAGCAAAACAATAAAAAAGGCTATTTAGTAGGAAATTTAAAAAATTCCAATAAATACCCCGATCTTTAGAAATTCATAACTTTGCCTAGAAAACTCCGATTTTAGTGTACTACCTGGCTAACTACTCGTATTAAGGTCTAGTATTTTTCTAAGGTGATAGGAGATCCAGAATTAGCCTTTTTCTCATAGTGACTTTTTGGACCCTTAGCTTAGTTCCTAGGAGGACCTAGAACTTTCCAAAATTGGCTAATATCACTTAAACTTTAAATGTCAGTACCCTAAGCTCTTAAAATTGAACAACAAACTGAAATAATTAAAATGGACCTAATTCACTAATATTTGAATTTCAACTAAAATATTCTTTTCAGACTCTCAACAAATGTGCTCTAGATAACTTTAACTAACCACCCTGATTAGGATCTATCCAAACCACACTAGCCTTACACACACATAGAATTGTTTGATAGGGCACCACTTCTAGACCTGGGTTAGGCCGCTGGGTTTTATTTTTCTGCTGTGTGCCGGAGCTTTCCGTGGTTTTCATTGCATGCTGTTTGAAATTGCTGGTGTGTTTGCTTACTTTTTCTGTACTCTGTGATGTGATGAGCGCTAGATTTACCCCTAGGTTAGGAACGTCATATATATATATATATACTGTTCTTCCGTGCAGGTGGCCATGCTCAAGCTAATAAAAGGGGGAAGCATCATAATGATTTCTAATAATATTTTATGCAGGTGCTTGCTCAGCTCCCCCTAAATAAAATGAGGGCTAAATTAATTATAACTGCACAGGTGGAGCTGCTTAGCCCTCAAAATTAAGAGCATGGCTTGGCACAGGGTCAATGGTGTTAGCATTTTCACTCTTATATAAATTGCTTGGGTTGATTTTTATTAGGATAACCATACAGGGAGTCTAGAATTTTCTATTTTCAATGGATGTAAAAATTTGTAATAAGTTAAGAGTTGTGAAAATGTAACTTTGAATGTGGATATTCTTATCCCACTTGAATCCCAAAAGAGGAAGGCATCCTTATAGGGGATAGTCTTCTTCCATTTGAGAAATCGAGTGGGATGGCTTTAGATATCCAAAGAGAAAAAGCAATAATCCCAAAACGGGAGAATTGTCTCTTCGTTTGGATATTCAAGCTACGATGGATCCAAGGAGTCCAAGGAAGAGAAATCCAAGGAGTCTAAGGAGGAGAGATCCAAGGAGTCCAAGGAGGAGAGTTCCAAGGAGTCCAAGAAGAAGTAGACACCCAGAAGACTGAAGACCAATATCCCACTCAAAGTCATTTGCGTCTGTCATAGGCTTAGAAATCCGGGTTGTTGGCAGTGGTACCCGGCCACTTTATTTTCTGTATATCTGGGGTGTAATAAGGGCAATTTGCCTATGGCCATTTAGTTGATTATTTTTGGATTTATATTGATGTGTTTACCTGATTGCGCAGTAGAAATTGCCTGCTTTTCCTAGGTTTCTTTCTTGCATGTCGTTTTTGTTTTCGCCTGGATTTCGTAGGCTCTTCTAAGGACTATAAAATTTTTATACTCGTAACTAATTTCTAAAATTTTAAGTTATAAATAACATAGAAATCTAACGAACCTAGGGAACTGCCGGAATCGTCCGGGGTCGCATGCATATTACTGCATCTTCTCTCTCCTTCTTATAAGACATCTCCCTGCCTGCGGGTAGAGTCCGGATAATCTGACCTATGAGGATGAAGTGCCGGACCTAGGGAGACTCAGTCTTTTCAAAAAATTATTTTCTATAAGCCTGTTTTTAAAGTTCTATAGCATTCATGAGCTGACGATTCAACTAGCATGCATTGCATTAGTAACCAACTAATTAAAATTTAATTGCATTAGCCAGGAGCATCTAACCCACATAAGTCCAGGACCACTTAGGAAATCCTCTAGATGTCGGTCCTATTTCCAATAACCGTACCACCCACCCATCTTTCATAATTGACTGGATATCATGGTTTTAAAAAGACTAGGTGGTTAGCTGGCTCCCCCATTCAGGCCGGGATAAGTCTAGGTTTTTTGCACTGCATTAGCTAGGACACGGGTCTTAGTGTTTCGTAGAGCACTAAGCCCAACCTAGATTTAGGATTCGAGGCTACTCCATTCGGTCTCGTAGTATGCCTTAAATAGTAGGTAGGTCCCTTCTTTTAAGGGACCCTAAATCCTACTTATCTGCGTCACAAGATGACGCCACCTCCATCTTTTCTCTCACGCATGTGATCGAGTGCTTGATTTGTTTTCTCCAGTTTCTGTTTAGTGCCCTAGAGCCTCCGAATGCGGGTTTGAGCCACGCATGTTTGATTCAGCCCTTCGGACCTTTCTTCCTTTTGAGTAGGATTTCCTAGTCTATACCCATATGCCAATCCCACTTTAGGAGAGGATAATGTATGATCCTTAATCGAGAGTTTTCTCAGGCTCCGGCCTGGGATGTAATTAACCACGGGGGCTTGCGCCCGTGGGAAACTTGGCCCCACATCTACTAAACCCCACTCGAGCTCTCGCATCGGATGGGGGAAACCCGTGACTAGGTCGTGTATATTGTTACCCATCGAGGTGTGTTGGTGAAAGCCTCTATCCTCAATGGTTAGTCGTATGCACGATCCAATCTGTCCCTTCCAATTGACCCGTTTGCGCGGTGCTCTTTCGGAGGTCCACAATATATATTTTTAATCTATTTTACCCTTTCGCAGCGGTTTTAACACTTGCTACAAAGCGCTGCTAAAGCCTTCCTACAGCAGCACTCATAAAACCACTGCTAAAGCTTTTCTAGCGATCGCAAATACAGCAATTTAAACCGCCGCAAAAAAATTAGTAGGTGTTTAAACCGCTGCAGTAGATCCTAAAAAGTGCTGCGAAAGCCTGATTTTTTAGTAGTATAGTTTTTTTCCTTTTTGGAGTTTCACCTAAAACTATGTGTGCGTGCATTAAATCCTTATACTAAACTAAGACGATAAACATTTTTTGATGTAGTGGATCGTCGGAAGTCGATACCTGCAAGAAGGATTTGAAAACTCCCAATCCAGGGAAGAAGAGAAAGAAAGCTTTTCAAGCTTCAAAAGGTGTATATATCATTCAATACCTCATTCCTTACAATAACTTGAATATATAGCCATAATAGAAGACTCTAGAATCATAAAGGATAGACTATTCCTAAGGATTAATTTTACTAAAGATGTTCCTACATCATACTCCCCTTGCGTAAAAAGAGCTCGACTCTGTTCGAGGCTCGTTAATGAAAAAGAGATTGTTGCAGAAGACAGATTCCTGGATCGAAAACTTTGTTCTCGATATTTTCCTCCTGTAGAGTGGCCTCTTCAAGCCTCCCAAATCTGCCATACAAGTCCACCATGCAGCCATAATACTCAGGCCAAGGCTCAATTCCATATTTACTCTTCATCAAATCAAAATACTCAAGCCCTCTATCAGCCACACCTGCAATGCTGCACCCACGGAAAATTGAAACAAATGTGATTTCATTGGGCTCTAACTCTTCTTTCTCCATCATATTAGCAAACAACTTACAAGCTTTTTCAATCTGTTTAGCCTTGCAAAGATCCTCAAGCAGTTGATTGCAACTGTAGCTATCAGGATTAATCCCTGAATATTCCATAGATCGTTTACCGTTTAACTCCCCATCATATTCGGATTTGACAACAGCCAAGAACTGTTCCCACTTATCTTCTCCAACGCCCATGTCATTAACAATACAATGCCGTATCAATCTATGATCGAACCCTTCATTGACATTATATCGAGCAGTTTGCGAACATGGCGTGGAATAAACATTTTCAATAGAATTTAAGCATGGGATTTTCACAATCGTTACCTCCATGCGTTCAACGGAGCGATCGCTTCGCAGCACCAATCCTGCTCTAGTGTACTCTCTACAGACTATTTGTAAATGTGTTTCGCAGCACCGAATGTCGACAGAATTCAACGGTGCGATCCAAGTGTGAGTTCTCCGGCTGGTCACTTCGCAGCACCGATCCATGTTTGAGTTCAACGGCGCGATCTGGAAGCCACAGAGGGCTTCGATTATGGATGGCTCAGCCTGGCGTAACAGCCATTCGATGGTCTGTCCATCGGACTTATGTCCGAGCTCTCGTGTGAGTTGAAAGTTGCGAATGGCGCATATGATCGGTAGGTGGATGCAACGCCCGCGACCGTCGACCGTGCTGTGGCGATCCTTTGCCGACTGCTTCTTCGCTAATGGGAGGGATAACTGGCTCTGGTTATTTGACGATGATGTCTGCGAGAGGGGGTGAGGAGCAGTGGTGGAGGAGCCGACGGGATCGGGATTGGCCATGCGAAGAAGAAGTAGAGACCTGTCTTTGTCGCGATCTTGATCATGAGATCGGTATTTGTCGCGATCGCTACATGAGCGCTGGCTGGAGTCCACCGAATCGCTCGATGCAGGAGCGCGCGGGGCACCGGAGCTGATGGGGTCAGGCGGAAGTGGAGGAGGTTTGAGAACATGGATCCGAATCTCGACAGAGTTCTCCGACTCCTCACCAGCGTCTCGTTGGGGTTTATCCGACCGAGGCTTTGATTGCAGAATGTCGACAGAGTCCGGAAGTTCGCCGTCTAGGATTCCGTTTGCAAATTGATCGAGTCTCGCTATGTTCGAGTGCCTGATCGTCTCGGATGATTTCCGCGTGAGGTTTGAACACGGGACGGGATCGATCAGAGACATAACAGATTGTGTGGCTCGGTGTATAGGCGAACTGGGCTGAGCGGCGGTTGCGAGAGCAGTTGATGCGATCTGGAGTATGGCCTGGACAGACGGAGATGATTTAGGGTCGGGGCTGAAGTCACGTGAATCTGCGGCTAAAGTCAGGTGATGGGATCTGAAGTCACGCTCGCGTTGCGCCAGTGAATCTGCAGCTGGGATTGCGGGAAACTGGTCGCCGGCTGGGGTTGTGGGAGCCTGGTCGGCTGCTGTTGGTGTCTCCAGATCGGCGGGTTGGGCTTGGTCATAAGCCTGGATCGAAGAGTGGAGGAGGTTTGCTGTCGGCGGCGAAGGAGCGTCGGCTGTGGGATGGGACTTCGTCTGAGCCGGCGGTAATGGAGGAATGTAAGTTTCTTTGTGAGATAGTAGCCCACTCTTACAACGAACTTTGGATGTAATCTGTAAGCTGGTCGGCGGGGGTGTAGGACTGAATGTACTGTCATTTAATTTCTTTGTGAGGAGACGAATGGAGTCGGATTCAGATGTAATCTGTGGAGGCGGATCGCGCCATTTCAGCGGAAGCTCCAGCGGTGGATACTCCGGCGGCGGGTCACGCCATCGGAGAGGGAGTTCGAGCGGCGGGTAATCGTCAACCACAATCGGTTGATTAGGGATCCCTTTGCGGGCAGCGGAGTAGAAGGGGGAAGGGTATACCGGCGGCGGATCACGCCATTGGAGTGGAAGTTCGAGAGGAGGATAGTCATCGATCTCCCGTCTTCTTCGGCGTCGATCGTCGTCGCACGCCCATCTCCTTCGGTGGCGATCCTCGTCGACCGCCCATCTTATTCGGCGTCGATCTTCGTCGACCGCCCATGATCTACGGCTTCGAACGTCGTCGACAGCCGACCTTCTGCAATACATCGATCTTCTCAAGCTCCAGGCTCTGATACCAACTGATGTAGTGGATCGTCGGAAGTCGATACCTGCAAGAAGGATTTGAAAACTCCCAATCCAGGGAAGAAGAGAAAGAAAGCTTTTCAAGCTTCAAAAGGTGTATATATCATTCAATACCTCATTCCTTACAATAACTTGAATATATAGCCATAATAGAAGACTCTAGAATCATAAAGGATAGACTATTCCTAAGGATTAATTTTACTAAAGATGTTCCTACATCATTTTTTCTCTACCATCTTGAATCTTCTAGCACACAACAGGGACATGTTATCACTATTAAGTATCATAAATTCTTACCATAACTATTAGACCCAATTCATTATATAATAAACAGAAGTCTTGTTTGCATGACGTAGTGTTCATCTCACTTAGGGTTATATCCAGATGTTATTTGAGAAGGATTTTGCATGGAGGAAGCCGAGGCTGCGTTTGAGCTGAATCTGAAGGATGAGGATGAAGGCTACGTCATGCAAGCAAGAGCTCTGTTTATCCGTTTGCATTTCTTTTTTATCTACAGCAATTCTTAAATGGCATTAAAATATGAATGCAATAATTATTTCAAGATTTTTTAGATTTGAAAAACAAAATATTATTATAGTCTAATAAAATATTTCAATTTTTTTTCTGATGATAAAATAAGGAATTCTAGAAGCCGTGATGCGGAGAATCAACGACGCTTATCCCCTTTATCAAATTCGCAAAAGTCAGACATTGGCACGTGGGCCAAAGTTTCGGCTAAGGTCGCCGCGACATCGTCGACGGGGCGCATTGACAGCTCAACTGAAGAACCGGTCCACTGAGACTGGGCGGGCTTTTTGCCATGAGTCATGACCCAAACCCAGCTGTAAAATTTTAAATTCGAACGAGAATTTCCAGCAACAAAATTAAACCACTATGTTGCCAAGATGGAGAAAAGAAAATAAAGTTATTAGGGTCTTAGGGGTGGAACTGGTTTATCTTTTTATAATGGTCAGATTTATCTTGAAAATATATTAAAATTTCAAAAAATAAAATTAAAAATATATAATCTAAAACAAAATTTTATATTTCATTATAATTGAGTAATGCTTATAAGCTTATCAATCTATTTTTTTTTTAATGATATTGTAAAATCAAGTAAATAATAAGAGTTTTTTAGGCCAAAATTTTAAAGCTTATTTTGTTGAATCCTCTTGATAGGATGTGCTACATTCCTTAAAGTTTAGAAAGGGGTATGGGAGGGGACATTCTTTAATATTGATTAAAAATTGTTATATATTTTTATTACATTAATTATGAAAGGATCAGAAGCAACGACGCCGACAGGCCGACGGCAGGGAGCTCTTCGTTTTGATTTCGTAGTTGGATCGGAAACAAAAACAACGATAGGAGGGAGCTCACCGTTCGTTATGCATTTGGATTGGAAGTAACTATGACAACTACAGGAAGGCGCTCGTCGTCCGTCCGCTCACGGCTCAACGCCTCAATTGCTCAAATGGGTCCGCGGGTCGAGTCTGGTCAATCTGATAACCCGAGTGGGTCGGGTCCGTGTTAAAATATCTGACCGTTTACAAAACTAGCCAGGTTCGAGTTAGGTCAACCTGTGTTTGGCCAATTCCTGGCTCGACCCAATTTTGACAGCCGTATATGATTCATTTAACATTATATTTATTGTTTATGCACAATTACATACAATTTTAAAGGATTCCGAATCAAATGATGCCATTTTTTACCCTAATTTAATTAAAGTAAGATTTAAAATCCTTATATTTATTTAACAGAATTTTAATATAAACATATAATTAATAAATAAAATTTTATATTATATTCATTTTAAAATTTATCTTTGAATCTCGTAGAAAGAGTTTCAATCGTCGAACCAGTAAAGCCCTACACGAGTGGGCAACCTGGTACTTTCCTTCACATAATACTCCTCTTCTATCCCTATAAATATTTGGCTCATTTCTGCTCTCCCGGCAATCTGTATCCCGCTTTCAACTCGTTCTCTATAGTTTTTCCATTTTAAATCTCTCTAATAAGTCTACAAAGATGAACTCTTTGGTTGCGACAAGCCGAAACTTTCGCCAGGCGGCGCGACTCCTCGGTCTTGACGCCAAGCTCGAGAAGAGTCTTTTGATTCCCTTTCGGGAGATCAAAGTAGGGACCGAACCAATACATTTCTTATGAAGTCAAAATGTCCTGAATTCAGTTTGTTATTGTTTCTCTTGTTGTACAAATCTGTAGGTGGAGTGTACGATTCCAAAAGACGATGGCACTTTAGCTTCGTTTGTTGGATTTAGGGTTCAGCACGACAATGCCCGAGGTCCGATGAAAGGCGGCATTCGATACCACCCTGAGGTGAAAAAAAAAAAAAATTTCCTTCTATTTTTCTTCTTGTATTCGCTTTTTATTATTGTGGGGTGTGGATTAAGTTTCAATCGAAAGCCTGGGATTATGGAACTAGGCTATTAGATCGATTCGGCGAGGTTTTGCTGCGAGTGTATAACCAGATCTCTTTTGCTTTTATTGATGCTGCCTCTCCGCGAAATCGTTTTTACTGTTTATTGAATAAGGACATATCAAGAAACTGCGAGCAATTTGTCTTATATGTTTTGGACAATTATAATAAGGATACTTGGGTAACGATTATGCCACGAGTATGCCGTATTCAACCGAAATATATATATATATATATATATATATTTTGTGTGTGTCGAACAAAGAAGATTGTGCTTTTATTTTATTTTCTTGTTCATGTTCTTTGTCATGGAAGCGGCGTAGCTTAACTTTTGTAGAGAGGGAGAAATTATTATATGTGGAGATCATAAGATAAGAACGGTTTGAATTTGTTGTCCTTTAGTTGCCAGTTTGTTGTGCTTTTGCAAATATTAAACAAAATGGCAACAAATATACAATTATGATTGTACTTTTCTTGTCCTTTTGCTGAATGTTTACAAAAGCGCAGCAAAAGAATAACAAATATTCAATTAATAGGATATTTGCTGCGCTTTTGCAATGATTGCATATTTGCTACCCTTTTGTTGAGTATTTGCAAAAGCACAGCAAAAGGTCAGCAAAAGGGCTGCTAAAGCATAGCAAATCCGGAAGATTCTTGATGTCCGGTCTCCGCACAAAATAATTTCTCGTAGTGATGTCAGTCCCAATCAAATTAAAATCAAATATCCTTGTTGGGTGACTATTTTAAAACAAGAATTTAGAAGCTTTCTTATTGTTATGCTTTATATGTGCAACTTGTTTTAATATTTTATTCTTCTCTATCTTTCTTCTTATAAAGACAAATCTTTTGTTAAGTTCTTATGATAATATTGTTTATATTCATTCAAATGCAACTCTTAACAGGAGTAAATTATCTAAGAGAGGATACAATTACTTATTTTAAATAAATACGGCCACCAACTTGAGGATATCAGTTGTTAAAAATTTGTATGCTATTTATGTATGGTTTGGATTATTTTCTCAGCTTCTTATTGCCTTGCTATTGATGCTTTTGTTCATTGTTGTTCTGAAGTATGAGCATAGTTTTTTTTCTCTTTTTTGAACTTATTACAATTGTTGTAAGTGATTTATTTAAGCTTTATTTGAGATAGCTTTTTTAATGCTTTCTAAAGCAGCTTTCTAGTAAAAAAAATTTATAGTTCAAAAATTTTTTGTACTAAAAGCTAGTTTGGAAAATAGCAAAAAATCCATCCCAAACAAAACCTTAGTCTACTGATTGGCTTCAAAGTTTTTATTCTTATTAGGTTGATCCAGATGAGGTAAATGCTCTTGCTCAACTTATGACATGGAAAACAGCCGTTGCAGATATACCATACGGTGGAGCAAAAGGTGGGATTGGTTGTAATCCTGCTGATTTAACCAAGAGTGAACTGGAACGCCTCACCCGTGTCTTTACTCAAAAAATTCATGATCTCATAGGATCACACGCTGATGTTCCAGCTCCTGATATGGGAACTAATGCACAGGTCTCTTACATTAACTATTCATTTACCGCAAGCAAATAAATTTGTGTATGGGACATGTAGCTTATTTTGTTACTTATGAATTAGGATCACTTAAATAGTTCAGCGTCCTTTGAATCTGTTTTAATTTCGTTCTTTTTAGCTTTATTTTGTTTATATTTGTTTTCTTTCATTTAAAACAAATTATTTTTGGATGTTTTACTTATTTATATTGAATTATCATAACTTAATATTTAATTCATAATTAATTCCATCTTAGTACATATTATCCTAATCAAATCTTATTTATGTCCTTATTAATCTAAGTTGTTGTCCACTAATTAGACTTATTAAAATCTTATTAGCTTAATTACTCTCCATTTGGACTGATTAATCTAATTAATTTAAACAATCTCCTATTCATACTTTCAAAACAAATGAAGGCAGTCGGATAGATCTTTTCATAATTTCAATTAGTATACCCCTTTGTTTACAGGAAGAAGAAATGAAAACATGATTGCCATGCAGTTTTTTTGCTCAAGTAAATATTTATAAAATAGAGAAAAAAGAAGAATCCAAGCATGACTTTTTGTTTTTTTCTTACTTTTGTTGCATTTTATGTTAGACTATGGCGTGGATATTGGATGAGTACTCCAAATTTCATGGTCACTCTCCAGCCGTCGTTACTGGAAAGCCATTAGTAAGTGTTTGATTTCGTAGGTTATCTTTAAGTATATAAGGAGTCTTAATTGAGTCAGCTGCAAACTAGTTTTTCTTATGTGCAGGATCTTGGTGGTTCTTTAGGCAGGGAAGCTGCTACTGGACGTGGCGTAGTTTTTGCTACTCAAGCTCTTTTGGCTGAACATGGGAAATCCATCAAAGGATTGACATTTGTGATACAGGTAAATTTTATTTTGTTTTATTTTTCATTAAAAAATCTCACATAGGAACACATGCCAAACATGATAGATCTTTCTATTAATACAAGATCTCTCAACCCCCAA
This sequence comes from Dendrobium nobile, assembly GCA_022539455.1. Taxonomy (NCBI): domain Eukaryota; kingdom Viridiplantae; phylum Streptophyta; class Magnoliopsida; order Asparagales; family Orchidaceae; genus Dendrobium; species Dendrobium nobile. Next base: position 47,775,290 of record CM039730.1, read on the forward strand.
AATAACTCAAATTATATCTAAAGAATAAAGAGGAGGGTCACTTAACGATTTCAGCAAGATTCGAACATAGATGGAAATAATTTTCACGTCACCTCACACCATTGACTATGGTCAATGATTTGAAAATACTATGGCATCAGTAATGAATTCGTGATCTCAATGGTGGTTTTGGCTTCAAAGTTGTGTTGCAGATCGATGAATTCAAAGGAGTTTCATGACCTTCTCATTTAGATTTAGCAAAACGAGCATAAATATTTGTGAAGAATGTCATGCAACTATTCTTTAGCATCAGAGGAGCATTTTGAAACAGATGGTCACAACAAGGTTAAAAATGATGGGCATAGTATTTAAAAGAAGATAACAAGTTTCTAGAATTATTGCAATGAAATGATACACAATGATTTCAGAGGAAGCTAGTAACTTGCTCTACATCAGAGCTTGATATGGGTCAAAGCGCACCAGCTGATCGGACGTGGTTGTCCCCATTGCCTGCAGGCTTTCAGATCAGTCTTAGTGATGAGGGTTGGATGGTGGGGCTTGGATCACTGATATAACAATTGGTGGATGCGGACTCTTCTAAGGTTATTTGAAGAGTTAGGCTTAATTAGTGGAGTAAACTAAAGTAGGGGATAAAGTGTGTGGTGTTTGGCTGGTAGGCTAACACTTCCTGCAATCTGTCAAGAACATAACTCAATCTTCTTCCTAGTGAGTCTCTCTATAGATATCAAATCAAGAAAACTTGTACTTGATTTGTTGGTGAGGATGTCTACTTTAATTTTGGAGAGCTTGTTAAGGATAGAAAAAGATTCGTGGTGTTAATTATGCTCTAAAATTAGTATAGGTCAATTATGTCCAAATTTGACCAAGGTTGAAAATTTTGATGTGGATTTCATTAGATCAAGTGAAATTCAGAACTTCCACTTGGAATGACTCATGTACATCATCTAGATGGAATCCGGAAGTTTTTAATTTTTTAATGGAGTTTTGATATTTTTTTTGTTGACTGGATATAGGCTACAAAATTAAAAAAGCAAATATGAAATACAACTAGGGTTGAGTGGATCTTCAGACTTTTGACTAAAAAAACCCTAAATTTAATAAACTTAGGGTCATTGAAGTATAGAATGTGTATTAGTGATCTGAAGATTTTAATGGGGTTTTGAAAAGTTTAGGTTTGTCAAATGCTTTCAAGGGTGAAACTAGTCCATGAATTCCAGAGCACTTAGCCTACACTAATTATAGATAACTTGGATTAAGTGGGTTCAAATGAGATTTGGGATTTTTAATGATTGAATACTAAGAGGAGCACAAGAAAGAAAATTATAGCAGAGAAAGCATGTGGAAAAAAAAAATACTCACGAAAGTAGGTTATCTAATTCAATGGCATCAAACTTCTACTCTCCTTATGCATCATCTGCAATATAAATATCTTATTGTGCATCTCCTTTCAAATGGTGTCAAATAAACACATTTGGTTTCTAGTAACATATGCTAAAACATTGAAAATCTCTACTTTCTCCATCCTTTGTACTTCAGGGGTTTGGTAACGTAGGCTCATGGGCTGCAAAACTCATTCATGAGTGTGGTGGAAAGGTCATTGCCATATGTGATGTGTCTGGAGCAATAGAAAATCCTAACGGCATAAATATCGAAGAATTACAGAAGCACATAGCTTCTGGTGGTAATTTAAAGGATTTCAATGGTGGAGATGTCATGGATCCCAATGAGTTACTTACACATGAATGTGATGTTCTTATTCCTTGTGCTTTGGGTGGAGTTCTCAACAGGTTCCAAACATATAACTACTGTTTTTTTTTTTTTTAAGATTATTTAATCTATGTATTCTCACTTCACGTTTATTATACTCTTTAGAATATTTGGTCTTTTTTTTTTCCTTCTGAGTTGATTTCTAGAGATACATTACATGTAATCTAACTTGCTATCGATTTTTACTATTTTGAAAGGGAAAATGCTGCTGCTGTAAAAGCCAAATACATAATTGAAGCCGCTAATCATCCTACTGACCCTGAAGCAGATGAGGTAAATTATGCATCAAAATTTCAAAAATACCCACTTCAGTCAGAAAATTGATGGAATTTTGTATCTTATTGCTTCAAAATTCTTTTGTAGATATTCTCAGAGAAAGGAGTGCTCGTACTGCCTGATATCTATGCTAATGCAGGTGGTGTGACCGTGAGCTACTTCGAGTGGGTTCAGGTAATGAAACAGAAACTTTATATGATATTTACGCAGTTAAATAATATATACAATTGAAATCCAACGATATTTCTCGTTCTTCAATTATTGAAGAATATTCAAGGATTCTTGTGGGATGAAGAGAAGGTGAATCTGGAGCTCAAAAGATATATGAGGACTGCGTTCAAGAACATCAAGGACATGTGTAGATCTCATGATTGCAATCTTAGGATGGGAGCTTTCACTTTGGGAGTGAATCGAGTTGCCCGGGCCGCCGCCTTGCGTGGATGGGAAGCTTAGGATAACATTAACAGGTTTTCTATGTTGTCTTTGAACTCTGAATCACCAATTCAAGCAGCATTTGTTTTTTTGAGTTTATGTATGCTTGCTAATCAATTAAGTGCTTGTAATCCATCATCATAGGAGTGTTACATGATTGTAAAACTTCGAAGATGTTGTGAACGGAGCAATAGAGCTTGTGAATGTAGGCTATTTAAGGGCCTGTTTGGTCTAGTGTTTTTGTATGTAATGTTATGTTATATTGTAATAAAATGTGTTTGATTTGGTGTTCATAATAATGTTATCCAACAAGTAACAATCAGATAAACCTACAAATGCTTGTGAAAACAAATGCAAGAGTGCAATTTGTTAGTTGATACTAGTTAACCAGTGCATTTCGAAATTTCATTTAGGAAGAAATGCCGTTGGCTCTATTTACCTGCTTATATTTCAAACTCTTACTGCAACATAAGAAATTGCTATATAAGCTGGTGTCTGCTATTAACTTCACAGCCTATGGTGCCAATATTTATTTTGAACTCTTAGTCAACCAGCTATGAGCCTTAATAATTTGATTTTAAGTAGTTCCAATCCACTCTGAAAAATTACTAAGAATTCTTTTTATTGTATTAAAATCAAAATAAACAAATTTTGATGAATTTGAATCATGGTTTATAAACATCAGAATTGGTCAAATAGATCAGTTGAGAACAAACGACAATGCTTTCTTTATGCTTTTGCATGAAGATGCCAAAATAGAAAGTGAGAAATAATTAACATAAGGGATAATTTCATGTGTAGCTTGGATCTAGGCTAATTTTTTTAATAAGATGATGAAATAATACAACAACAATAATATCAAGCCTTTATCCACTATGTGGGGTCATCAGCTACATTAATCCTTTTTCTCCATTGTGTCATGTTAAGAGTCAAAATCTCATTTAAATCTAATAAAGAAAGATTATTTCTAATATTTTCTAACCAAGTTTTTTTAGGTATACTTCTATCTTTCTTAATATAAGATAAATTTAATACATTTACTTTTCTAACCGGGTCATCGGAAGGCTGCTGTTTTATGTGACCAAATCTTCTAAGGCGATCATCTCTAATCTACATATTAATAAAGTGGGATTTGTTTACATATTACCCCAAACTAGTATATATACATGTCGACACCCATAAACCATTATTTACTTTAATAACACGTAAAAATTTTCTAAAGCTTAAAAAATACCACTTCGTTACAATCCTAACCCCACTCTTAAGATGAGGTTTCGAATCCTCCGTTAATAGTAGCAAAGCCTTGAGCGTGAAAACCCTCGAGCATTCTTCTCATACGCAAAGCCATCTCCTCCCTTGTCACTTTCAAATCCCTGACTTTGACTACCCTATCACTGGGCATTCGTCATTTTTTATATTAGGTAATGTGAAGCCTGTTGACCTCGTTTTTGCGTGAATGCCCTCGAGTATGTTCGGCCGAGTTAATTGGCCCTCGTCGAGCCTAATTGGAGTTGAGTCGATGTCGATTTTGGTTTAATTTCATCAAATTATTGCAATCGAATTGAATTGAACATAAATTGACGTGAATCGACTCGAATTTGGCTCGATTCGAGCTTGATTTCAGCCCAATCAGCCCATTTAATTCCAATTGAAGCCCAATCCGCATCAATTCAAAACATTCTCTATATCAAGAAATGTGATCCAAGAGCTCTAATTTGATCAAATTCCCAAACCTGCCATCGTCCTCGAGCTCAGTCGCGTGATTCCCTATTTTGAAGCAAGTTTGGATGGATTTAGCAGGAGAGGATATGGAAGGACTTTCGTTCTTTCGCATATTATGTAATCAAAGTAGGGGCGGGTGGTTTGAGAAGGCGCTGACGAGGCCTTCTTCGAGGGGATACTGATGTGAAACAAAATCCCATGCGAAAATGATTTTCTTAATGAAAGTTTGCACGCTTAGATTTAGAGGCAATAATAGGCAAGATCTTATACGGAATTGAACGATAAGATAAATATTAAAAGGCACTTAGCTTAGGTTAAATCACATGAAAAAGTTAGGTTCAAAAGATAGCCAACTTAATCCGACATTGCATACATGGATCGTTCCAACAATAAATTCCAATACTAACAATAAGATTAGTCTATGAAAGGTCCCTCACACACTCTTCTAATTACTGGCTTTAGCGGGGAAGAATTAGCATGATCTTTTGTGAATCAACATATAACCACACGTGATAAGTGAACTAGGAAGATAAGAGAGTTTGGTGGAAGAGTTTACCTACATGAAGCAGAAGACACGAAGCTTCGGTGGTCATAGGAAGGCTTGGAAGGAGGTAGGTGGCATCCACGAACCTTCTTCAAGGTGTGATCAGCGATTGGTTTCAACAAGAAACCCTCTTATCAGCCTTTGGACAGCATTCTTGAGGATCTCTGATGGTGGACAGCGAACTCCCTTGGTCAGGAATCTTTGGACAACTAATTGCAGCTTCTGGACAACCCACGAAGGTCTCCTGGCGGTAAAACAGCCACCAAACGCTGTCCTGAACTTCTGGACAGCAAGCAGGAAACATTTATCTTGCCGAAATTCCTTGGATAGCAGCCAAACAATGGCCCAGGCAATTTGGGAAACAATTTTGCCAAGTCGGGGAGGTTTTGGACAGCCAGGAACACCATGTGGAGAAGCAGGACAGCTAGGTTGACGGGCTGCAATTCTTGGACAGCGGTTACGGAATTTCCTTTTCAGATTTGAGCAAGAGAGACTAGGATTTGATATTTGAATTCAAAGTCATGGGAGTTTTAAATAGTTTCCTAATTGAAGCCAATTAAATTATAAGGAATTGATGACTCATAACTCCTCTTAATTTAATTTTGAATTTTGAATTGAAGAGTTGAAACTTTCCAATTATGAATCATGCCAAATAGGAAAGGTTTCAAATATAAAATTTGAATTCAGAATTTGAATGATTTCCCTCTTAAACTCCTTAACCAAATTTGGAAAGAAGTAAAACCAAGGGAAGAGGGGAGGGGGGGGGGGACGGCCACATGAAGGGGGCAAAGATGTCTAGGTTCGATGTATGTGGGCCAAGGGAATTTATTGTTGATTGAAATTAAATCTGAAATTAATTTCAGATTTGATTAATTCTAGAGAGGTTTCCTAATTGAAATTTATTAGGGAGGGAATTATTTGAATTCAAATATTGGATTGAATTCAAATTAATAAACACTCCTAATTGGGAGGATTATTTTAGGAAAGTATTTATGGGCTTAGAATTTTGAATTTCAAATTCTATGAGAGAGGGAGAGGTGGCCGGCGGCATGGGGGTGGAGATTGAGATGAGCCGTGGTGGAGGAATTTGGGAGAGAATTTGGGTGGTGAGAATGGCCGGCGGTGGAAGCTATGGGCGTAGACGGGTGGAAAGGGAATTCAATGCAAGAAGAAAATAAAAGAAAAAAGAAGATAAGAGAACCGCGAACCTTGGAATCCACCAAGATTGACGGGTATTGCTTTTGCCCCACTTGGGCCTCTCTTCTCACGAACTCACTAAGAGATCATTCCAAGAGAGAGAATTTAGAACTCACAAAGAGAATCATAAGCACAAAGTGAAAATTTCATATCAATATTCATCATCCTTTCCAAGAGGAAGGGGAAGGCTTAAATAGCCAATTACATGAAGGAAAAATAAAAGACATAATTGCCCCTAGGGCCACATAAGACAAAACCCTCAAGTGAGGGTAGAAAGGGAAAAGTACAAATAACAAATAAAATACATCAAGATAAGTAAACACGATCGTAGCCGATGATCTTCGATGTCCTCATCATTCTCCCCAGGTGGGAGAAAAACTCGACTCCGTCGAGTTGGTGTTTCGAAAACTCCTCGTGCATCTGGGTTTATATGTTGTGGCTCCTCGCACTCTGATCACGTACCCTCTGACTTTGGTTCACCTCTTCACCTAGTCACGTATCTTCTTTGTCCACCCTCTTTTGTGGAAATAATATCATCACTAGGAATCATGTCAACCTTCTCCGCTATGGGAATTTTGGAAATAATTTTGGGAGTGGAGGTAGGCTTTGGGGTTCTCACAAGGTGGGGTCACACAAGGCTTAATTTGAATTGGACTTGGGGGTTTATCTATGGACCTTCAAAGTCTACTAAATCTTTTATGTTAGAAAAGGAATAAATGTTGAATTCTGCAAGCAGATCCACCACGCAAGCGTTGTTCTTGATTTTATTGACTAATCTAAATGATCTGCACTTCTATGCATGTAATTTCCCGGACGAATCCGCACCATTACTAAGTTACCAACTTTAATAGATTTAACTTGTCGTTTAGAATCAGCATAAAGTTTATACTTATTATTGCTCTATTTAATTAGGCGTGCAATTTTCTTAAGAAAGTCATGTAGATGTAATGTAAATGCGACATGTGATATGCGAATTCATATGTCCAAAATTCAAGACTCAACAAGATGACATGAAGTGGTACAAGAAACTTGATATGCAATATGAATGAAATATGGACTCATACATAACTTTTAAACAAAGAAAATTTTGGAAGACAACAGACTACACACGCATCAACAAACTAACTCACACGAACACAAAGCTAGAAAAAGTGGACGAGTCACAAAAAGAGGGGTTTTAAAGTGTTCAGTCTAAGGGAACTGGTGTCGGGGGAGAAATGAAAACACTCTTAGCTACCATGGCACTTCTATAAGGGGTTTCAGTAAGGGTCGACAACAGTCTCCTAGTGGGGGTAGTGTAATCGAACAAATTCATCCGACTAGGATAGAAGTGGTCCTTATCCTGGTAGGACGAGGCTATAACGGGCAAAATGTATGAATCAGGAATGACACATTCGGCCAAATATAAATCTAATTGAGCAGCTCTAAAGTTAGACTTTAATGGAACAAGAGGGGACTCATTACTCAAATCAGGCTCAAAAACTTTCAGACTCAAAGTACTGTTTTCCGAAAGAGACTCAGGTTTGGTTGCAACCCTAAGATCCATGGGTTCCGTCACACTTATATCAGGTGATAAATTTGATTGACTTACTTCCAGCTCGAGATTATCTAAGTCGCCATCAGAATAATCCAAAATTAATTCAGAATTATCCAAAGCTAAATCAGACTTATCCAAAATTAAATTAGAATTGTCAGAATTATCCGGAGTCATCTCAGTAGGTGTTACAACTAAATCAGGATCTTCCAAATTTAAATTCAACGAGTTCGACGTCCGATTGGCTCTTTTCGAGATCGCATTACTATCATCCAGGCATACTTTGTCCAATGAGATATCCTCGATGAGACTAGGATCAGGGTAGGCTAAGATGTCTACATTCAAAGGTTCTAACTTTCCTAGCTTAGGGTTTAAGTCATGCAAGGAGTCTGATTTAATCACTTCAGTTTCATCCTCAAAGAAGTCCTCGTTATTAGTGATATCATTAGCATCCACGAAATGGATGCACTCCACCTCAGGTTCAGGGGACTTTTTCTTTTTAACGCATTTTTCTGTTAAAATCACACTTGCAAGGTCAAGGACTGGGGAGGCTAAAGGTTGACTGTGATGACTAAAAGTTGGTCCAAGTGGGGAGTCACGGGGGACCGATCCATCAGAAGACCCAATAGAGGGTCGGCCATCAAGGTTAGGTGAAGACCTATAGGGTGGAGCAGCAACCCTAATGTTACTAATGGGTGGGTGGTCTCGACCACAGTAATGTCCACGGGTTGTCCCAACAAAAGAGGTAGGGTGATGCTCTAGATGACGGTTACTGGTAGAGGGTCGGTATTTTAAATTAAAATCTCGCATCATGTCTTTCCAAGTAGCGTACTCACCGCGAGACTCTTTATGATCTTCCAATTTCATCCAAAATTGAAGAGCTCGACCTTTAAGGTGAGACTTAACGATACTAACCTGGTTGGGTTCAGGGATATGACGTGATTCAAAATAGTCATCTAGTTGTCTAGCCCATTCCCTAAAATGGTAAGGGTCTGAGGAGCCATCAAAGGTGGGTAGACGGTAAGGTGACTCAAAGTGAGGTCGTTGTGGTTTGAACTCAGGTCTAGGTTGAAAAGCAGAGTGAGACACATAATTCGCGTGGGGATAGTCAACCGGTTTCTCCGTCATAATTCTAGTCATAGTGCCTACTAGGTTAACGATGTCATCTAAACTCTTTTGGAGTCTTACCGGGTCCATGGGTAAGTGCCAAGTGAATCCTAATGAAGATTGGGTGCAAGGTACCACACTCTACAAAGGGAAAACACCATTTCGACTTGCTATAAGGTGCAGGAAAATACTGGACAGCAAGCTTACATGTTTGTCTAAGCAACCTAAGCAATTAGGGATGTTGTTGTGACAAGGACAGCACTTAGACAATGAGATAGACTTGCTCGAAGTGATTAAAACGATGCAGAAATATAGATGGCAGCAGGCAAAAACAGTGAATAAAAATCACTATGCGATGGTATGCATGCAAACAAGCTAAGGGAAAGTTAAGTAGACTCCTAGGATGCATCTAGCACATGTAATGCATGCTAGCCATGCTCTGATACCAAGATGATGTGAAACAAAATCCCATGCGAAAATGATTTTCTTAATGAAAGTTTGCACGCTTAGATTTAGAGGCAATAATAGGCAAGATCTTATACGGAATTGAACGATAAGATAAATATTAAAAGGCACTTAGCTTAGGTTAAATCACATGAAAAAGTTAGGTTCAAAAGATAGCCAACTTAATCCGACATTGCATACATGGATCGTTCCAACAATAAATTCCAATACTAACAATAAGATTAGTCTATGAAAGGTCCCTCACACACTCTTCTAATTACTGGCTTTAGCGGGGAAGAATTAGCATGATCTTTTGTGAATCAACATATAACCACACGTGATAAGTGAACTAGGAAGATAAGAGAGTTTGGTGGAAGAGTTTACCTACATGAAGCAGAAGACACGAAGCTCCGGTGGTCATAGGAAGGCTTGGAAGGAGGTAGGTGGCATCCACGAACCTTCTTCAAGGTGTGATCAGTGATTGGTTTCAACAAGAAACCCTCTTATCAGCCTTTGGACAGCATTCTTGAGGATCTCTGATGGTGGACAGCAAACTCCCTTGGTCAGGAATCTTTGGACAACTAATTGCAGCTTCTGGACAACCCACGAAGGTCTCCTGGCGGAAAAACAGCCACCAAACGCTGTCCTGAACTTCTGGACAGCAAGCAGGAAACAACTTATCTTGCCAAAATTCCTTGGATAGCAGCCAAACAATGGCCCAGGCAATTTGGGAAACAATTTTGCCAAGTCGGGGAGGTTTTGGACAGCCAGGAACACCATGTGGAGAAGCAGGACAGCTAGGTTGACGGGCTGCACTTCTTGGACAGCGGTTACGGAATTCCCTTTTCAGATTTGAGCAAGAGAGACTAGGATTTGATATTTGAATTCAAAGTCATGGGAGTTTTAAATAGTTTCCTAATTGAAGCCAATTAAATTATGAGGAATTGATGACTCATAACTCCTCTTAATTTAATTTTGAATTTTGAATTGAAGAGTTGAAACTTTCCAATTATGAATCATGCCAAATAGAAAAGGTTTCAAATCTAAAATTTGAATTCAGAATTTGAATGATTTCCCTCTTAAACTCCTTAACCAAATTTGGAAAGAAGTAAAACCAAGGGAAGAGGGGAGGGGGGGGGACGGCCACATGAAGGGGGCAAAGATGTCTAGGTTCAATGTATGTGGGCCAAGGGAATTTATTGTTGATTGAAATTAAATCTGAAATTAATTTCAGATTTGATTAATTTTAGAGAGGTTTCCTGATTGAAATTTATTAGGGAGGGAATTATTTGAATTCAAATATTGGATTGAATTCAAATTAATAAACACTCATAATTGGGAGGATTATTTTAAGAAAGTATTTATGGGCTTAGAATTTTGAATTTCAAATTCTATGGGAGAGGGAAAGGTGGCCGGCGGCATGGGGGTGGAGATTGGGATGAGCCGTGGTGGAGGAATTTGGGAGAGAATTTGGGTGGTGAGAATGGCCGGCGGTGGAAGCTATGGGCGTAGACGGGTGGAAAGGGAATTCGATGCAAGAAGAAAATAAAAGAAAAAAGAAGATAAGAGAACCGCGAACCTTGGAATCCACCAAGATTGACGGGTATTGCTTTTGCCCCACTTGGGCCTCTCTTCTCACGAACTCACTAAGAGATCATTCCAAGAGAGAGAACTTAGAACTCACAAAGAGAATCATAAGCACAAAGTGAAAATTTCATATCAATATTCATCATCCTTTCCAAGAGGAAGGGGAAGGCTTAAATAGCCAATTACATGAAGGAAAAATAAAAGACATAATTGCCCTTAGGGCCACATAAGACAAAACCCTCAAGTGAGGGTAGAAAGGGAAAAGTACAAATAACAAATAAAATACATCAAGATAAGTAAACACGATCGTAGCCGTTGATCTTCGATGTCCTCATCAGATACGCTCTGGCTTTCATCGGATGCTCAGCTTTCATTGCCTCTCTGGATCGAATGCCCTAAACAAAAGACTCGTCCCGTGCTCTGGCCTCGGCATTAGACTCGCCCTGACCTGGCATTTGAATCCCCCAAACTCTCTCTCTCTTGATCCGAAGAATCCTAGAGACGAAAACCCTTGGACATAAGGCTCTCAATTGAAGACCCCTCTCAAAAGGGAGGAGGCCAAATGTGTGTGGAGCAATTAAGACCCCATACACCATTAAGTGATGCATAGATCTAAGTTGAGTTATATATATGGTAGAGCTAAGGTACCTTTTTTATTTTCCTGATATGTACTGCAGAACCCAGTTGCATTCATGGTCATTACATATTATTTGTTGTGTGATGATTAGTGTGTTTACTTTAATTGTGTATTAGAACTGCATATTTTTCATAGATTTTTTACTTTGTTTTGCTTGGGGGTGGCTCAGACGAAGTCAACATCAGGCTCTTTAGGATGTTAAATTTTCTATATATATGGTAGAGCTTAGGTACCTTTTTTATTTTTCTGATATGTTCTGCAGAACCCAGCTGCATTCATGGTCATTTCATATTATTTGTTGTGTGATGATTAGTGTGTTAATGTGTTTACTTTAATTGTGCATTAGAACTGCATATTTTCCATAGATTTTTTACTTTGTTTTGCTTGGGGGTGGCTCAGATGAAGTCAACGTTAGGCTCTTTAGAATGTTAAATTTTCCATATATATGGTAGAGCTAAGATACCTTTTTTATTTTCCTGATATGTACTGCAGAACCCAACTGCATTCATGGTCATTAAATGTTATTTGTTGTGTGATGATTAGTGTGTTTACTTTAATTGTGTATTAGAACTGCATATTTTTCATAGATTTTTTACTTTGTTTTGGTTGGGGGTGGCTCAGTCGAAGTCAACATTAGGCTCTTTAGGATGTTAAATTTTCTATAAAATTAAAATGTCTAAACTAGATAAAAATGAATCTAGGATTTAAAATCAACTAACTTTTCAAAAAATTAATGCATGATTCCTTATGGGTCACTTTTTAAAGCTCACTTGTTATTTCAAGCATTATTCACGTCACAGTGACTATTGACTAGTTTTGATTGGCCCTACCCATGCATGCATAGCATTGAGTCAAAGCATGAAGACTTTTCTTTTATAATATAGACTGATTGTTCATTTTGCATAGCATAGTATCATTCATGGTCGGACTTGATGCTCATTTCCCTTTCTATGCCTACCACCACTCTTGTATTTGCATATGACCGGACATAATGAATTTGAGACGCTATGTGGAGTTTAGCTGGTACCCCTTTCTGAGCAAGGTAGTAAATCCAGGTTGGGGCTCCTTAGATCCTTTGTGGGGTTTAAGTCATATGTCCCCTCATGGTATCTTGCATTAGTTAGGTGATTGGCATTAGTACCGAGTGTACAGTACGTTTTTTATAGATTTATGGTCAAATGCTTGTGATTTAGGTATACCGTTGGATAGGTATCTCACTCTTGGAGGTTGTAAATCTCACACATCCGCGTCACACTAATGATGTCGCTTCCCTCTTTCTCTCACACATGCTTGGTATGATATAAATTTGTGCATGTTGAATAGCCTGATTGAACCAATCTTCCTTGGATTATAACAGCCTGGATATTCACTTATGCGCTAAACTCCGAAGAGAACAATATAGCATCCTTAAGCAAGAGTATTTTTAAGTCAAGTCCTAAGATGTAATTAATCAAGGGGGCTTGCGTCTGTGGGAAACCGACACCCACATCAAATTTACCTCATTCGAGCTGATATATCGAATGGGGAAATCTTGTGATTATCGGGTCATATATATTATTACCCATCGATGTGTGTAGGTGAAAGCCATTATTCTCCATAGTTAATCGTATCTATGATCTCATCTGTTCTCCATTGGTCTGCTTGCGTAGAGTGTAAAGACTTACGACCGTTTTATTCTACAGGATATTGTGATCGCACCCTTTGCATCAGAGAACCATAAAGCCCTCTCCCTTGCTAGACATCCTTCCTCTCCCTCCTATTCTTTCACTGCATTTTGAGATTTAGGGCAATTCAAAAGACAGTTTTGCAATTTGAAATTTAGGGCACTTTCAAAACCATGCTTGTAACTCCTATTAAGACCAATCACTACATTTAAACACACTTTTTGATAGGAAGTACTTGTGATGTGAAACAATCCATGCGAAAGATGAGTTGCTTAAGGAAGTTTGCACTTGTAAATTTTAGAGAGTAATGTTAAGCAAAATCCTCTATTGATGTAAACGATAAGATAACATTAAGGTGATAAAATAGCTTAGGTCTAAACACATGCGAGAGGTTGAGATCATTAAATAATCAACTAAGTCTTACTCTACATACGTGAGTGGTTTCAACGAGAAATTCCAATGCTAACAATAAGATTAGTTGCTATGAGAAGATCCCTCACATAACTCATCTAATTAATAGGTTTTAGCGGAGAAGCGTTAATATGATCTTCATGAAGATAATAAATTCACATTTCAAGGATACAACTATGAAGATAGAGAGTCAGGTGTCGATTTTACCCAAAGACAAGAGAGATACGCGCTCCGGCAAAGTTGTATGGTAGTTGGGAATGAAGTGGGCAGCAACTACGAACCTCCTCGCACTTTGCCGAGATTAAATTTCCCCACAAACGTGGACAGCAGTTGGTGGCTGCAGGGATTTCCGGGACAGCAGGAAGTGATGCCGAACTCTCTGGACAACAGTTTTGTCAGCAATCTTCTTCCAAATTCCAACTCCTTCCACAAAAGCTGAAAATTTCCTTAAAGGAATCTGAAATATTTCAGATTTCCCTCTCATAAATCTGAGATGGAAAACTTCAATTCACGTGTCTAGAGGTGTAAGAAGAGCTGGGAAATCACTGGTTGCAGCTTTGGGAGGAAGCGGGCTCAGTATCGTGAGGGATTCGAAGAGCTTCTAGTGGAGGAATTCCCACATGATGGCCTGGGAAGTTTTCGACCAGCGGAGGAAAACTGAACTTAATTCTTCCAATCAAAGCTTTGGAAGGAATTAATAGAGGTGGAGCCTTCAGAGTTTCGGCCAAGAGGTGTGGCTTCAAATTGCTTCCAACGGATGGGGGATGATTTAAGAAACAGATCCTGTAGAAATTGATTGCTCATGGATTTGAATTTCAAATTTTCAAAATCTGAATTTAATTTCAGTTTTGATTGAAATTGGGGGGAACTTAATTTGAAAATTGATTTCAAATTAAGAGGCCATTAATGTTTTAATTGGGGCATTAATGGGAAGAAAACCACATGGTGGCCGGCGGCATGTAGAGAGAGAGAGGGAGTTAGGGAGAGATTAGGCGCTTTCCAATTGAGTCGATGCCACCTAGGATGAAAAATTAATAATTCCACATTTCATGAAAGTTGGATTGGATCAATTCGAAAACTTTCCTTTTTAGGAATTTTGCAAATATGGAAAGTTTGAATTTCAAATTTGAAATTCAAAAATCGGTAACTCCTTTATTTATTGCTAGGCCACAATCAATGAGCCATTATGATGATTGACATCTTCATCATGGCTTGGAGCAAGGTGGTGGCCGGCGGCCAAAGGAGGAAGAGGGGCTTGCCATCGGCTTTGGGGATTTCTTGATGGAGCTTGGGTTGTAGTGAAGGAAGCTAGTGGGTAAAGTGGTGAATGATGGGATCTCGGGTAGGGCTTGGCGTGGAGAGGAGGAAAACGAGATTTGAAGAAAAAAATAATAAGATAAAATAAACCACGAGTCGAGGACGCTTCCAACGACTGGCGGGTATTGCTTTTGCCCTCACCTTGGGCTTTCCATAGAACTCACACAGAGATCTAGGAGAGAAGAACTCACTAAGAGATCTTCAAGACGGAACTCACAAAGAGAACACAAGAGCCAAAATTTTCATTCAATAATCATCATCCTTTCCAAGAGGAAGGGAAGGGCTTAAATAGCCAAATACATGAAGGAAAATAAAAAGTCACAAATGCCCCTAGGGCCACATAAGACAAAACCCTCAAGTGAGGGTATAAATGGAAAAGTACAAATAACAAATAAAATACATCAAAATAAGTAGACACGATCGTAGCCGTTGATCATCGATGTCCTTATCAACTTGGGTTCGCAAGTAACCCTAAGGTAATACATAAGTTCGCAAGTAAACCTAATCGAAATTAGTGAGAAAACAGAACGCAAACTGCTGTTTACAACAAAAAATCAGCACTTCGCAGCAGATTTCTTGGGAAAAACAATAGAAAACTGAGAGAAAACGAAGGATTCAATTAGTAGAAGCAGGAAAAACAACAAAGATACACGTTTCTTCAATTCGAGAGGAAGAAACCACTCTCCGATTCTCTTGCCAAGCCTAGAGCCCAAGAACACAAACCCTAAATCTCAAATCCTTTTCAAATTCCAGATGAAAACCTAATTCTAACATTAACCCTTAATTAAAGACAAAGGAGAATTACAAATTCCCTAAACAACCCCTAATTCAAATTTTTCCCTCCAAACAAGTATTACTCAAGGTGTGGGGCCCAAAGGAGTGGCCGGCCCCCCTCTCTCTCCTTGCTTGGGCCAGTGGTGGTAAACCCAAACCGGCCCAGTAGGGACCGGTTCAAGCAAAGCAGCTGGCCTGGGTCGGCGTAACACTTATTTTCTATGCATTCATTATATCTCACTTTGGTAGCATACATCCCATTAGCTGAAAGAAAAAGAATGCCACAAGCAACTGAAAAACTAAAAAGAAAACCATCAACCCTCGTATAGCCATTATAGTTCACTAGCACCCACTAATTGAACCTAAATCACATGATATTACCCTTTAACAATTTTCAGTTTCACACTATAGTTATCCCTACTATATTGTTTTGTCTCTTCATTCTTCAATTAAAAGAAGGGCTTATTCGAGCTATTGCCCACAGTAAAGTGATTGTTTATGAAGTATTATTACTTTTCAATATGTTAACAATATTGATATGGATTAGATGCTAATCACTTGTGAAAACATATTTAGCTAATCCCTTGTTTGTAGTAGTTGTGCTTCGTTCAACTTTATGATATAAAAACAGCACCAATCATGTTGTTCAATTAAGTTAATTTCATTATTTCATCAACAGGTACTATCCTGTCATAAATGAGCTCAATTTATTCCTCAGCAACAAAGGGCAGTCATCAAGC
Organism: Dendrobium nobile; assembly: GCA_022539455.1. Lineage (NCBI taxonomy): Eukaryota > Viridiplantae > Streptophyta > Magnoliopsida > Asparagales > Orchidaceae > Dendrobium > Dendrobium nobile. The sequence goes on from CM039730.1 coordinate 47,791,443, forward strand.
TTGTCAAATTTAGGCTTTGTTTGGGACGGCTTTCTTGCTGCTTCTTAAAGCAGTTTTCTAGTTCAATAATTAAATTTTTTTACTAGAAAGCTGCTTTAAAAAGCAACAAAAAAGTCATCCCAAATGAAGCCTGAGTGTAGATTTAACTTAAAAGCATGTTATTCACTTGTTACAGAAGACAAAGTAGTGGAAGAAAACTTTAATTTAAATGGTTGGATGAACCTAAACATGCAATATATGCTATTTAGTTATAAGCCTCTAAGAAATGGGTATTAAAAAGCTCCATTCTATTGCTTTCAAATGAATGTTCTGAATTTTTTTTTCTTTAGCTTGTTGGGTATTGAATGATCTTTATTTCAAGTTGTTATTAGTACAAACATATTATTAATGAAGTTCGTGTATTATGGGTGAAGTTTATGAGATGGCTCTTTGTAATGTTTAGATATTTGTTGTTGTATGTGTTCTATTGTTCTAATTGTTGTGCGGCAACCAAATTGAGTACTGCTATGATAACAGAACTAATTGATGCAGTTGCTGATGTACATTGAAATTCAATAGTATTCATAAAAATGCATTGATCTCCAATGCAATTGCTGGTATATAGTTGATACAGTTGCTGCTATGCATTGAAATGCAGTTACTGTACATTGAACTCCAATTAACAGCATTACCTCTATAATTTTTTTTGACATTTAGGCCAATTAAGTCAAACTTACACATACATCACATACGCAAGACTCGAACTCAAAGCATCTTAATTGATAGTCAAAGCTCAAAATCAACAGACCAAAAAGAGATGCATGACCTCTATAAAATTCACATCGCAAGTATCGAACTCAAGACTTTTTGGTTAGTAGCCAAAGCCCCCAGTTAACTGATCAAGGTGAGCTGCGTGTTTCCTATAATATTAATTGTTGATCCATGTAAACGCTGTCATGCTATGCTAATTCAACTGCTGCCAATTAATTGATAATTTCTGTAATGCTAATATAACTGCAACTGTTGCAATAACACTGATAGGAAGTACTTGAGTTTGCAAGTAACCCTAAGGGGGAATATTTGAGTTCGCAAGTAAACCTATCAATAATTGGTGAAAACAACGAGAAATAGGCTGATTGCAGAGAGAAATCAGCAAAATGATGCAGGAATTTCAGAAGATTGGAGAGAAAACACGATGAAAACTTCTTTTATTCAATCATACAAGTTTCTTTGATTCGAGAGGAAGAAATAACTCTCTAAAACTCTAGCAAAGCCTAGAGCAAAAAAAGAATAAACCCTAGATCTCAAATCTCTTCCAAATTCAAGATGAAAAGCAAATCCTATTTAAAAAGACTAATCTCTTACAAAAAGACTAAACAACCCTGAATTCAAACTTTCCCTCCTAAACATTGATTACATTAAGCAATTGGGCCCACTAGGGCATCCGCCCCCACCTGGCTTGGGCCACCTGCTGTTGCAGAGAACCGGTCCAGGTTGGACCGGTTCAGCCGGCCCCTCCTGGGCCGGCCTAACAAACACCTAATACTAATACAACTGCAGCCGGGATATGCGGCTGATATCTGCAGCTGTAGTTACAGATACGAGAATGACTGAAGCTAATTTATTTCAAGCAGCAGTTCAGTCATGGAACTGAAGCTGCTGTTGTTCCATCAATTGTTAACGGAAGCTAATGTATATTTCAAACTTAAACGGGAAGTAAACAGAAAATCTATTGACGATTTACATGTTAACAGAAACAGAAACTAAACATAAAAATCTATAGTTAGATAACATACTATTTTAACCTGCTAGGCTTTGAAGGAATGATAACAATATATGATCTATTTTAAGATATAATCATATGATTAGTAAATGGCCATAGTGTTTAGATAAGGTTTTATCATATCTTTTTACATAATAATTTTAAATTGTTTAACTTTAATAATGGAGTTCTAAAGTTTTTCAAATTTTCAAGTTCTGTCCAATGTAAGTCTAGCTCTAAGCTTCAAGCTCCCGATCCCTTTCATGTAGAGAGTAGAGGTCTTTTTATAATATTTTAGGATTGGCATAGGGATGCAAGGGAACCAAACGTTCGACGAGCTACTCGTTGTTCGGTTCGATTAAAGCTCGTTTGTGATCGTTTAATTAACTAAACAAACAAACTTGAACAATATTTTAAATACTCGATTCTTAAATAAACAAACTTGAACACTAATGCGTACGACTCATTTATGTTCGCGAACAACATCAATTGAAGTTCGTGAACAAGCTCGACATTAAGCTTGATAAAAGCTCGATTCGTGTTCGATTTTGAACTCGTGAATAAGCTCGATAAAAATAATTAATATTTGACTATAGAATTAATAAATAGACAATTGCTTTTATTATAAATGCGTTCGTTCATAGATATGTTCATGAACGTGTTTGTTTGATAGTTAAAAAAATTCGTTAAATATGTTTGTGAACTCGATAAGCACTAAACGAACAAACATGAACTGAACATGAACCGAACATGAACACTCATTAATTTAAATGAACCAATCATGAACACAAATAATAAAGCTCCAACAAACATGAACCAAACTTGAACAAGCTGATATTAAATGAACACAAACATGAACACTCACATACTCGGCTCGGCTCGGTTCGTTTGCAGCCCTCATTGGCATATGGTGAATCTAACCAAAATTTTATAAAACTTTATTAAACAATTCCTATTGAATCTTTTGATCAAAAAATCATTTATTGATTATTTAAGACCATTAATGACCTCATAATTGAATGATTTTAAACTTGTTTAATTCCTGTCATCAAACCGCTATTTTTGACTATAAGCATACAATATTTAAATACCATTTAATCTTTTAATTAATATCCCAAAATTCTTAAATATGCTTCGATTGATTGATTATGGTTCATTTTGACTTGGATTTGGTCAATTTTTGTATCATTAGGATCATTTTGCCGGGATGTTTAAATATATTATAAGTTTGATGAAATTGAAGTTCATATGATTCTAAATTTTATTTTTAAAAAATTTTCAGTTTAAATATAAATTTGAGATTCACACCTAATCAAAATGAGTTTTTTAGTGATATGTCAAAAATGATTTAAACCTAAGTTATAAGTGGTCTGTTTATGCTGATATTTCTTCTAAAATCAATTTAATGTTAATTCTGAAAATGCTCAATAGCATTATTAATATCTGCAATATTACATAATATTATCAAACTAATAATACAATTATCTATAATTATAGTTTAATCAATCCGATTATCATAAAATTGGATTGTATTTCTTCCCACTTGAAATTCTAACATTTCATTTTTTACTAATTTGATCATTTCAATCCTAATCATACATCATATATTATTAAATATAATTTGAAATTGAAGAGGCTTACATATTAATAAATGATACGTTATCAAAAAAATATGCTTGATCTAGCACGAATCTTGAGGAAAATAGAGTTGGAAATTTTATAAAAATTAAATCTGGAAGCACCCGAACACCAATTTCAGCGAGCTTACAGTCAAACTGAGCGTCTCGGAAATACGAATCCAACGACACCAAATTCAACCCAATCCGAGCCCAAATGGATCCGAATCAAGGACCCGAAGCACTGTTGGAAGGTTCGAATCACAATTTGAGTTACCAAACGGTCTCTGATTTTAACGAGCTTATACTCGAATCGAACGGCTCGATGAGACGAATCCAACGAGCCCAAGATCACCGAATTCTGACATCACTAAGGCCTTCAAATGTCCAACGAACAGTGCATGATCAAGGGATTCAATATCGGCCATCCATTCGGCCACTCCTTATTTGCCCCTAATCTCACACCTATTTACAAGCTATGCCACTCCAGAAAATCTATAAATAGACCCCTCATTCCTCATGAAAAGGGGGGGAGAAGCCAAGAGAGAAGAAGGAAGAAAGCTCCTGCCGCCTAGCTCCTCCTCGACCACCGCCGGAGTGCTGCCGCACCACCGCCGTAGTCTTGCCGCACCACCGCCGGACCACCAAGGGACGCCGGAGTGCAGACGCACCACCGCCGTAGTCTTGCCGCACCACCGCCGAACCACCAAGGGACGCCGGAGTTCTGCCGCACCACCGCCGTAGTCTCGCCGCACCACCGTCGGACCACCAAGGGACGTCGAAGTGCCATCCGAAGCTGAAGTATCCCCTGACACTAAAGTGCCGTTATCGATCCACCGCACGACACCGGAGTGCCGCCAGATCACCACCAGATAGTGGAGTGACGTTGGACTTTTGTAAAACTCTCAGTTGATATTTGTAATCTGTTCGTCTTCAAGGACGAGTCAGACCATTGTATTTTCCTCAAATTATAGTGGAATCATCTTCAACTGGGCTAGGCCCCGTGGTTTTTTCCCTTTCCGGGTTTTCCACGTAAAAAAATATTGTGTTCTTTGTGTGTGAGCTGGATATCCGTACAACGCTAAGACGTAGAATTATAACTCTATCGCCGCGTATATTCTAGCCCACAACAGTTTGGCGCCGTCTGTGGGAACACAATCCCACTATATTAATCATTACTTCAATGGCCAACAGGCGTAGCAATCGCCACCAGGGAGCCTCTCGCTCCAACTCTCACTTGTCCAGGAATCAATCCCTGAATCAGGGACGTCAGACATCTGCCTCTTTTCACCATGGTGGGCAAAACCCTGCTGGAGAAGGGACATCTGGACCATCTATGGAAGACCGCATCCGAAAAATGGAGGAATCTCAAAAGGAGATCCTTCAACTCCTGCGAGGAGCCCGACAACCAATGTTGGCAGAGCAGGAGGAGATTCGTCTTCCTCAAGATCCATCACTAGCTAGAGGTGTTCAACCCGAACGTGTTCAGGCAGACATCCCTATCCCCCAATCAAGGGGTCGTCTTAAAACACAACAAGATGTTGACCTTGCCGACACCGCTAGCTTTGCCCATTCTTTACGCCCCAGTCAGTTAGTCCGTATTCCGTCAAATATTCCTGAGGACATGGCCCATCCTCACATTACTAACCTCCCGCGCAATGTCTTACGCCATGAATTGAGGCGCTTGGTCCAAGAAGAGTTCCCCAGCAGGGGTGGAAGACAATCTCTCCATCAGTGGGACTTCCAGGAGACCTCACCACTAACAGAAGCCATCCTTCAATATCCCATCCCTGTAGGGTTCAAACTACCGAGCATTGATTCTTATGATGGGACGTCTGACCCATATGAGCACATCGATCACTACAGAACTATTATGCATATTCAGAGAGTCTCGGATGCGCTCCTCTGTCAAGTATTTCCTGCTACCCTCAAAGGGCAAGCTCGTACGTGGTTCTACTCACTCCCAGCTAGAACTATTCCTTCGTTTTTCAAGTTAGCCAAATTGTTTGTCGAACAATTTGTCGCTAATCGAAGAATTATTAAAGACTCTTCCCATCTCTCTGGGATACGCCAGAACGAAGGAGAGTCACTCAAAGAATACTTCCAAAGGTTTTCTGTCGAAGCTCGACAAATTGCAGGGGTGGATCCTGAGTTGTTAAGAGGAGTTTTTCTTGGGGGGCTTCGTCCTGGTCCTTTTTACTCAGCTCTCATGCAAGATACGATACATTCATATGCTGACCTAATTCATCGTGTGGAGGCACAAATCTCAGCAGATGATGCCATCAATGCTCATAAGAAGCAATTCGAGCAAACAATTGGGAAGCGTAAGAATGCACCAGGGATGGATGATTCATCATCACAATGGAAGAAGCATAGAAGTAATAACTTGCCCCCTCGACCTTCACAATCTCGGCGGGAGCCTCAACCAAAAAAGGAGTATACGCCCCTTAACACATCTCAATCAAATGTCTTAATGGCCATCCGAGATGAAGAGAAAGTTAAGTGGCCAAATCCCTTAAAGCCAAACTCAGGAAATCAGGAGCAATACTGTCACTTTCACCGTAGCCGTGGACACAAAACTGAAGCATGTAGGCCGCTAAAGAATGAAATTGAGAGACTTATTCGACAAGGCTACCTTGGACAGTTCATTCAAAATTCTCCTGCTCGAGATGAGGCTTGTCTCACTGGGTGGCAAAATCAATAACAGCAAGGAAAACCATTGAATAATATTCAAATGGTTGGCGAGATTAATTGATCGCATAGTTGGGGTTTTTGTGTCATATATCATGCAGCTCTTTTATATTAAATAGAGTGTCACTCTAATATCGCAATTATTTTTCTTCCAGGTTAAACATTATGTTGTTCCGTATATGTCTTATGTGGTGTAACTCCTATATCCCTGAGTCATATTACGGAGTTATGATATTGTCTTACATAGTACAATAATGTGTTATTTGCTTCATTTTGATATTGTCTCCTTCTTTAAAAAGGATTAAAATGACAATGAAAATTAAAGATGAATCTAATCTCTTCAGCCATAATTTGAGAAATATGCAATCTTTATTGCATCTCAATTACTATATGATCAATCCTAGGGGGATTCGATCCGACCTCTTCCACATAGGTTAACGTCATCGAGCAACGCTCTGACATACAACCTCGGATAGGTCATACATCCTTGGTGGATTCTCTCGACCTCTTTCACATAGGTTAATATCATTGAGCAACGCTCTGACATACAACCTCAGATAGGTCGTAAATTCTTGATGGATTCTCTAGACCTCTTTCACATAGGTTAACGTCATCGAACAACGCTCTGACACACAACCTCGAATAGGTCATACATCATTCATAGATTTTCTTAACCTCTTCAACATAGGTTAACGTCATTGAGCAAATGCTAAGACATACAACCTCATATGGGTTATATATCTTTGACGAATTCTACGCTATATTGTCCGTTGCCAAATTTTTCGTCGTCTTTCTACCCAGCCACTAAGTGTCGCCGGTCTTTTGCCTGACCTCCAAGTGATGTCGGTCTTCTACTTGACTTCCAAATATCGTCGGCCTTCTACCCAGCCTCTAAGTGACGTCGGCCTTCTACCCGGCTGTTGACCTCGATTTTCGCTCAAGCACTCTCGAGCACCTTCGATCGGCTTAATTAGACCTCGTCCAGCTCAATTTGAACTTGAATCGATCCAAATTGATTTCAATTAGACTCGATTGAGCTCAATTTAACTTATTTTGATTGCGTCGAATTCAATTTTATTTAAATTGATGTCGATTTGGGTGCAATTTCATCGGCATGACTAGGTCGAACCGGCTCGAGCCCAAATTGATCTAGATTTTGACCTGTAATTGAGCCTGGTCTTAGCCCGAATCTGAGTCTAACCAGCTCGTTTTGATTTAAGTAAATTCCAATCAACTTTTGCTTTCATTTGAATCATTTCCTAAATCCGGTAATTGTTTCGACGGCTCTGATTTCCCCGAAATTCGAAGTCGACCGTTGTCGCAGTGGCATTGAGTACCCGGGCCTTCTCTCTGTCGAGGGGGATGGACTCTTCTCGATCCCTCTCTCTCGTTTTCTCCCTAGTTCTCACACACCCGAACTAGTCTTTCTCTCGCTCGCTCTCTCCGGTCGGTAGAAGCACGAAGGAGCATCCTCACTCCTTCTCCAGTTCGCGAAATCTGACCAAGCCGAGGCCCGTCCGACCTCAGCTGGGATCGAACTCCTGCAGCGAACCTAGATCCGACCTCCAAGACCGATCCCGACGCTAGCCCTAGCCATCCCGACGCCGGCTCTGGTCAAGCTCGAACTCCCTTACTCCAGTTGGCGATGAGCCTTCTCCCTCTCGATCTAGCACAAGCCGAAGCCCCTCTACTCCCGTCCTCCTCTACTCGCAAGGAACCCGACGCCCTATCCCTTGTCCGAAGCAGCCCTGGTTGCATGATTCTTCCTCGATTTTCCCTGATCTCCCTTATCTCAGCTTCGCCTCCTAAGACCGAGCCCGACGCCGAGCTCTTCGTTCCACCTCTTTCTCTCCCGGCCGACTCAGCCTCGACGTCAGTCCAAGACTTCCCCCTCTAGCCGACCATCTTTCTTCCATAGCAGCAGGTATATTTTCCCTCTCCTTCTTCTTCTTCTTCTTTCTTTTTCTTTTATTCTTTCTCTCCTTCCTTTATCTGCTTTCTTCTCCTCATCCGTTTCTTCATCAAAGTGAAGTTGAAATGATGTGATTTCAGTTAAGATGAGCTTGATAGTGTATTCCCTAGCATTCTATTTTGTTTAGTTTCATTGTGTTTATTTGTGTGCCAAATGATATTCTAGTACCTTTTAAAAAATGGAAGATTGTTGCTCGTCATGAGTAGCTCCATGTGTTATAAACAAGGTGATTTGTTGTTTTTGAATGAGCAATTAATACCTTAAATTTATTCTTGATTTGCGCTATAACTCCTAGAGTTTTAGGCGTGAGTGGTAGAACATTACGAAGCCATGTTGTTTCTTTGAAAAAAGCATGCACATGAGGTGTTTGATGGAATGTCCGCAAAGAGAGATTTTTGATATTTGGTTGAAGACTCATGAAACATGTGGAGCCACTTAATTAAATGTTGAATGAACTTTTTTTTATATTGTCCTTTGTAACTTTAAACATCGCTAGGCTTGTCAAGTTTTCTGCAAAGTTTCTCTAATGAAGAGCTTAATGCCCTCTTACTATTGATGTTTTTCATGAGAAGTTTTATTGGTGCCCTTTTCTTAAGCTTATGTCAGTGATAGGTTTGAGCTATCATAACACATCTTTGTCTCAACGTGTGAATTTCATGTGATGTACAAGGGTTGAAACCCTTCTGGAATAAACGTAGTGAACTAGCATTTATCTTTTATTGCTAAATTGTCATTTTAAATGTCTCTTTGAATAACAACTTTTCCAAAAGAAACATTTTGTGAATCATGAGAGGTTTTGTGTGGATTAATTGGTTGAGTTCAATCTAGCAAATGTATAAATCATGATTTCCTTGCCATCTTGCTTTATGTGACTTTGTAAAGGTTGTACGCCAAGTTATTTGTAAATGTCGTTGGAAAGAGATCATAATTGTTTGACGTGCATTGAAACTTTGTATGGTAGTATCCTTTATTTGAAGCATTTCTAACATACTATCTAGAGACTTGCAAGTGAGGTTCTGACAAAAAAGAGAGTGGCTTCTTCGAGTAGTTCTTATTCACGAAATTTATGTGTGCATAGTTGTTGATTCCGATCAAACATTGTCTAAGACCTTGAAGGTGTATTTAGCATGAAAGTTTTATATATCATTTTTCATTACAATATTGGGTATGATTCATTGAATAAATCTCGTCCGCACCAAACATTTGAGTATGTACTTGAGGGCATAATTTATATACATTTTGGAGATGAAATCTCCAACGTGATTTGCTTGCCGGTTGATAGACTGTACAATTTTGCTTGAATCAAAGAAGCAAAAGAAATTGAAATGTTGTTCTTAGCCATCATTCATAAGTAGATCTGTTAGTTTCATGAAAATGTATTTATGTTGCTTGCAAAAGAGATTTCAAGAGAGCATTGACATATTTAGTTGTGCTTCATTTTGTGTTTGGTGAATTGCTATTGGAAGAGCTATGATGTTTTGATAATTTTCTTTGAAGCATATGTTATTCATATATTTCAGCATGTTTTATCTTATGCATCGAAGCTTTGGCAACTCATTTTTGAGGTGTAGTGTTAAGTCGAAGATGATCGTAATTGCTTTCCTTCATTCTAAGATTTTGGTAAACTTTAAATAGGCTATTTATGTGATGATTTCAATAAAGCATAGATGTAGAGATGATTCATGCCTATAAGGTGATGATATCTGTGATAATTTACTTCATGAAAACCTTATGGGTATTGCATATCTATTGATTGGTGGAATGTCGGCGAAGAAAAGGTTGAAAGGTTTTGTTTGATTGAAAGCTTCACTTCTTAAGTTTTCCTCGATTGCATATATTTAGTCATGAAAATTTCGTTAACACATGATTAGTACCTTTTTTTTTAATGTTAACTGCATTGATATTGTTGGAATCTTGATGATATTTTGCCTATGATCTACATCATAAATCTTACATATAGATTATGAAATGTTATAAAGGGTTGTTATTCTTTACAAAAATGTATGTCGAATATTTGTATCGGTGCTTGTTTGAAAATAGCCCAAGTTGTGAAGAGGCAAGGTCCTCATGCTATTGGTGTTAAAATCTTGTGAGCTTCTGTTGGTGAAAGAAATGTAGAACAAAACTCTTTCTTCATACATCTAAGTATACCATGGAAGATAGCTTTTCTTTATCTATCATTGCAAATTAGTCTCCAAAACTACTAGCTTCAGTGAGCGTCATTGAATGATGATTAGTTTGCTTCTCTTATTGTTGTTTATAGTAAAATGAATAGAATAACTGCACTCATTCATATTTGATTGGAAGCCTCCTTTATGAGTTCAATTGTGAAATAATATTGTTGCTTACCATCAAGAAATAGTTTCATGCTTTGCAAGCCATGATTAAACCTGTTTATTCCTTGGATATGTACCTATGTTTTAATGTATTAGCATGATTGTTTAGTAGATAAGAGAAAAAGGAATATTTGAGGTGGCATAGAGTTTCATTCTTAATAAGCTGTTATTCTTTGTTTTTCATGAAAGACCATCCTTATGCTAAGTGTTGATATCAAAAGAGACTTGATACCTTTTCTTTCATGATTCGTTATGCTTTTCTTGGGGCCTTAGAAAGAGCATGTTGCATTGGATTCCTTTAGTTAAAAGTACAAATATATGTGATTTCTTTATGCATCTTTTTGAAATTAAATTGCGGAAATCCATAGATTTTACATAGAGAATATCATCCAAGTATCTTGAATTATTTGAAGCTTTTGCAAAGTTTAATTATATGTACCGATGTCTCTTACGAAGGAGGTTTATGTAGGATGTATAGTTACATTGTGATGACTTTGGTAGAAGCATGTAAAGTGACTTAGCATGTGTTTTATAATTCCATTCAAAAGCATCTTTTTTTTTTTCTAAACACATGACTTTTTATAGTAAAAGATTTTGCACGATAATTTGGAGAACTTCTTTTATGACAAGTTTGGAAACGAAAAAAAAAAAATTTTGATTTGTTTTTTTTTTTTTTTTTAAAAAAAATATGAATGTTTGAAGTGTTTTGGAAAGTATCTTGAGCTTTATTTGTGATTAGAAGGCTTTATGAAGTTTTTCTTCTTTTGTTTTTTTGTTGAAAGGTCTCTTTTCATGAGTAGAAGTATTTCTTTGGAATGTTGGGAGAGTTTTGTGAATTTGCTTTTTGTTGGAAGAAGTTTTATTTTACTTATATTGAAATGATTTATCGATGGCTTTAGATTTGTTTTGTATTGAAAGATTTTATGCGACGAATTTCGTGAAGGCTTTACAACGAGAGGTTTTATACAATTTTCTTGTTGGAAAGTTTTATGGTTTTATACCCCACTCCAAATGAAAGGAGAGGCACTTGATTATGGGTTGTTGGGTAGGATTTTGTGTCAAAAAGGGGGATTTTGGTAGAAGGTTTTATAGAATTTTTGTGCCAAAACGAAAATGAAAAGAGAAGTGATTTTAGTAGATCTCTTTTTGTAGAATTTTGTGTAGTAGCATATTTGAAAGTTCCTGCAAGTTATTTTGACATCTATAATTTTGTGGTTAAACTTGTGTAGTAGGATCTCTTAGTATCCTTTGGGGAATAGTTAATGCTTTCCTATTTGAATCAAATTCTTTTAGTGGTTATGGCTAAGGATGAACATTGGAGGTTTAGACTTTAGGAAGTTTTGGGTTAGACCCTTTTAGAGTCTCTTTCCATAGGATGGATTTTTTGGAGTTTGGAATCTTAAGGAGCTTGGAGTTGGAAAACCTCTAGTGTCTTTTTGGGAATAGGGTAATACTTGTCTGGTTTAGATTCCTTTAACATTAGCTTCCATAGAGAAGAGGTATAGAATTTTTGAGAGAAATACAAAACAAAAGAAAACTCTTACTTTGGATTTAGAGTTGGGAATTTGTACCCCATTAGTAGATATAGATTTGTTTGTAGCGTGTTGCGGGTAGAAGTCTTAAAAAAAATATCAAGCGCCTCGTTTGGAGTGGGAACAGCAAAGGGCATTGTTGATATTATAGGATGCACTTGACTTCTACGGAGTGTGTCCAAAACAACAATGCCTACATCCCTTTTATTTCTGATTTTCATTCTTTTTCATTCTACTGCTTTGCTATTGATTCTCTGAGCCTAGTGACACATGTACGAGGGTCCTAAGGGTTAGAAAACAAAACTTCATTTTATCCCTACAACTTTAGCGACATCTAAGGACAAAAATTAAGGACCGAGTCTTAGATAACTTAGACTTAGGGTGCATGCTCCCTGTAGGGTAGAGACATCAAAATTAAACTTAGGGACACGTCTTCCTAGGTTCTAGTTTCCTTAATTCATTAATAATCAACTAACCCCTTATAACCCAACTCTTAAAATATGTTAAAATATTTAATTCTTAATCAAGTTATTGTTAATATTTGTAATCATTAAATTATAAACCTAAGACATAAACCTAAACCAATTCTAACTAATCTAATAATTAACTCTTAACCAATCTAAAATCTAAAAGATGTAGATTTTATTAGGGATTAAATTACAAACTAAATTCATTAGGATTAAAAAACTCTTAAAGGTCAAACATAGAGTAATCCTTTAAAATCAATTAACAAATCCCTTAATACATAACAACCATTCCAAAGATGAAGTTTATTGGATGGACTACTCCGGGCTGCGGGGCTAAGTGTCCTAAGGAGGCCTGGTTCCTCGAGCCTGGTGGCACAACGCCACGAATGGATTCAGTGGAATGGCAGAACTGTAAAATTAATTTCATAATTGGTTTAAGTCGAATCGTAAGTGATAATAAATTGCCTAATCTATATTTCTTTTCTAATTTACAACCAACCTAATAACTCAACCAAAATTGTTTGTCACTGGGTAACCCAGGCCTACGAGGCTATTAAGTTAGCCCCAAGGAGGGTGAAATAAACCTCACGGCCTCGGTGTGAAACAAAGGTGGTAATTAATCAAACACTAAAATTAAAATTCTAAAATCAACCCTAAAATATTAATATTTGAACTTCAATCAAAACCTCCTTTTGGCCTTTAACAAATAAAAATGCAAATAATTTCAACTAAATTACCCTACATAGGATCTATCAAAACTGCACAGCCTACACACACCTTAGACTGATTTGATTAGGACACTACTTCTAGTCCTAGGTTAGGCTTACATTTTCTTTTGCTATTCAGTATTTACTACCTATATGTGTTCTATAAATGCAATTCTTACATTTTCTGCCAGTTATATTTTCTTACTTGCATTTCTTTTCTGAACGGCATCTACGCTTATATATATGTTTTCTTTTGTCTTACTTTGCGAGGTACATCCGGTGTTGCATTGTCAATGATCAAGCGGCGTCAATTGCTTATAAGCTTTTAAGTGGCAGCGCCACAGCAGGTACATTGGGTCTTGCACGATCAGGGATCAATGAACCATTTACTTGCTTGGAGCTATTAAGTGGCTGCGCCACGGTCAGGTATGACTTCTGCAACTTAAACTCTTAATTACATATCGGAACTGCTTCACATCACACACTGCTTGCTAATAGGTATTCTAGTATGTTTAGGTAGCTGGCCTTAGGATAGTTCACTGACGAAGCTTTGGCCCTATAGGTCAAAGCTTGCCCCCTTCTGTGAGCCCTAGAGACCATTAGGGTCATTTAGGCCTGTAGAGTAGGCCACCCATTATGCCGGTTGGCATCGTTGTTTTCCCACACGAAGTGGGCATCGTTGGTTTTCTGCTAGGATTCTGGCCCTTTCCGGTTTTGGGTACGATACCCTCCTCCCTTTTTCTTTTTTTTCTGTGAGCCTTAGAGACCATTAGGGTCATTTAGGCCTGTCGAGTAGGCCACCTATTCATGCCATTGGGCATCGCTGTTTTCCCACACGAAGTGGGCATGATGATTGATGATTTTCTGTGCGGGTATCTTGCCTGAAGGATACCCTTAGGGTGTGTTTATTTATTTTTTTTCTGTACTCTGGATGTCATGCATACATCTGTTCTTACACACTTTTCTCCACAACGCACTTTACATACATACATTGCATTAGTGGACCTAAGGATCTTTCTTACTCATGCATTTGTTTCATGCATCATACGACGCTAGATATACTCATTTGCATATTACAGAGTTTCAAATCCTTGATTCATTAGGATAGAGCCTTCCCATCTTGCATACATATAGGACGGTTGGTTGTGCTTAGGATTTTAGCTGGCTTCCTTTTTCAGGCAAGGGATAAGTCCAGATTGCATTAGCTAGGTCGTAGGTGTTAATATCGTATATACGATATTACATCTTCTATAGATTTAGGATCTAAGGTGAGTGGTACAAGTGTACCACTACACACCTTATTGGTGGGTTAGTTCTCTACTTTTCCAGAGGCTATAATTCCTACCCATCCGCGTCACATAGATGACGCCACCTCCTTCTCTCCCTCGTGCATGTCTGATCGCGTGTCTTCTCTCTTTTTCTCCAGTTTTCTCTTCTTCGAGCCGACCGGATGTTGAATGAACCGTGTGTGATTGATTAAGCCAATTTGGGACCTTCTTCCTCTTTGATTAGGAAAACCTAGAAATCCCTTGCACTAAACCCACTTTAGAGGAGATAATCTAACATCCCTAATCGAGAGTTTTCTTAGATCAAGGTCTAAGATGTAATTAACTACGGGGGCTTGCGCCCGTAGGAAACCGATCCCCACAATCAAATAAACCCTATTCAATGCTGATGTATCGGATAGGGGAAATCTCGTGAATTTAGGGTTATAGATATTATTATCCATCGAGGTGCGTAGGTGAAAACCCGCTATCCTCCATGGCTAATCGTATCTATAACTCCATCTGCTCTTCCATCGGCCTGCTTGTGCCGAGTGTAAAGGTCCACAACCATTTTGTCCTACGGGATAGTGTGATCGTGCTCTTTGCATTCGAATCACATGAGCGGAATCCTTTCGGAGACCCACAGATTTCTGGCGACCACGGTGGGACAGGTTTCTCTCTCCATCTTCGGATGTTAAATTATCTTCTCTTGTGTGCACTCCGGGTTTAGTGCTCCTTAGATTAGGTTCGTCCTACTCTTAGATAGGGTCCTTTTCTTAGTTAGGTTCCCTTCTTGGCTAGGCTTGCCCCTAGCTGTGGTTCCTTTCGTTCCAGCCTTTTTTGGCTATTTCATACCTTATCAAATTCTCTTCTTTCCGTCGGGTTTTGTGTTCACTCGACTCTCTCACTCTGAGATCGTCGAGTAGACCCCGGCACCTTCCTACCTTTTGTAGGTACTTGATACCTAAGGGTGGATTCGTTGTTGATAGTAGTTCAGATGAGGAAGGAGACTTCCGACGTCAGACTACTAGCAAGCAACTTATTCCCCATCAAATGTGTGGAATTAGAGTCGAGGATTCCCACCAAAAAATCTTATGACACTTTTTCCACTAGTGTTGGTTGTTTGCTACAGACTAGCAGACATTCCTACCTCCTATAAATATTCCTTTGTATTCGTATTCCTTGAAAAGATTCTTTTTACTTTTCGGGCAGTCTGTGTGGCCACGACGATTTGTCCTCTACCACACGATGTTCGCTTTGAAGAGTATAAGGCTATCCTTAAAGGGGATACACTAAGATGTCGTAAGGATACTTATCCTTATGTTTGTGCACACCAATCATATTGGTGCTAGCACATGAAACCTTTGATTTGTCTGTCCTTTTGTGAAGGATTATTTTACCCAGTTTCGCTTATCACTCCAAGCGTGGTCTGGGATACCAAAACCAATAATTCAAACTTTCTTTTAAGAGGTGATACTGGGTCCATGCCAACCTGTGTTAGTCAGGTGTGGTTATGTTGATCCAATGTCCCTAATTCAAATCTATTTTTCATAGGTGATATTGGGTCCATGCCAACCTGTGTTAGTCAGGTGTGGTTATGTTGATCCAATATCTCTAATTCAAACCCTCCTTTTAAGAGGTGATACTGGGTCCATGCCAACCTGTGTTAGTCAGGTGTGGTTATGTTGATCCAATGTCCCTAATTCAAATCTACTTTCTTTAGGTGATATTGGGTCCATACCAACCTGTGTTAGTCAGGTGTGGTTATGTTGATCCAATATCCCTAATTCAAATATACTTTCTTTAGGTGATACTGGGTCCATACCAACCTGTGTTAGTCAGGTGTGGTTATGTTGATCCAATGTCCCTAATTCAAATCTATTTTCCATAGGTGATATTGAGTCCATGCCCACTTGTGTTAGTCAGGTGTGGTTATGTTGATCCAATGTCCCTATATAAGTTTCCTTCTCTTATCGGTCATGATACGATAATTGTTCGTTTCCTGTCACTTGTACGTATCCCTCTGTATAGACATAACTCCAAAGGATCTCTTCTACTTTTCGGCAGACCGTGGCCACGACGATTTGTCCTCTACCACGTGATGTTCGTCATGCAAAGTATGAGATTATCATTAGTAGTGGTATGTAAATACGCCGTAGGGTGTTTGTACTTGCACTCATGCCCACCAATCACTCTGGTGTTGTAGCATGAAATCTCCTTTTCAGTCCCCTTCGAGGGTTGACTTTCCCCAGTTTCACTTGTCACCTTCAAGTGTGGTCTGGAATATCAAAACTACTAACTTGAACCTCTATGAAATATGATACTGGGTCCATCTTTGAGCTATATTAGTCAGTTGTGGTGATGTCAACCCACTATCATAAAACAAATTTCATTCATCTATAAATTTTGTTATGATATTTCTCTTCCCAGTTTCATTCATACAAGTTGAATGTGGCCTGGGTTATCAAAGCCAATGTCTTGTTCCTTCACGGATCCTGTGAATAATATTTCTCTTCCCAGTTTCATTCATACAAGTTGAATGTGGCCTGGGTTATCAAAGCCAATGTCTTATTCCTTTATAGATCCTGTAGATAATTTTTCTCTCCCCAGTTTCATTCATGAGTTGAAAATGGCCTGGGTTATCAAAGCCAACTTTTTTTCCATCTCTTTATATTCCAGTATACTTAATCTATAACTGTGAACATAATTTAAAAATAAAAAAAAATGATACTAAAAGAGAGGGAAGTTCTTAGTTGAGTAGAATCGGTTGCCCTTATCACAAGTGGAACCCGGTTCTACACTCCAAGAGCCCATAGTCCCTCCAAATTCTCTTCTTTTTCTCTCCTTAAAGCATTTTGATGATTGTTTAGGAGATGATTGTGTTCATTCGTTCTATCATTCACTTATAATGGAGATGTTTTCCCTCTCCCATGATGTGGTACATTTTACCTTAGATGTTAACATCATTCCTTTGTGGATTTTGATTTTCTGGTAGAAAGTCAATCCCCTACTCTCTTTAGCAATATAATTTCCCATGGAGAGCTTACTCTTAGCTACAAGGGTGGTCTTTTTGGATGTCCTAATATTGTTTCTACCTCTCACAGGGTCCCAACAGTAAGTATGGGTGTTACCACTGTGATTCCTTTAATAATCATTGATCTTTGATGTGATTGTGGTTCTTAGTGGCAAGTGTCCCTTCGCCACTTCTATTATGCCTTCTTTAGCCTGAGACTATTCTTCCCATTCGGCTGTTTGTATGCTTCTCCTTTTCTTAGAGAGATATACATTAGTCGATGATTTATTATTGTTGTATGGTTTCATTTTTCCTAAAGAAATTCTACTTGTATTTGGATTACTCATGGCCACGACGATTTGTCCTCTACCATGTGGTAACTAAAGTATAAGTTTGAGATTTCTTGGATAATGAATTACCTACCTCTTTTATTTTCTCACAGCACCACGCACATACGCGTTTGGGAGTTGTTGAGTTTCTTGTCCTCTTCTTATCGCCCCGACATACTCCCCGGGCGATAGTAGAGTGTTTCTTGTCCTCTTCTTATCGCCTTGGTAGCTGCACCAGGTGGTAGTTGAGTGTTCCTTTAGTAATCATTAATCCTTGATATGATGGCTGTTGTTCTTAGTGGCAAGTGTGTCCCCTTGCCACTTCTATTGCTATTCCTTTAATATGAAATTTTCATTCTACTCGACTGTTTGTATGTTCCTCTTTTTAGGGAGACATACATCAGTCAGTTGTTTCATGTTGTACATGATTTCAGTTTACCTAAGAAAATTCTTCTTATATTTGAATTACTCATGGCCACGACGATTTGTCCTCTACCATGTGGTAATTAAAATATAAGTTTGAGCTTTCTTAGATGATGAATCACTTACTTCTTTATCTTTCTCACAGCACTACGCACATGAGCGTTGGGTGGTTGTTGAGCCCTTTCCTCTTTTTATCGTCGCGGCATATGCGCCCGGCGATATTAGAGTGTGGTTCTTTCCTCTTCTTATCGTCGCGGCATATGCGCCCGGCGGCATTAGAGTGTAGAGTTCCCTTTTCTGGTTGAGAGAGCCCGACAGAGTCCCTGGGAGGCATTCCTCACCACCCTTGCCTCTTTTGATCGTCGCGGCATATGCGCCCGGCGGTATTAGAGTGCTGTTCTTTTCCTCTTTTTATCGTCGCGGCATATGCGCCCGGCGATATTAGAATGTTCTTTTCCTCTTTTTATCGTCGCGGCATATGCGCCCGGCGATATTAGAATGTTCTTTTCCTCTTTTTATCGTCGCGGCATATGCGCCCGGCGATATTAGAGTGTTCTTTTCCTCTTTTTATCGTCGCGGCATATGCGCCCGGCGATATTAGAATGTTCTTTTCCTCTTTTTATCGTCGCGGCATATGCGCCCGGCGATATTAGAGTGTTCTTTCCTCTTTTTGTCGCCGCGGCATATGCGCCCGACGATATTAGAGTGTGGTTCTTTCCTCTTCTTATCGTCGCGGCATATGCGCCCGGCGGCATTAGAGTGTAGAGTTCCCTTTTCTGGTTGAGAGAGCCCGACAGAGTCCCTGGGAGGCATTCCTCACCACCCTTGCCTCTTTTGATCGTCGCGGCATATGCGCCCGGCGGTATTAGAGTGCTGTTCTTTTCCTCTTTTTATCGTCGCGGCATATGCGCCCGGCGATATTAGAGTGTTCTTTCCTCTTTTTGTCGCCGCGGCATATGCGCCCGACGATATTAGAGTGTGGTTCTTTCCTCTTCTTATCGTCGCGGCATATGCGCCCGGCGGCATTAGAGTGTAGAGTTCCCTTTTCTGGTTGAGAGAGCCCGACAGAGTCCCTGGGAGGCATTCCTCACCACCCTTGCCTCTTTTGATCGTCGCGGCATATGCGCCCGGCGGTATTAGAGTGCTGTTCTTTTCCTCTTTTTATCGTCGCGGCATATGCGCCCGGCGATATTAGAGTGTTCTTTTCCTCTTTTTATCGTCGCGGCATATGCGCCCGGCGATATTAGAGTGTTCTTTCCTCTTCTGATCGCCGCGGCATATGCGCCCGACGAAAGTAGAGTGTTCTTTCCTCTTTTTGTCGCCGCGGCATATGCGCCCGACGATATTAGAGTGTGGTTCTTTCCTCTTCTTATCGTCGCGGCATATGCGCCCGGCGGCATTAGAGTGTAGAGTTCCCTTTTCTGGTTGAGAGAGCCCGACAGAGTCCCTAGAAGGCATTCCTCACCACCCCTTCCTCTTCTGATCGTCGCGGCATATGCGCCCGGCGGCATTAGAGTGTAGAGTTCCCTTTTCTGGTTGAGAGAGCCCGACAGAGTCCCTGGAAGGCATTCCTCACCACCCCTTCCTCTTCTGATCGTCGCGGCATATGCGCCCGGTGATAGTTGAGTGTTCCTTTGATAATCATGATCTTTGATATGGTTGTTATTTTTAGTGGCAAGTGTATTCTCTCGCCACTCCCATTGATCTTTCCTTAATATGAGATTATCCTTTCTACTCAACTGTTTGTATGTTCCTCTTTTTAGAGAGATATACATCAGTCGATTGCTTCATGTTATATGATTTCAATTTTACCCTAAGAAGTCCTACTTATGTTTTGATTACTCATGGCCACGACGATTTGTCCTCTACCATGTGGTAACTAAAATATGAATTAGGGATTTCTTAGATGATTACTCACTTCTCTTTCCCTCGCAGCACTACGCACATGTGCGTTGGGTGGTTGTAGAGGTGACTTTCACTCTTTGTTTCGCCGTTTCGAATAAGGTCAGGCAGACATTGAGTCATCCTCATTCACTGTTGCGATCTGGTCAGGTGAATGTTGGATTTTGTCTTTTGTTCCACTGTTGCGATTTTGGTCAGGTGGACATTAGACCTTTTGGGAAGCTCTTTATTCGTTGTTGCGAATATGGTCAGATGAATATTGAGCTGTTCTCATTCGCTGTTGCGATCTGGTCAGGCGAATGTTGACTCCCCTTTCTGGTTGGGTGCCCGACAGAGTCCCTGGGAGGCATACTTCACCACCTCTTCATTCCCCCTATTTTATTTCCTGTTTGGGGGTTGTTGAGTTTCCTTCTGATTCTTTGTTTCGCCGTTTCGAATAAGGTCAGGCAGACATTGAGTCATCCTCATTCACTGTTGCGATCTGGTCAGGTGAATGTTGGATTTTGTCTTTTGTTCCACTGTTGCGATTTTGGTCAGGTGGACATTAGACCTTTTGGGAAGCTCTTTATTCGTTGTTGCGAATATGGTCAGATGAATATTGAGCTGTTCTCATTCGCTGTTGCGATCTGGTCAGGCGAATGTTGACTCCCCTTTCTGGTTGGGTGCCCGACAGAGTCCCTGGGAGGCATACTTCACCACCTCTTCATTCCCCCTATTTTATTTCCTGTTTGGGGGTTGTTGAGTTTCCTTCTGATTCTTTGTTTCGCCGTTTCGAATAAGGTCAGGCAGACATTGAGTCATCCTCATTCACTGTTGCGATCTGGTCAGGTGAATGTTGGATTTTGTCTTTTGTTCCACTGTTGCGATTTTGGTCAGGTGGACATTAGACCTTTTGGGAAGCTCTTTATTCGTTGTTGCGAATATGGTCAGATGAATATTGAGCTGTTCTCATTCGCTGTTGCGATCTGGTCAGGCGAATGTTGACTCCCCTTTCTGGTTGGGTGCCCGACAGAGTCCCTGGGAGGCATACTTCACCACCTCTTCATTCCCCCTATTTTATTTCCTGTTTGGGGGTTGTTGAGTTTCCTTCTGATTCTTTGTTTCGCCGTTTCGAATAAGGTCAGGCAGACATTGAGTCATCCTCATTCACTGTTGCGATCTGGTCAGGTGAATGTTGGATTTTGTCTTTGGTTCCACTGTTGCGATTTTGGTCAGGTGGACATTAGACCTTTTGGGAAGCTCTTTATTCGTTGTTGCGAATATGGTCAGATGAATATTGAGCTGTTCTCATTCGCTGTTGCGATCTGGTCAGGCGAATGTTGAACCCCCTTTCTTTCACCCCTTGTCTCGCTGTTGCGATCTGGTCAGGCAGACATCGGGTTGTCCTCATTCACTGTTGCGATCTGGTCAGGTGAATGTTGGACTTCTTTCTTTTGTTCCACTGTTGCGATTTTGGTCAGGTGGACATTAGACCTTTTGGGAAGCTCTTTATTCGCTGTTGCGAATATGGTCAGGTGGATATTGAGCTGTTCTCATTCGCTGTTGCGAATATGGTCAGGCGAATGTAGAACTCCCTCTCTTTCTTTACTCCTTGTTTTGCTGTTTCGAACATGGTCAAGCAAACCTGGACTTGTCCCCATTCGCTGTTGCGAATATGGTCAGGTGGATGTGGGACCTCCTTTCTTTTCTCTATTCTGCTGTTGCGATGTGGTCAGGCAGATAGATGATTTCCATATTTTTGATTATTATTGTTTTCCTATGATTATTACTTGGCCAGTTGATATGATTTTCAGAGGATTGTGGAATTCCATTCTCTTCTCGTCATCCTAGATGTATATTCTAGATGATGGTTGAATTCTCTTTGGACTCTTTATGAGCTTGTTTCAGTTCTACTCATGTGAGCATGAGATCACTTTCTCCTATTCTGCCACTTTGGTTGAACAGATATGTTGAGCTACTTTCTTTGATTCTCTCTCATTGTTAATCTAGTTGTTTTACTTGACCCTAGAGTTGCATCTTCCTAGAGATAGGGAGGTCAACGCCAACACGTACGGTTCACTTGTTGTTCACCGCACCTGTTGGGGGTCCGTTTGTTGACCTCGATTTTCGCTCAAGCACTCTCGAGCACCTTCGATCGGCTTAATTAGACCTCGTCCAGCTCAATTTGAACTTGAATCGATCCAAATTGATTTCAATTAGACTCGATTGAGCTCAATTTAACTTATTTTGATTGCGTCGAATTCAATTTTATTTAAATTGATGTCGATTTGGGTGCAATTTCATCGGCATGACTAGGTCGAACCGGCTCGAGCCCAAATTGATCTAGATTTTGACCTGTAATTGAGCCTGGTCTTAGCCCGAATCTGAGTCTAACCAGCTCGTTTTGATTTAAGTAAATTCCAATCAACTTTTGCTTTCATTTGAATCATTTCCTAAATCCGGTAATTGTTTCGACGGCTCTGATTTCCCCGAAATTCGAAGTCGACCGTTGTCGCAGTGGCATTGAGTACCCGGGCCTTCTCTCTGTCGAGGGGGATGGACTCTTCTCGATCCCTCTCTCTCGTTTTCTCCCTAGTTCTCACACACCCGAACTAGTCTTTCTCTCGCTCGCTCTCTCCGGTCGGTAGAAGCACGAAGGAGCATCCTCACTCCTTCTCCAGTTCGCGAAATCTGACCAAGCCGAGGCCCGTCCGACCTCAGCTGGGATCGAACTCCTGCAGCGAACCTAGATCCGACCTCCAAGACCGATCCCGACGCTAGCCCTAGCCATCCCGACGCCGGCTCTGGTCAAGCTCGAACTCCCTTACTCCAGTTGGCGATGAGCCTTCTCCCTCTCGATCTAGCACAAGCCGAAGCCCCTCTACTCCCGTCCTCCTCTACTCGCAAGGAACCCGACGCCCTATCCCTTGTCCGAAGCAGCCCTGGTTGCATGATTCTTCCTCGATTTTCCCTGATCTCCCTTATCTCAGCTTCGCCTCCTAAGACCGAGCCCGACGCCGAGCTCTTCGTTCCACCTCTTTCTCTCCCGGCCGACTCAGCCTCGACGTCAGTCCAAGACTTCCCCCTCTAGCCGACCATCTTTCTTCCATAGCAGCAGGTATATTTTCCCTCTCCTTCTTCTTCTTCTTCTTTCTTTTTCTTTTATTCTTTCTCTCCTTCCTTTATCTGCTTTCTTCTCCTCATCCGTTTCTTCATCAAAGTGAAGTTGAAATGATGTGATTTCAGTTAAGATGAGCTTGATAGTGTATTCCCTAGCATTCTATTTTGTTTAGTTTCATTGTGTTTATTTGTGTGCCAAATGATATTCTAGTACCTTTTAAAAAATGGAAGATTGTTGCTCGTCATGAGTAGCTCCATGTGTTATAAACAAGGTGATTTGTTGTTTTTGAATGAGCAATTAATACCTTAAATTTATTCTTGATTTGCGCTATAACTCCTAGAGTTTTAGGCGTGAGTGGTAGAACATTACGAAGCCATGTTGTTTCTTTGAAAAAAGCATGCACATGAGGTGTTTGATGGAATGTCCGCAAAGAGAGATTTTTGATATTTGGTTGAAGACTCATGAAACATGTGGAGCCACTTAATTAAATGTTGAATGAACTTTTTTTTATATTGTCCTTTGTAACTTTAAACATCGCTAGGCTTGTCAAGTTTTCTGCAAAGTTTCTCTAATGAAGAGCTTAATGCCCTCTTACTATTGATGTTTTTCATGAGAAGTTTTATTGGTGCCCTTTTCTTAAGCTTATGTCAGTGATAGGTTTGAGCTATCATAACACATCTTTGTCTCAACGTGTGAATTTCATGTGATGTACAAGGGTTGAAACCCTTCTGGAATAAACGTAGTGAACTAGCATTTATCTTTTATTGCTAAATTGTCATTTTAAATGTCTCTTTGAATAACAACTTTTCCAAAAGAAACATTTTGTGAATCATGAGAGGTTTTGTGTGGATTAATTGGTTGAGTTCAATCTAGCAAATGTATAAATCATGATTTCCTTGCCATCTTGCTTTATGTGACTTTGTAAAGGTTGTACGCCAAGTTATTTGTAAATGTCGTTGGAAAGAGATCATAATTGTTTGACGTGCATTGAAACTTTGTATGGTAGTATCCTTTATTTGAAGCATTTCTAACATACTATCTAGAGACTTGCAAGTGAGGTTCTGACAAAAAAGAGAGTGGCTTCTTCGAGTAGTTCTTATTCACGAAATTTATGTGTGCATAGTTGTTGATTCCGATCAAACATTGTCTAAGACCTTGAAGGTGTATTTAGCATGAAAGTTTTATATATCATTTTTCATTACAATATTGGGTATGATTCATTGAATAAATCTCGTCCGCACCAAACATTTGAGTATGTACTTGAGGGCATAATTTATATACATTTTGGAGATGAAATCTCCAACGTGATTTGCTTGCCGGTTGATAGACTGTACAATTTTGCTTGAATCAAAGAAGCAAAAGAAATTGAAATGTTGTTCTTAGCCATCATTCATAAGTAGATCTGTTAGTTTCATGAAAATGTATTTATGTTGCTTGCAAAAGAGATTTCAAGAGAGCATTGACATATTTAGTTGTGCTTCATTTTGTGTTTGGTGAATTGCTATTGGAAGAGCTATGATGTTTTGATAATTTTCTTTGAAGCATATGTTATTCATATATTTCAGCATGTTTTATCTTATGCATCGAAGCTTTGGCAACTCATTTTTGAGGTGTAGTGTTAAGTCGAAGATGATCGTAATTGCTTTCCTTCATTCTAAGATTTTGGTAAACTTTAAATAGGCTATTTATGTGATGATTTCAATAAAGCATAGATGTAGAGATGATTCATGCCTATAAGGTGATGATATCTGTGATAATTTACTTCATGAAAACCTTATGGGTATTGCATATCTATTGATTGGTGGAATGTCGGCGAAGAAAAGGTTGAAAGGTTTTGTTTGATTGAAAGCTTCACTTCTTAAGTTTTCCTCGATTGCATATATTTAGTCATGAAAATTTCGTTAACACATGATTAGTACCTTTTTTTTTAATGTTAACTGCATTGATATTGTTGGAATCTTGATGATATTTTGCCTATGATCTACATCATAAATCTTACATATAGATTATGAAATGTTATAAAGGGTTGTTATTCTTTACAAAAATGTATGTCGAATATTTGTATCGGTGCTTGTTTGAAAATAGCCCAAGTTGTGAAGAGGCAAGGTCCTCATGCTATTGGTGTTAAAATCTTGTGAGCTTCTGTTGGTGAAAGAAATGTAGAACAAAACTCTTTCTTCATACATCTAAGTATACCATGGAAGATAGCTTTTCTTTATCTATCATTGCAAATTAGTCTCCAAAACTACTAGCTTCAGTGAGCGTCATTGAATGATGATTAGTTTGCTTCTCTTATTGTTGTTTATAGTAAAATGAATAGAATAACTGCACTCATTCATATTTGATTGGAAGCCTCCTTTATGAGTTCAATTGTGAAATAATATTGTTGCTTACCATCAAGAAATAGTTTCATGCTTTGCAAGCCATGATTAAACCTGTTTATTCCTTGGATATGTACCTATGTTTTAATGTATTAGCATGATTGTTTAGTAGATAAGAGAAAAAGGAATATTTGAGGTGGCATAGAGTTTCATTCTTAATAAGCTGTTATTCTTTGTTTTTCATGAAAGACCATCCTTATGCTAAGTGTTGATATCAAAAGAGACTTGATACCTTTTCTTTCATGATTCGTTATGCTTTTCTTGGGGCCTTAGAAAGAGCATGTTGCATTGGATTCCTTTAGTTAAAAGTACAAATATATGTGATTTCTTTATGCATCTTTTTGAAATTAAATTGCGGAAATCCATAGATTTTACATAGAGAATATCATCCAAGTATCTTGAATTATTTGAAGCTTTTGCAAAGTTTAATTATATGTACCGATGTCTCTTACGAAGGAGGTTTATGTAGGATGTATAGTTACATTGTGATGACTTTGGTAGAAGCATGTAAAGTGACTTAGCATGTGTTTTATAATTCCATTCAAAAGCATCTTTTTTTTTTTTCTAAACACATGACTTTTTATAGTAAAAGATTTTGCACGATAATTTGGAGAACTTCTTTTATGACAAGTTTGGAAACGAAAAAAAAAAAATTTTGATTTTTTTTTTTTTTTTTTTAAAAAAAAATATGAATGTTTGAAGTGTTTTGGAAAGTATCTTGAGCTTTATTTGTGATTAGAAGGCTTTATGAAGTTTTTCTTCTTTTGTTTTTTTGTTGAAAGGTCTCTTTTCATGAGTAGAAGTATTTCTTTGGAATGTTGGGAGAGTTTTGTGAATTTGCTTTTTGTTGGAAGAAGTTTTATTTTACTTATATTGAAATGATTTATCGATGGCTTTAGATTTGTTTTGTATTGAAAGATTTTATGCGACGAATTTCGTGAAGGCTTTACAACGAGAGGTTTTATACAATTTTCTTGTTGGAAAGTTTTATGGTTTTATACCCCACTCCAAATGAAAGGAGAGGCACTTGATTATGGGTTGTTGGGTAGGATTTTGTGTCAAAAAGGGGGATTTTGGTAGAAGGTTTTGTAGAATTTTTGTGCCAAAACGAAAATGAAAAGAGAAGTGATTTTAGTAGATCTCTTTTTGTAGAATTTTGTGTAGTAGCATATTTGAAAGTTCCTGCAAGTTATTTTGACATCTATAATTTTGTGGTTAAACTTGTGTAGTAGGATCTCTTAGTATCCTTTGGGGAATAGTTAATGCTTTCCTATTTGAATCAAATTCTTTTAGTGGTTATGGCTAAGGATGAACATTGGAGGTTTAGACTTTAGGAAGTTTTGGGTTAGACCCTTTTAGAGTCTCTTTCCATAGGATGGATTTTTTGGAGTTTGGAATCTTAAGGAGCTTGGAGTTGGAAAACCTCTAGTGTCTTTTTGGGAATAGGGTAATACTTGTCTGGTTTAGATTCCTTTAACATTAGCTTCCATAGAGAAGAGGTATAGAATTTTTGAGAGAAATACAAAACAAAAGAAAACTCTTACTTTGGATTTAGAGTTGGGAATTTGTACCCCATTAGTAGATATAGATTTGTTTGTAGCGTGTTGCGGGTAGAAGTCTTAAAAAAAATATCAAGCGCCTCGTTTGGAGTGGGAACAGCAAAGGGCATTGTTGATATTATAGGATGCACTTGACTTCTACGGAGTGTGTCCAAAACAACAATGCCTACATCCCTTTTATTTCTGATTTTCATTCTTTTTCATTCTACTGCTTTGCTATTGATTCTCTGAGCCTAGTGACACATGTACGAGGGTCCTAAGGGTTAGAAAACAAAACTTCATTTTATCCCTACAACTTTAGCGACATCTAAGGACAAAAATTAAGGACCGAGTCTTAGATAACTTAGACTTAGGGTGCATGCTCCCTGTAGGGTAGAGACATCAAAATTAAACTTAGGGACACGTCTTCCTAGGTTCTAGTTTCCTTAATTCATTAATAATCAACTAACCCCTTATAACCCAACTCTTAAAATATGTTAAAATATTTAATTCTTAATCAAGTTATTGTTAATATTTGTAATCATTAAATTATAAACCTAAGACATAAACCTAAACCAATTCTAACTAATCTAATAATTAACTCTTAACCAATCTAAAATCTAAAAGATGTAGATTTTATTAGGGATTAAATTACAAACTAAATTCATTAGGATTAAAAAACTCTTAAAGGTCAAACATAGAGTAATCCTTTAAAATCAATTAACAAATCCCTTAATACATAACAACCATTCCAAAGATGAAGTTTATTGGATGGACTACTCCGGGCTGCGGGGCTAAGTGTCCTAAGGAGGCCTGGTTCCTCGAGCCTGGTGGCACAACGCCACGAATGGATTCAGTGGAATGGCAGAACTGTAAAATTAATTTCATAATTGGTTTAAGTCGAATCGTAAGTGATAATAAATTGCCTAATCTATATTTCTTTTCTAATTTACAACCAACCTAATAACTCAACCAAAATTGTTTGTCACTGGGTAACCCAGGCCTACGAGGCTATTAAGTTAGCCCCAAGGAGGGTGAAATAAACCTCACGGCCTCGGTGTGAAACAAAGGTGGTAATTAATCAAACACTAAAATTAAAATTCTAAAATCAACCCTAAAATATTAATATTTGAACTTCAATCAAAACCTCCTTTTGGCCTTTAACAAATAAAAATGCAAATAATTTCAACTAAATTACCCTACATAGGATCTATCAAAACTGCACAGCCTACACACACCTTAGACTGATTTGATTAGGACACTACTTCTAGTCCTAGGTTAGGCTTACATTTTCTTTTGCTATTCAGTATTTACTACCTATATGTGTTCTATAAATGCAATTCTTACATTTTCTGCCAGTTATATTTTCTTACTTGCATTTCTTTTCTGAACGGCATCTACGCTTATATATATGTTTTCTTTTGTCTTACTTTGCGAGGTACATCCGGTGTTGCATTGTCAATGATCAAGCGGCGTCAATTGCTTATAAGCTTTTAAGTGGCAGCGCCACAGCAGGTACATTGGGTCTTGCACGATCAGGGATCAATGAACCATTTACTTGCTTGGAGCTATTAAGTGGCTGCGCCACGGTCAGGTATGACTTCTGCAACTTAAACTCTTAATTACATATCGGAACTGCTTCACATCACACACTGCTTGCTAATAGGTATTCTAGTATGTTTAGGTAGCTGGCCTTAGGATAGTTCACTGACGAAGCTTTGGCCCTATAGGTCAAAGCTTGCCCCCTTCTGTGAGCCCTAGAGACCATTAGGGTCATTTAGGCCTGTAGAGTAGGCCACCCATTATGCCGGTTGGCATCGTTGTTTTCCCACACGAAGTGGGCATCGTTGGTTTTCTGCTAGGATTCTGGCCCTTTCCGGTTTTGGGTACGATACCCTCCTCCCTTTTTCTTTTTTTTCTGTGAGCCTTAGAGACCATTAGGGTCATTTAGGCCTGTCGAGTAGGCCACCTATTCATGCCATTGGGCATCGCTGTTTTCCCACACGAAGTGGGCATGATGATTGATGATTTTCTGTGCGGGTATCTTGCCTGAAGGATACCCTTAGGGTGTGTTTATTTATTTTTTTTCTGTACTCTGGATGTCATGCATACATCTGTTCTTACACACTTTTCTCCACAACGCACTTTACATACATACATTGCATTAGTGGACCTAAGGATCTTTCTTACTCATGCATTTGTTTCATGCATCATACGACGCTAGATATACTCATTTGCATATTACAGAGTTTCAAATCCTTGATTCATTAGGATAGAGCCTTCCCATCTTGCATACATATAGGACGGTTGGTTGTGCTTAGGATTTTAGCTGGCTTCCTTTTTCAGGCAAGGGATAAGTCCAGATTGCATTAGCTAGGTCGTAGGTGTTAATATCGTATATACGATATTACATCTTCTATAGATTTAGGATCTAAGGTGAGTGGTACAAGTGTACCACTACACACCTTATTGGTGGGTTAGTTCTCTACTTTTCCAGAGGCTATAATTCCTACCCATCCGCGTCACATAGATGACGCCACCTCCTTCTCTCCCTCGTGCATGTCTGATCGCGTGTCTTCTCTCTTTTTCTCCAGTTTTCTCTTCTTCGAGCCGACCGGATGTTGAATGAACCGTGTGTGATTGATTAAGCCAATTTGGGACCTTCTTCCTCTTTGATTAGGAAAACCTAGAAATCCCTTGCACTAAACCCACTTTAGAGGAGATAATCTAACATCCCTAATCGAGAGTTTTCTTAGATCAAGGTCTAAGATGTAATTAACTACGGGGGCTTGCGCCCGTAGGAAACCGATCCCCACAATCAAATAAACCCTATTCAATGCTGATGTATCGGATAGGGGAAATCTCGTGAATTTAGGGTTATAGATATTATTATCCATCGAGGTGCGTAGGTGAAAACCTGCTATCCTCCATGGCTAATCGTATCTATAACTCCATCTGCTCTTCCATCGGCCTGCTTGTGCCGAGTGTAAAGGTCCACAACCATTTTGTCCTACGGGATAGTGTGATCGTGCTCTTTGCATTCGAATCACATGAGCGGAATCCTTTCGGAGACCCACACCGGCCTCCATGTGATGTCAGTCTTGCACCCGACTTCGGAGTGATGACGACCTTCTGCCCAGCCTCCATGTGACGATAGTCTTGGACCCGACTTCAGAGTGACGTTGGCTTTCTACCTGGCCTTCAAGTGTCACCGGTCTTCTGTCCGACCTCCAAGTGACGTCGGCCTCCATGTGGCCTCCATGTGATGTCGGTCTTGCACCCGACTTTCAAGTATCGTTGGCCTTCTACCTGGCCTCCAAGTGACACCAGTCTTCTACCTGGCCTCCAAGTGACACCAGTCTTCTAGTCGACCTCCAAGTGATGCTAGTCTTCAGCCCGACCTCCAAGTAACATCAGCCTTCCGCCTGACCTCCAACATCACGCCTTCCTCTTCCTCAGTGAGGGTCCCTAGGGCTGAACAGGGGAAAGTTGCAGCCCCCTGATCTTGATCGTCTCCGCCGCCGATATTTAGACTCTTGCCGGACAGGTCTTTCCCCCAATGGGAGTGAACTGGAGCCTGCATAAGAGTATCGGGACTTGATCGCCCCCGCCACTGGTATTTAAACTCTTGCCGGACAGTCTTTCCCCCATTGGGAGTGAACTGGAGCCTGCGTAAGAGTACCGGTGTGGGTCTCCGAAAGGATTTCGCTCGTGTGGTTCGAATATAAAGGGTACGATCACGCTATCCCGAAGGACAAAATGGTCGTAAACCTTTACGATCGACACAAGCAGGCCGATGGAAGAGCAGATGGAGTTATAGATACGATTAGCCATGGAGGGTAGCGGCTTTCACCTACTAACCTCGATGGATAATAATATATATAACCCTAAATTCACGAGATTTCCCCCATTCGACACATCAGCTCGAATGGGGTTTATTTGATTGTGGGGATCGATTTCCTACGGGCGCAAGCCCCCGTAGTTAATTACATCTTAGACCTCGATCTAAGAAAACTCTCGATTAAGGATGGTGTATTATTCACTTCTTGATTTGATGCACAAAAAGAGTTCTTAAGTTCTATTCCAAAGAGTCTCTTCTATTTACCCTTAGTGATGATTAGACATTTTTGAATGAATAAAGATGTGATTAAAATTTTGAGTTTAGAAGATCAAAGACCAGATTACTATCCTAAGAGAAACGACAGACTCAAAACATAGATGAAAGGAGACACACTGAGGGGTGTACAACCTGGACTTATGCTTGCCTGGAGTGAGCTGCCAGCTAACATCCTAAACACAATCAATCGCCCTATATGTATACAAGATAGAAAGGCTCTATCCTAGGAAATAAAGGATTTGTAATTTAAAAGATTTCAATCAGGGACTCTACAATATGCAAAAGAATATACCTAGCGCCATGTATGATGCATGAAACAGATACGAAATATCCCTAGATCTATTGATGTGATGCATGTATGTAAGTGAAGCATAATGTGGGGTAAGGTGTGTAAAAACAAATGCATGCATGACATTCAGAGTACAGAAAAAGTAAATAAACACACCCTAAGGATACCCTCCAGGCAAGGTACCCGCACAGAAAAGCATTCAAACGGTGCCCACTGGCACAAATAGGTGGCCTACTCTACAGGCCTAAATGACCCTAATGGTCTCTAAGGCTCACAGAAAAAAAAGAAAGAAAGGGGGGGGGGTATCGTACCCAAAACCAGAAGGCCAAAAAACCTAG
Organism: Dendrobium nobile; assembly: GCA_022539455.1. Lineage (NCBI taxonomy): Eukaryota > Viridiplantae > Streptophyta > Magnoliopsida > Asparagales > Orchidaceae > Dendrobium > Dendrobium nobile. Next base: position 47,823,200 of record CM039730.1, read on the forward strand.
CGATGCCCACTTCGTGTGGGAAAACAACGATGCCCAAGTGGCACAAGTAGGTGGCCTACTCTACAGGCCTAAATGACCCTAATGGTCTCTAGGGCTCACAGAAGGGGGGCAAGCTTTGACCTATAGGGCCAAAGTTTCGTCAGTGAACTAACCTAAGGCTGGCTACCTAAACATGCTAGAATACCTACTAACAAGTAGTGTGTGATGTGAAGCAGTTCGATATATAACTAAAAATTTACTTTACAAATTGCAGAAATTATACCTGACTGTATGTGGCGCTGCCACTTAAAAGTTTATAAGCAAGCAGTCCCGTTTAGCTCCCGATCATTAAGCTCCAATGTACCTCGCAAGAAAAGATAACAGAGAAATATATATATGAGCGTAGATGCCATTCAGAAAAGAAGTGCAGGTAACTAACAAAAATATAACCAATAGGAAATTAAATACAGCTAACAGGAAATTTAATAATTGCATTTATAGAACATGTATATGTAACAAGCATTAAATAACAAGAGAAAATGTAAGCCTGACCTAGAGCTAAAAGTCGTGTTCTAATCAAGCATGTCCAAAGTATGTGTAGGCTGTGTAATTTAGGGTATGTCCTATGTAGGATTATTAGTTCAAGTTATTTGCATTTGGTTTGTTAGAGGTCAAAAGGAAGACTTTAATTGAAGTTCAAATATTAATATTTTAGGATTGATTTTAGAGATTTTATTTTTAGTATTTGATTGATTACCACCTTTGTTTCACACCGAGGCCGTGAGGTTTATTTCACCCTCCTTGGGGCTAACTTAATAGCCTCGTAGGCCTGGGTTACCCAGTGGCACCCAATTTTTGTTGAATTATTTAGTTGGTTGTAAATTAAAAGAAAAGGTGGATTAGATGATTTATTATCGATTCAGGGATCAAATTATTTAAGTTTGCTATCAACTGGTTCGTGGCGTTGTGCCACCAGGCTCGAGGAACCAGGCCTCCTTAGGACACTTAGCCCCGCAGCCCGGAGTAGTCCATCCTAAAAACCAAGTTGATATAGTTGCATTAAAAGATTTGTTGATTGGTTTTAAGAAATTTGTTTAAGGTTTGATTAGGAATTAGGTGAATTAGTATATTTGTGTTTTAGAAGACTTTTAGCTTACTGAGTTTTAATTTAAATTCACTATCCTAATTTAATCTACGTCTTTTAAATTTTAAGTTAGTTAGAGATTGATTAAGAGATTGGTTAGAGTTTATTTTAAGTTCATGATTTGGGTTTATGTCTTAGACTTGAAGTTTAATAATTATAAATGTTAATAATAACTTGATTAAGAATTGAATGTTTTAATAGATTTTAAGAGTTAGGTTAAGATTGGTTTGTTGATTATTAGTGAATTAAAGAAAGAAAAGGTTAAACCTAGGAAGACGTGTCGCTAAGTTTAGTTTTGATGTCTCTACCCTACAGGGAGCATGCACCCTAAGTCTAAGTTATCTAAGACTCGGTCCTTAATTTTTGTCCTTAGATGTCACTAGTGTTGTGGGGAACAAAGGAGGTTCATTTCTAACCTTCTAGACATTCATACATGTATTAATAAGTTTAGGAGCCTATGAAATAAGACAATAAATAGAAAAGTAGTGGAGATGCGAGAAGAACGAAAACTACGAAATGCCAAAAAGAAAGGGAGAAATGAGAAAACAAAATAATAAAAGAATATAGGCATTTTTGTTAATGGACATGCTTGTTTGAAGCCAAGCATGGCTCTAGAACTCCCCTCATTCCTATTCAATGTAATATGAATAGGAGAGAAGGTGTTTAAATGCCATTTACTGTTCCCACGATCCAAACACAGCACTTGATACGGACCCGACTTGACTAAGCAAACTATTCTTTACCAAACTCAAGGCAACAAAGGAAACTCAAGTTCCCAAAACTAGAACTAAAACAAAATCTCTTCCAATATACCACATTCATCCAAATCTCAATTTTTTTTAAAAGCAAGCATTAATAAAAGAGACACAAATTCATATAAGATAGATTACCTCATCTAAAAAAAGAGAGATCTAAAGAAAATTCTAACACTAATCCACTTTAAGAAATCATTGACCCAAAACAATATCTTATGAAAATTCTCCAAAATGAAACAATGCGTAGAAATCTTCCCATAAGCAATTTACCAAAGCCATTTTGACACGAAGACAACAATCAAGTGCTTCTTTATTTTATTTGGAGTGGGGTAGAAAATCACTACAACCTCATAAAACGTTCATAAAACTAATCATAAGACAACTCATAAAGCCTCCCAATAAGAAGAAATACAAGAGGTACGATTTTCTAGCACAAAACAAAATCATGGTATCTTTCCAACCATAAACAAACCGTGGCTCTTTCAAATACGATTCAACAAAACTCTTTTCAACACGAGACAAATCACATGTCTTTCAAATATAAAGCAAAGCCATCAGTCTTTCAAAAATGAGACAACTCGTTCCAACATAGAAGACCATGAACTTTTCTGATATAAGACAAATCATGAAAGCCTTTAAGTCATAACACGATTCATAAAACCCCTTTAGCAAATTCTTTATTCTCTATGTTGCATGCCACCAAATATCCAAGAGAGCACCACGAAATCTCATCATTTCATTTCAATCCCACTTGAGCCAAATGCAAATAAGAAGAGAGATTTTGGAGTCAGTTCGCTTCCCTAAAATTTTAAAAGCGATACCCCAATCACAATATGAATCACTTTTCAACAACTTCCACTTGATGCAAAATATTGTTTCCATTTTTATTTCTCCAATAACCACATGAGACTAAGTAAGAAAATGAGGCACGGCTCATATGAACCCTACTCGGACAATTCAAGAAATCTTCCAACACATTTCATGCTCCAGGACACATACATTTCTCTCACAATCATTCCATTAAACATCACGAATCATTTTTACATTCTTTTTTTTTTTTTTAACTGAAGATAACATACCTTGCCAATGATATCGAATTCCTTTCCAACTGAGCACCAGCAACTTTCTCATTCGCAACATAAAACCTTAAACCCATTTCATATTGAATCAGGAATGTGCAACCCATTATAAAATCTCATTTCTATGAGAAAAGAAAAAGGACATGGGTAGAAGAGAATAAGAGACAAAGTTAGGTACTTTGTAACTCATTAAACCATATTTCAGCACAATGTGATTCTTCCAAAGAAATATTTCAGCACAATATAATTTATTATAGGATGATTTCAGCACTCTCTAAATCATCAAGGAAGTATTTCAGCACTTTACAACTTCTCATAAACTCCATGTGCTTCCTCACCACAAGTTGGTGTTTACAGGACTTCCTAACATGAATTGCAAATTACATGAATGAGACGAATGAAGCATGAAAGATTCAATCAGCATGGATGTGGTAACTAGAAGCTTGCTAATTCCTGACTATAAACCATGTGAAATAAATCGTGGGCCATTTCAAAATCAATCCATACATTCATATATGGTGACATAACTGAAAACTAACGAGTCAATTCATGATATCAATACAAATTATATTACCAAAATTTATGCCACATTTTCAGAATCTTGAAGATTTTACTACATTACACTAAACCTCCCATTTCAGATTTTTCTTCCATGACTATCACAAACCCAATGACATGAATCGCATGCTCTGAATAGCCACCTTGCAAAATTTAGATAACTAACAACAACATTTCCTCTTATGTTGGGAATGAAACCATGGGCACAAGCTCTAATGAAAGTGTGTAAACAATCAGTTCTAAATAGACACATTGAAATGTGTTTATAAATCTAACCATCTCCAACCATGTATATATAGCATCCAAAGGGTGAGCTTAATCACGAATGTAAAAAAAAAACACATGCTTATGGAAAGAAACACGACCACTACAACATGAGCCAAGAGGAAGTGGACTCACAAACCATATAACATTTATTCATGCCGGCGATGCAAGCTTTCCGAAGAAATTCATGAAATTTCCAAAAGTAAAGTTTATGTATCAACCATTCCCTCCAAAAACAAAACAAGTCAACATGTTGCAGCCAAAAATCATCTTTGCTTGTAGCATGATTATCACAAGTTTGTGAGGCATGAATGCATTTACTAAGAGCAAAATAGCTAGAGATGCGATAACATTTTCACCATAAAAGCCTCATCCACAATTTCAGTTTCATCTAAAATAAACCTTATATATATATCAATTAAATCATCTACAAAGCTCTAAATTAGAATGAGAAGAACTGGGGAAAACTTAGGTAAAGAAAGGAAGAAGAAGAAGTAAGACAAGGAGATAGTTAGGAAAATCTGGAAAAAAATGAAAAGAAGTAAAAGAAAAGAAGAAGAGGGGGGAAGAGGAAGCATATACCTGCTGTAGGGAAGAAGAATGGTCGGCCAAGGCAAGGCTCTCGATGGCTAGGTTCGGTCCAAGTGCGCGAAGACTGCAGTCGGGTTCGGCTAGAGGAGGTGAATCCAGATTGCCGGAGGCTGGAGGGGAGAGCTCGGGCAGCTGTCATCGGTCTCGATCCTGGAGGTCGAAAGGGCTCGGACCTGGCTTCAGGTTTGGGTCGCACGAGGGAAGCCGGCGTCGGGTCGTCAAACTCGGCTAGGTCGCGCGAAAGAGAGAGGCACGGGGTCAGTCCAGGCAGCGTGGGCTCGGGTCCTTTGCGAACAGGAAAACGGGAGTGCCAAGGGGCTTCGGCCTGGCTTGAGGTCGTCAAGATGGAGTGGTTCCGTCCGGCTCAGCTACTCGGGAGAAGGAGAGGGAAGCAGAGAGTTTCTGACAGGAGCTCGTCGGCTCCACTAGGTTCACGAACGAGGGAGACGGGGTGCTGGGCGTCGGCTGCTCGGGCTCTGGCCTTCTCCGAACCAGAGGGAGACACGGGAGGGGAAGCTCGGGGCGAGAGAGGAAGCAAAGGAGCTTCGGGCTCCTTCGCGCTTCTGCGAATTAGAGAGAATGGAGAGGGGAGAGGGACGGGCTGTGCCGAAATTCAGTGCCCCTGGGAGGAGGAGCGAATGCCCTAGTTTCTCTCGGTTCTGCCCACTAGAAGGAGGCGAGGTCGGCTTCGGCCTTAGTTAGGGCACGCAAGGGAGAGAGGGTAGATCGGAGCCACCCGATCAAAAAAAAAAAAAAAAAAAAAAAAACTTCATCCGACCGTGGGATTCAATTCGGCTTGGAAAATCAATCAAAATTTTGATTAGGACTTAGCTAGACCCAAGGGACTAAAATCAGGTTCAAAATGTAGTCAGGTCTGGCTTGATCCGGGTCAACTCGAGCTCGCCTCGACTCGACCAAAATTAAATCACTAAAATAAGATAAAATAAATCAAACTCGAATTAATGTTGATTCGAATTGAATCAGGCGCAGCAAGGCTCGATCAACCACACTCGATGAAAAATCGGGACAAAAACGAGGTCAACAACCGGGTCTTGATCGCCCCCGCCACTGGTATTTAAACTCTTGCCGGACAGTCTTTCCCCCACTGGGAGTGAACTGGAGCCTGCGTAAGAGTACCGGGTCTTGATCGCCTCCGCCTCAGGTATTTAGACTCTTGCCGGACAGTCTTTCCCCCAATGGGAGTGAACTGGAGCCTGCATAAGAGTACCGGGTATTGATCGCCTCCGCCTCCGGTATTTAGACTCTTGCCGGACAGTTTTTCCCCCACTCGGAGTGAACTGGAACCTGCGTAAGAGTACCAGGCTTTGATCGCCGCCACTAGTATTTAAACTCTTGCTGGACAGTTTTTCCCCAATAAGAGTAAACTGGAGCCTGCATAAGAGTACCGGGCTTTGATCGCCACTGACAATCTCCAAGTTATCAATCCAAAGAAAATATACTTGGACCAACTCAAGAGATTGTGCTCCTCATTCCCCCCAATGGGGTATTTATAGGAGTAAGAAGAAGGAAACTTAAAAGTCATTAATATTAATATATATTTATTCTTTTTTAAGAGGCGGCTGCTATTCACTCCAATGTACTAATTTCATAACGAAAGAAATCTTTGGATTAATTAGGTATAATAAGTATATTGAGGTTATAACTGTAACGTTATATATTAAGGTTATAACAATATATATGTGTTAAGAACCTATTCCTGACCATGTAGGTTTTTTAAATTGAATAAGTTGCAATTAAACTGAAACGTAATAATTCTAATTCACTAATGGTGTACGGTAGTTTCAATGGTATATTAATATATTTTTCGGAACTTCAGCTTATGAGCTGAACATTAATATATATATGTATATATATATATAAGTTACAGTTAAAACAATAATAGTAAGTGAAGTTTAAGAGATTTCATGGCTTGCATGAAAACTGCAGCGATTTATAACTTCTTAAACGTCGATACAACTTCACCTTTAATATTTATAACTTCTAATAAACATAATAATATAAATTATAATTTTTTATTTACCGGTAGCATATATATATATATATATATATATAATAAATATATATATATATTATATATATATAATATATATATATATATATATATATATATATATATATATAATGATCTATATTTATAAGTTAAGTTGATATTTATTTTTGAAATCAACATAAATACTAGGCATAATTCATAATATTATTAGATAATATAGGATATTATCTGTAATATTTTATTACATATACTTTCGTATATGCATGTCTAAATTGTTCAATAGAAGTATCATTTTTGCTTAAATAGATGATTATCAGTCACAAGCAGCTAAGAGAGGTGTAAAAATATCTATTTTTGGACTCTGCAAGTTACGACGTCCAAAAATAAGGGGGCAACTGATACGTTATCAAAAAAATATGCTTGATCTAGCACGAATCTTGAGGAAAATAGAGTTGGAAATTTTATAAAAATTAAATCTGGAAGCACCCGAACACCAATTTCAACGAGCTTACAGTCAAACTGAGCGTCTCGGAAATACGAATCCAACGACACCAAATTCAACCCAATCCGAGCCCAAATGGATCCGAATCAAGGACCCGAAGCACTGTTGGAAGGTTCAAATCACAATTTGAGTTACCAAACGGTCTCTGATTTTAACGAGCTTATACTCGAATCGAACGGCTCGATGAGACGAATCCAACGAGCCCAAGATCACCGAATTCTGACATCACTAAGGCCTTCAAATGTCCAACGAACAGTGCATGATCAAGGGATTCAATATCGGCCATCCATTCGGCCACTCCTTATTTGCCCCTAATCTCACACCTATTTACAAGCTATGCCACCTCAGAAAATCTATAAATAGACCCCTCATTCCTCATGAAAAGGGGGGGAGAAGCCAAGAGAGAAGAAGGAAGAAAGCTCCTGCCGCCTAGCTCCTCCTCGACCACCGCCGTAGTGCTGCCGCATCACCGCCGTAGTCTTGCCGCACCACCGCCGGACCACCAAGGGACGCCGGAGTGCAGCCGCACCACCGCCGTAGTCTTGCCGCACCACCGCCGGACCACCAAGGGACGCCGGAGTGCTGCCGCACCACCGCCGTAGTCTCGCCGCACCACCGTCGGACCACCAAGGGACGTCGAAGTGCCATCCGAAGCTGAAGTATCCCCTGACACTAAAGTGCCGTTATCGATCCACCGCACGACACCGGAGTGCCGCCAGATCACCACCAGATAGTGGAGTGACGTTGGACTTTTGTAAAACTCTCAGTTGATATCTGTAATCTGTTCGTCTTCAAGGACGAGTCAGACCATTGTATTTTCCTCAAATTATAGTGGAATCATCTTCAACTGGGCTAGGCCCCGTGGTTTTTTCCCTTTTCGGGTTTTCCACGTAAAAAATATTGTGTTCTTTGTGTGTGAGCTGGATATCCGTACAACGCTAAGACGTAGAATTATAACTCTATCGCCGCGTATATTCTAGCCCACAACAATAAATATTTATTAATGTATCTAATGTTGTATATAACACAATTTTATAAAATTACGAAAAATTATGTTTTTATTACAGATTTAGGACCTATTTGACATGACTGCATCTTTATCATTTTGTGTATTATTATTACACATTTATTTAAATCGGAATTTTAATATGTATTAATATTATAATTATTTTAATTACTTGTAATAATAAATTTATTGATTTTACATATTTATTAAAAATATATAATTTTAAATTTAAAATATAATGAACATCAAAATTTAAAACTAATGAGCGGTATCTGTGCTGACTGCTGAGAGCCCGTTCTAAGAAGCGCTCCTCACTGCCAGCCCTAAATGGAAGAACCAGTTGGTAAAGAAGGAACTCTCTGTGTTATTCTCTAATCATCATCTATCTCTTGCTATTTGAACCCTAAAAAATAATTTTGCCCATTTTTTTTTTTTTTTTTTACTTTTGTTAGCGATTTCTTTTAATTCTTTTGATTTTGTTTACTATTTTGTTTCTGTTTCAACGGGCCAAAGGACGCAGAAACCTATATGTGTTACCTTTGCCTTTTTATCTTCTGACTGGCATTCATCTTCAAGTTTAATTGATTTCATGTAGGGTTTGTACTACACAAGATTGACGCTGAAGTGCAATGAGGCTAGGGAAGTGGGAACACCTAGAGATGAACAGCCTTCAGTTCGTAATAAAGTTCAAAGCTGATGAACTGTCTGAGAAAATGGTAGATGAAAGTTTTCGTCTTGATTTCGCTCATTGTTGAGTAAGAATTTAATGTTTAGGTTATCTCATTCGGCATTTAAAAATTTATCAATGTGATTAATTTTGCTTGTTGGATGAATGTGACATTTAATTTTTAGAAAAGGGATTTACATGCATAGCATTTAAAATTATCCTCTTTATGTATCAAACATCCTGAGGGGTTGTTTGGCTACAAGTAGGATTTAATTCAAGTCGGATCTTGTAAATCTTGTAAATTTGGGTTTGCTAAGTTATGGGTTAATACTTAGAATTGTTTGGTATGATAGAAATTTAATCTAGGTAAATTATGGTAAACTGTTTGACTACTTGTTTGAGGATATAAAAATTGATATGATTGGGACATTTAATTATATTTACAAACTCCATACCAAATTTAATTAGAGTAATTTAATCATTCTTAAGTAAACATCTCAACTAATGATTAATTAATGGTTTATTAAATTAAATAAATTATAAATTATATTAACAAATTAAATCAAAAATAAAAATAATATCACTTAAGATGGTGAAAGTTAAATTAACTAATTTTTATTATCACGATTAAATTAATTACTTAATAAATATATTCATCTGTATATGCATATACATATATGTTGGATTCAAATTTGCATGTGCGTGATAGTAGACCTCACTAGTAGGGGTGTCAATATTTGACACGACCTAAAAATCAAACCTGAACCCGAGACGGAAAATTCGGGTTCGGGTCAATCCGAATCTGAACCGGGTCAGCTTTGGGTTAGAGATTTCAACCAATTTGTAAAATCGGGTCAGAGGAAATCCAAAAGTAACCCGGGTTGACCTGGGAACCGTCTCTGTTGCGTTTGTCTGACCCGGGTCGCATCTGTTACTTTGTCTGTCACATCCGTCGTTCGTCTGAGAGCCGTTGTCGTTGCTAGCCAACCGCTGTCACTGTAGCAACTAGCCTGCATTTGGCTTTAGCCGGAGACCGTGACAAGAGGATTAGAAGTAATGATGACAACGAGGGGAGCTCGCTATCTTGCCGGCTTGTCGCTGCCTGAATAAGCTTGTGAATGGGACCTCCACCGACAGATTTATGGGTCGGGTCGGGTTGACCCGAACATGAAGCGGTTCGAGTTCATGTTTGAAAAACTAACCTGTTTGCAAAATCATGTCGTGTTCGGGTCGGGTCAATTCTGGGTTCAACCCAAACCTGACCTGTGACTCGATTTTGACAGCTCTACTCACTGCAGGCTAGTTTTGTGAGTATGGACCGAGAACCAATAAGGATTGAGATGGTGAGAGAGAGAGAGAGAGAGAGAGAGAGAGAGAGAGAGAGAGAGGAAATGCAACACTACCTCAAATATATGTATTACAAGTGCAAATAGATGTCAAAGATGAAAAAGATCCAAAATGTTCCTCCTCACTCTTTATTTATAGAGATTTAAGGGCTATGGGAATGATTACATCAACTACAATAACAACATTAAGCCTTTATCCCACTACGTGGGGTCGGCTACATGAATCATTTTTCTCCTCCTGTTAAGAGTCAAATTCTCATTTAAATCTACTAATGAAATGACATTTCTAATTATTTATAATCAAGTCTTTTTAGGTCTACCTCTACCTTTCTTAACATAGACCAAATCTAATACATCCACTCTCCTAACAGGGTCATCAGAAGGCCGATGTTTTACATGACAAAACCATCTAAGGAGTCTCTCTCTAATCTTATCTGTCACTGGAACTACTCCAACCCTTTTCTTGGATATGCTCGTTTCATATCCTGTCTCTAAGAGTAAGTCCACTTATCCTCCTGAGCATCCTCATCTCAGCAACACTTAACTTAATATTATGCTTTTCTTTTAATGGCCAATATTCTACGCCATAGAGCATTGTAGGTCTCATCACCATCTAATAAAATTTTCCCTTAAGATTGAGTGGTACTTTTCTATCACACAACAAACCTAAAGTATTCCTCCACTTCAACCATGCAACTTGAATTCTACTAATAATACCCCATTTATTTCACCATTACTCTGAACAATAGATCCAAAATATCTAAAACGAGTACACTTATTAATGACTTGATTGCTCAAAGTCACAAATCCCCCACTAGATCTATTACTACTAAAACTACACTCAATGTATTTGGTTTTAGATCTACTCAAACGAAAACCGTTAGACTCTAAGGTTGACCTCCATAATTCGAGTTTACCTTCAACTCCCTCTCTAGTCTTATCAACAAGAAGAATATCATCAGCAAAAAGCATAAACCAAGTTACATCCTCTTGCAAATGTCTAGTGAGAACATCCATAATACTGTCATTGTCAGGTCCCAAGTCCTGGATGAAAAAAGTGGAGGGTTGCGTTAGTTAGTCGACAGCTAGTGTAAAACTTGTCGAATAATCATGACATGAATGATAACATCAAGTAAAATAAATAAAAAAAATATAAGGTTTAATAACTCTTAGTTACATACTGCCTTAGACACTTATTACACTCTAGTTGACTAGAGGGAAAAATCAATTTTCTTGACTTTATTTATTTGACTCAAGGCAAGTTCATTAGTGTCGAGTGTTTAAGGGCGAATATGTTGTAGAGTATTAAACTGAGAGTTTTATAATGTCTGACATCTCGAGATCACTAACAACCTATATGGAAGCTCCGAATCACCTAAGAATATGAGGCGAGTACGTTTAGGTTGCGGGGATGACGGGTTCAGTGGTCGGTTGATTGCGATGGGCGAGTTATAACTCTCTGGATTGGTGCTTTCCTGTAACTTGGACAACGAGCATGGTGGGCGCTCTTTGTTACAAATTGCGACGAATGACCCCCCTTGGGCTTGGCAAGTTGTGAATAGAGCAACCCATGAGAATCATTGACTTTTCTTGTGAGGGGAGACTCCCCTTCAACTGATCTATCAAGTTGGGCCTTGTGGTCCTTAGAAGAGCTCCTTTGTGGGCCCACTAAGTATGAGTTCATCTATTATAACCAGTGGATTACCTGTTAAACACCTAAAAAGATATTATGCTAGTAGCCCATTGTTTGATTGAGCAACATAAATTATGAACACGACGTTCAAAAAATCTTATTTTATGTATATAGGTTTTATTTTGGGTGAGTAGCATTACCTTTATATAACTCAATCTTCATTGGCAGGCATTCCCATTGCAACTTGCGAGTTCAAGAGAAACTGCTAAACTTGCTGAACTGATTTATCTAAAGGGGCCTAGTGGCAACCAATGGGAGGTCAAATTGTCAAGGAAAGGAGATCGATTATATTTTGAAGATGGTTGGAAGGAGTTTGTCAAAGATCATCATGTGATGGAAGATGACTATTTGGTCTTCAAATATTGCGGGAAATCATGCTTTACTATTCTATTTTTTGATAAAAATGGTTGTGAGAGCCCATCTTCCTACTTTGTTAAAAAGGGAAGGGTTTCTGCATCTACCAAGCTATTTCAAGCTAAGCAAAAGTATATGTCTAAGAGTTCTGAAGTTAATGAATGTTCAACAACGAAAGTAGGAGATTTTTATGGTGAACAATTTTCATCAGATGATGATACTTTTTCTGGTGGCTTTTATAGTTCTGGGACTAGTCATTCCAAGAGAGAAATTTTGCCTGGTATGCTCTAAGTCTACCTTTTTTATTCATTTAACGATGATTTTCAATTGATAACTTGGATTTTTATTGTTGAATGATTGAATAACGTGTATTATCTGAATATATATCAATGTAACAAAATTTTTGCCGACAGCCCATTTGGTTTTTGGTTGATAGAAAACAAGTTTTGAAAAAATATGATCTCATTTTGGCTTGTTTAGTGCCTTAAAATGAAATCATTATGTTTTAAACGGATTTGTTGGCTTTAAAACTCATTCTTAAGCACTGTCAACTAAATGGAATCTAATAATTTTTATCATGAAACACATTCTCTCTAAAATCAGCCAAACTGTTCATACAGTTGAAGGTTGCTACAGATGCTGGTAATACTGTAACTTTACGGATCAAAGTTTTGAGTCTTCCAAAACTGAAACTCTGCATCTAAATTTTGCTAATTTCTAATGGCAGAGAAGTCGAAAAAGAAGATGAAGAAAAATAGTTCACAGGCTGAAGCCCGGGCTCTGAATTTGGCTAAGTCAATCTCCAAAAGAAATCCTTGCTTTCTTGAAGTTCTAACGACAAGCAGCATAAGAACTAAGTTTATTCTGGTAAGATAGCCACCAGTTGAGGTTCAACTCCTATACCCTACAAGCCATGAATTACAGTTCTTTTTATTTTTTATGAGTTTTTACTGTGTTCATCAGTGGATATTGATGCTGACGCTCTTCCTCTATTTTGTTTTGTGACAAGGGAACGCATACGTTGTTGAATTGAATTTTAACTTTTTAATTTTTCTGAACAGATTCTAGTCAAGTTATTAAGAGATAGATATCATGACGATATACCATACATAGATTGGGCTGTTGGTTCACCAACATCTACTTTATAATGTTATTAGAATAAGTATTGCTATTTTGAAATTTCTTTGCTATTTGATTTCCATTTTGGTAGCATTTCAGTATCATGACTTTCGAAGCATCATCTAAGGCTTCGTTTGGGACGACTTTCTCGTTGCTTCTTTAAGCAACTTTTTAGCATAAAAATTTTAATTTTTGTACTAAAAAGCTGCTTTAAGAAGCAACAAAAAAATCGTCCCAAACGAAGCCTAAATATCAGACTAACTATTTAATAATAAAATAAATACACAAAAAATTGAAAGGTTATAAGCACCATTGTTCATTCTGAATGCCATTACATATTATTGGGTACACACTTTTTTACCCTTTGAAGTACACTGGAACGGAGAAATTATGAAAATTTTGAAGGAAAATTTAGGCTTCGTTTGGGATGGTTTTCTTATTGCTTCTTAAAATAGCTTTCTATCATAAAATTTTAATTTTTATACTAAAAATTATTTTAACAAACATTAAGAAAGTGGTCCCAAAAGTAATCTTAATCATATCAGAGTTGATGTTCAATTTAAAGTTGCTAATACCTTGCTGTTGTCTGTGCAGGTAATTCCTGAGGACTTTGTGATGGACTTCAAGCTTTTTAATCCGCAGATAATTATTCTCCAAAACCTACGTAAAAAGGAGTGGTTAGTTGAGTACACCCGTTTGGGGTTATCTTGGATTCTATTATGGAAAACTTTCGTCAAAGACAATAACTTCAGAGAAGGAGATGTCTGTGTCTTTGAGCTTACAGTCACTCGTCCTAAACTGGTAATGGTGGTTCATATTTTCAGAGCTTGCTGAAATGCTCGGTGATAAGGAAATATTTTTTTTTTATGGAAGAAAAATCTTTATGTGTGAATTAAGATGTTCTGAAGCTTTTGGCCATAATGAATGATGCCTTTGTATCTAATGGGATATAATGGGAACGCATCCATGTTTTGTTTGATGAATGGAAGTTGGAAAAAAAATGTTTCCTTTAGAATGACATTTCATTTGATCTTGATTCTTGCTTTCTCTGCTGATCAGTATTTTGTCATGCAGATGGCTGCATCTAAGTTTTGATCTAAAGTTAACCAGACATCCAAAGCCCTACGTGGGGTCCTGGTTGGGTCCCCGTTGGGCACCCATGCTTTACTCAGATGGGCTTCGCCCACCCACACCCATCCATGATCTTTTGGGATGCCATACCCATATGTACCTACCCACTTTTCATGCTTTTTGAACACAATCTGCCACAGACTGATAGCCTTGAGGCTTATTGCCCTTTGCTCTGATTACAAACTTTCAAGCCGCATATCAGAATTTATCATAATCGTAGCATGGTTAAGTGTTGCACATTATATTGTGAGGATTGCAGTAATATAAGATATACGGTGATTAGCAATGTAAATTGATTTATCCCCCGATGTTGAGTACCCACTCACAAGGTCATGGAGGTATCCATAACCACGGGTGTGGGTATGGGTACCCAATGCTGGGCCCTGCAGACATCCTAATTGCAAATATTTCGGTTCTGGTTGTTCATTTGGTTATTAGGTCCCCGAATCCGGACGTGCCTCGTCACCGTATACATTAGGCCCCTGGTGATATGACGTGTCTGAATTCTCCTCCGAACGCATCCAGATGCCGCACAGAATAATTTTTTTCAAACAGTGTACATAACATATGGTTTCAATAATCCCTATCTTGATTAACTCAATCCATGAGTTGTTGCATCTAGTACTTGAGCTTTTTAATGTTTGGCTGAATGACAGCTTCAACAACTTCCATCCAAGTGATCAAGAATTCAACAGGGACCCCTTACTAAATATGGTGATACTCAAATGAAATTCTATGACCGACATAGATAACATATCAGATTTTTGTATGACTAGCATATAGTCATGAAAGTACGGGGCACAATCTTGCTAGAGGGACCTTGTAGAGATCACCACCTAATTGTGTCTTTTAATGTGGGTTTTGAATTCTCAAATGTGATTGTGTTGATCCTTACTCATTTATCATAACTCAATTTCACTAGATCAGATTGGAGCTAGCCCACGTTAGGCTTGTCGACCTAATAGGCCGCATGTATATATGCCCATTATCTTGATTACACCTCGTTGAGGCTAAAGAAAAAGGTCAATGGTAATGATCACATAGTAATATGAAGTTAAGGAGGTTTTACCTGATTGTTTTGCCTTTGATTTCCTATATGTCAACCTTAGTATGTTGAATTCCACATTTCTAACTTATGGAGTTTTTTTCTTCATTCAGCCAATTGGCTCACTCACTCTCCCTTATCTAAGAAGCTGAGGGGGGCACTGTTGTGACCAATCTTAACTCTTCTTTGCAAATCTTAAGACCAACCTTTTTTGCTTATGGCTCCTGGCATTCCTTATCGACCTTCTAATTGACGATTGAAGTCAGCTTCAACCCTAGTGATGTCATAGAACCCTGAGAGAAGTCATGGTAAGTAGCGATTGGGTGACCTTTGGGGATATGCATGTAACACATGCCAAATATTTCCTTTGAGTTGGGACTAATCAATCATTATTGTTGAGATTAAATTATCAGCCCTTACAGACATCAACGCCAAATGAACACCCTTCTACATCATTATTGACATCCCTTATACTAGTAAAGTTGTTATTTTTATAAACAATTGAGGTAGGGGTGTCAATTTCGGGTCACGGGTCGGGTTCGGGTCGAACCTGAAACTGATCCGGGTTCAAACGGGTCAGAAATTTGAACCCGGACCTGACCCGGGTAGGTAAACGGGTCGGAAATTCGAACCCGGACCCGACCTGCGCGGTAGAGAAGGAGCTCGGGTTTCGCGAGCGTGGCAGCGGGCGACGGCGAGAGCGGTAGCGGGCGGCGGCGCGAGCGCGGCACGGCGGCAGCGCGGGTTAGACAGCGGGCGACGGCGCGGGCGCGGGGCAGCAGGCAGGGCGGAGCGCGCGTGGCAGCGGGCAGCGCGGGCGGGGGCAGCGGGAAATTCAAATTTTTTTAAAATAAACGGGTTTTTGGGTTGACCCGGCAACCCGCCGGGTCAACCCAAACCCGACCCGTTTTTTCAAACAGATCGAATCTGCGAACCCGAACACGACATGTTTTTCAAACAGGTTGGGTACAACCCGGATTTTTCGGGTCGGGTCCCGGTCGAATTTTCGTGTCATGTCAAATATTGACACCCCTAAATTGAGGGATGTCTGGAGTTCAATATTATCATTTTCGTTACTACCACCATGACTTCCTCTTCAAACCCCTACATATTTCTCTCTCGTCTTATCACTATAAATAACTTAAATAAAGGGGATGTGCATAAGGTATTTGACCTCTTAAAAAAATATGTATTTATAGGTTTTTTAGAGTGAGAAAATGTGGAAATAAAAAACCTTAATTCTTATGCCTCGAAATCGCTTCAAAGTATAAAATGCATATAACACTTAAATATTTTTTCTTTGGGCTATCATAAGGTGACAAACTGAAGTCATAGAAACATCTTATTAGATTATAAATTAAGTGTATATATCTTAAAGTATAGAGATTTAAAATTCTTTTCTTCCTCATTGAGGGAAACATTCTCCGGGTCCTCTTGCAATGGATATAACTAAAAAAAAATTTAAAAAATAATTTTACTTACAATAGACTTCTCCAATCAGATATTGGGGTCAGTCTTGTCATAATCGGACACGGTATGACCTGTGTGGTATCGGGTCGGATTGTGATAGAAAAATCCAAAATCAGGAAAAAAAATCACGGAACTGCACCACACCAAGAAATTCAATATAAAATTTTGAGAGAAATAGTACATATCTCTCATCTCTCTCACTCTCTCCTTGTCTCTCAAACAGGGGGAGGACCCTCGATGGGCTTGATCGTTGAAATCGAGGTCTAAAATAACAGTATAATCCGATTAATCTACACAAATAGATTCTACACAAAACTAACATCTTAGGCACTCAACTTCACCAATATTCGCTCTAAATCCATCATGTCTCTCTTTCCCCTCTTTAGTCCTCGAGGCCACATTCATTGATCTCCCCATATTAGTTATAACATCTCATAACAATTGAAAATAAACTTTCTATTGAATTAGAATCGAATCGAAGTCATCGATATTAAACCAAAACTACCAAAACCAAAAACTATGCTTTAAATTGGATATTAACTTCTCCATTCAAGAAATGTAGATTTTTTGTGTGCAGATTTTCTATTATGCGATATGCAGTAAAATTTTAAAATATTTGGTGGATTTCAATTTTGATATTTTTAAAAATTGTCGGATTTGATAGATTTTCAAATATATTTGATAGATTTTCAAATATATTATAATTTTTTTTGTCGCCGATGATCTTCCTCTACGACTATCGACCTATTGCTTTTCTCTGCAACTGTTGGCAACCACTACCTGTCACCTATCGGCAGTGGCGGAGCCAGAAAGTTTTGATTCGGGGTGGAATAAGTTCTTTTAATTCTGACATTTTTTTTTTCATACGAGCTTCATTTCAACATTGAAAATTTTAAAATCTTTTTGTTGCATTTAAAATTAAATCAGAAATATATTTTCCAAAAAAACAAATTTATGAGAGAACCATAAAACAATAATATATTGATCAATCATTTTGACTAAATATTGTTTGGGAATGTATGAATTATTTTCTTAAATTCATATGTGCTTAAACTCATATGTTGAATCTCTTAGTTACATATACATTGAATATTGTAACACTGACCAAATACTTTTTATTAATTTTTATAATTACATATATGCATTATAATGTATTAAAAATGACATTTTTTATTAAATTTAAATAAAAATTTCACTCTTAATAAAATATAATGGAGGAAAAAAAAAAACATATAAGCTACCCTACCTAGTGAGTGAAAAGGCTTACAGTTTTAGTTATTTTAGTATAAATAAAACTAAATAATTGTCTAACAAATAGTAGGGTTACAGGGATTTCTGTCCATTTTGCTCATTCATATAAATGGCGAAGGAAAAGCCCAGAACATTCACTATGCCTAAATGTTTATGTTGCTTGTATTTTTTTTTTTTGGGACATTTAGGTCATTTAAGGCAAACTTACACACATAACGTATACACATAGACTCAAATCCTATACCTCTTAGTTATAAGCCTTAGCTCTCAACCAATAAACCAATAAGAGCTGTGTATATTGCTTGTATTCCTCTTGTTCCTTTTCTTCTCGCCAGTGGCGGCCGATCTTGCCACTAACGGCGTGAGACCTCGTTCCCTTACTGTTCCTCTCTGATTTGGATTTTCCTCTCAGAATCGTCCGGGACGATAGTGGGATCGTTCAGGCCGATCTGCACTGTAGAAAATATCGGCCTGAGAATAGTCCTGAGAACCGTCCAGGACGATTTTTTTGGTCTGATCGTCCCGGGACGATTTGGCGATCGGCCGGGCCGATCAGCTTAATGATATATGAAAATCAGCTCGTTTTAAGGAGAGAGAAAATCATTTTTTATAAAATCAGATATTTTGAGGAGAGAGAAAGAGAAAAGGAAAAGAGGAAAAGCTTGGTTTTGGAGGCCGCGGAGTGCTTTTCGTCCGACGTCGCTGTTGGGAAAAGTGTAGATCTCGTGGTAAGGACTCCGAACCCTATTTCTGTTTTCAAAGATATTGAGTTTTGACTGAGTTATGATCTGTTTTGTGTTTTCGTAGTCGGATTTTCGACGTGATTTTGATTTGACACAACTTTCACCGCACAACTTTTGGTATGTTATAGATATGATTATGACACACGATTTGAGTATTTTCTGCGACGATTTTACCGGTCGGAATTGATTCTACGCGATTTTAATCGAATAGGAAAATATCAGGACTTGATTTGATTTGATTTCTATAGAATAATAGTCTTGTATTGATGTCATAGATATTCTTCTGTAATTTGGAGAGATTGGAATTTGTGCCTTTTTGCAGGATTTTTGTGTAAATTTGACCGACTGCCGTTACTCTGCCCGATTTTCGTACGATTACTGATTTTCCCGGAATTGATAGATTGAATTGATATGTGCATGACCATTGATATGATCATTCTAGATTTCTTTAATATTGCTTATTGCATCGATTATTGCATTGACTATTGATTGAATTGATTGTTACTGAAAGACAAGTACAACTTGGTTGAACATTGGTGAAGATAAATCTTGACCTGTACAGGATGGTGGGCCGACGGGCTTTCCTTTAAACCATTGATCATTGATATAACGATTGGGAGTTATAAGGAGTTTTATATGCCGACGGGCGGCCGACGGGCAAAAAGAGTGACGACTCTTATTGATAGACCAATGTACGGATCTACAACAACAACGGATTCTACAACAGCAACATGACCAGTTGAACTTGTTCAGTAAGACTATTGATATGGATTGTATGGATTTGTATGCATACGGATTGGATTTATCGAATTGATTTCTTATCGTACGGATTCATTGATTTCATTGATTAATCCTTGAGCATTAATACTATTGATTATTGATTTTCAACATTGATATAGATTCTGTGTATTGATTCATAGATATTGACAGCGAAATTGTGATAGATTGTATCGATTGATAGATACCGACATCGACATTGATATGAATTATGATATTGATATATGGATACTATTGATACGACAGATCCTGATAGGTTATTGATATATTGATACATTGATTCGTCGTGCCGATTATCGATTGATTGATTGAATGGATTGTTGCCGTATGGATTTGATTTATCGTAGGATAGATTTCTCTCTGGAGCTGATTGTATTGATTTCATTGTATTGATTTGATTTCAATTGATCTTTCGCCGTATTGATTTGATTGTTTATTGAGATTTGAACCGATAGATATAATTGACTGGAAAGTGCACTATTGATTGAGACTGTCGTAGTGTCATTGAATATTGTAGATTGACATTGAGTAAATCGTATTGAATAATTGGATTGACTGATTTGCAAGAGTATTGACTGATTTGATAAATGATATAGATAAAACGGATTGACTAGACGACACGATTGATTGAACTGATAATACTGATTGATAGACACTGCTACGAGGGATAGATATTGGCTTCCAGTCACTTACTGATTTGATTGCTGGGAATATTGATTTATCAATGTTTTTACCGTTGTGATTATTGATTATTGATTTCTGTACTGCATTGACTACTGATTTGATTTCTGCTGCATCGACTATTGATTTCATTGACGATGGATTTCCGTATTGCATAGACTCATTGACCATCGACTGATATGATTTGATTGACTGACATGCATATTGATAGCATCGCCGTGCTTTGATTTCAGTTGTAGGCTTTGGTGACCTGTTGGGCTAGTAAGCTCATTATATGTGGTTAAAATTTTCAGGTCCGAGCAAGACAACTGGAATGGAGTTCGATCAGAATGTCAGACGAATCCTTTCACTATTGACACCTGAGTTGTCACAGTTGGTATCAGAGCAAGTGTAGTGAAAGAATTTGATTGATAGTTTGATAGAATGAATTCTGCATACATAGTGAATGACATGTGATTGATTGCATTGTGTGTTTGTATGGATTTCGACGAGTTTTGATTTGGATTTGGATTTAGATCGATTTATTTTGCGTTGTTTTTGTCTCGTACCTGTAGGGAAATGTCGGGACGACATTTTTCTAAAGTGGGGAGATTGTGAGACCTCGTTCCCTTACTGTTCCTCTCTGATTTGGATTTTCCTCTCAGAATCGTCCGGGACGATAGTGGGATCGTCCAGGTCGATCTGCACTGTAGAAAATATCGGCCTGAGAATAGTCCTGCGAACCGTCCAGGACAATTTTTTTGGTCAAATCGTCCCGGGACGATTTGGCGATCGGCCGGGCCGATCAGCTTAATGATATATGAAAATCTGCTCGTTTTGAGGAGAGAGAAAATCATTTTTTATAAAATCAGATATTTTGAGGAGAGAGAAAGAGAAAGGGAAAAGAGAAAAAGCTTGGTTTTGGAGGCCGCGGAGCGCTTTTTGTCCGACGTCGCTGTTGGGAAAAGTGTAGATCTCGTGGTAAGGACTCGGAACCCTATTTCTGTTTTCAAAGATATTGAGTTTTGACTGAGTTATGATCTGTTTTGTGTTTTCGTAGTTGAATTTTCGACGTGATTTTGATTTGACACAACTTTCACCGCACAACTTTTGGTATGTTATAGATATGATTATGACACACGATTTGAGTATTTTCTGCGACGATTTTACCGGTCGGAATTGATTCTACACGATTTTAATCGAATAGGAAAATATCAGGACTTGATTTGATTTGATTTCTATAGAATAATAGTCTTGTATTGATGTCATAGATATTCTTCTGTAATTTGGAGAGATTTGGAATTTGTGCCTTTTTGCAGGATTTTTGTGTAAATTTGACCGACTGCCGTTACTCTGCACGATTTTCGTACGATTACTAATTTTTCCGGAATTGATAGATTGAATTGATATGTGCATGACCATTGATATGATCATTCTAGATTTCTTTAATATTGCTTATTGCATCGATTATTGCATTGACTATTGATTGAATTGATTGTTACTGAAAGACAAGTACAGCTTGGTTGAACATTGGTGAAGATAGATCTTGACCTGTACAGGATGGTGGGCCGACGGGCTTTCCTTTAAACCATTGATCATTGATATAACGATTGGGAGTTATAAGGAGTTTTATATGCCGACGGGCGGCCGACGGGCAAAAAGAGTGACGACTCTTATTGATAGACCAATGTACGGATCTACAACAGCAACGGATTCTACAACAGCAACATGACCAGTTGAACTTGTTCAGTAAGACTATTGATATGGATTGTATGGATTTGTATGCGTACGGATTGGATTTATCGAATTGATTTCTTATCGTACGGATTCATTGATTTCATTGATTAATCCTTGAGCATTAATACTATTGATTATTGATTTTCGACATTGATATAGATTCTGTGTATTGATTCATAGATATTGACAGCGACATTGTGATAGATTGTATCGATTGATAGATACCGACATCGACATTGATATGAATTATGATATTGATATATGGATACTATTGATACGACAGATCCTGATAAGTTATTGATATATTGATACATTGATTCATCGTGCCGATTATCGATTGATTGATTGAATGGATTGTTGCCGTATGGATTTGATTTATCGTAGGATAGATTTCTCTCTGGAGCTGATTGTATTGATTTCATTGTATTGATTTGATTTCAATTGATCTTTCGCCGTATTGATTTGATTGTTTATTGGGATTTGAACCGATAGATATAATTGACTGGAAAGTGCACTATTGATTGAGACTGCCGTAGTGTCATTGAATATTGTAGATTGACATTGAGTAAATCGTATTGAATAATTGGATTGACTGATTTGCAAGAGTATTGACTGATTTGATAAATGATATAGATACAACGGATTGACTAGACGACACGATTGATTGAACTGATAATACTGATTGATAGACACTGCTACGAGGGATAGATATTGGCTTCCAGTCACTTACTGATTTGATTGCTGGGAATATTGATTTATCGATGTTTTTACCGTTGTGATTATTGATTATTGATTTCTGTACTGCATTGACTACTGATTTGATTTCCGCTGCATCGACTATTGATTTCATTGACGATGGATTTCCGTATTGCATAGACTCATTGACCATCGACTGATATGATTTGATTGACTGACATGCATATTGATAGCATCGCCGTGCTTTGATTTCAGTTGTAGGCTTTGGTGACCTGCTGGGCTAGTAAGCTCATTATATGTGGTTAAAATTTTCAGGTCCGAGCAAGGCAACTGGAATGGAGTTCGATCAGAATGTCAGACGAATCCTTTCACTATTGACACCTGGGTTGTCACAAACGGCTCCGCCCCTATTAGCCATCTGCAATGTTGTCGGTTGAATGGTGCTCACTTGGAACACCTCTTTGTCACTGTGCAAATGGAAAGGGGTCATCTGCTCCAGCAATGTCGTCACTTTCCTTCCCCTGCCATCGTGGATCGTCGTTGCTCGTCCCCTATCCCCGCTGCCAATCACCAGCCATCAGCCCACCATCATTTTTGAATTTTATGTAGTATTTATTTTATTTTAAATAAAAAATATTATATACATCTGGTCATTTTATTATAATTTTAAATATGTTAATTAAATTATACTGTTGTTATATTATATTACGTTTTATTCTAAGTTCTTTATAGTTTATTCATTCAATTGAACGCCCCCTTGATTCCAATTGAACGCCCCCATAAAGGCATATGTAGTCTTTGACTTAATACGACAAGTATGAACCGTTAAACTGGATCACATAATTTTATGAGGACATATTGGTCATTTCGATCAGCGACGAGCTCTTTCTCCTGCAAAAGTCTACAGTCTTTGGGAACTCCGTCGACAGTACCACCTACCAAACGAAACCCTCCAATTCTTCTCCCAAGCTCTTTAGGGAAAGAGTGGAACGAAAGGCTAGAAGAGCGGGCGCTCAGAGCAGGAGGAAATGGCAACCTACGGCGCCATACTCCGGCCATCCGCCGTTCTCTCGGCTGCGACAGCAGCGGCGGAGCGTGCTCGCTTCCACGCTCGCTCCGCCCGCCGAGCAATCACCCGCTTCGCTCGCCCCGGCGCCTTCTCCCTCCCCGCCAATCGGTCCGCCGCCGCTTCCCGCATCTCACGCAACCTCGCCGCCTTCCGCGTCCACTACGCCCTCCTCCTTTGGTTCTCCCTTCTCATCTTCCTCTGCCCCTCCCACCGCGCCACGATGCTCTTCCTCATGCTAATCTCCAAGGTCATCCTTTCCTACGCCGTCCTCCTCCGTCTCTTCCCTAACTCCGCCCTTCTCCACCGCATCCTCGTCCCCCGCATCGTTGCGGGGATCTTTGTCGTATTCGTAATCATCCAGCTCGCGCTCGCCAGCGCTATTGTTAACCTTTTCCTCGCGATTGCGGCCGTTGCGCCGATTGTCGTTGCACACGCCATCTTTCGGACACCCGATGCTTCCTTGGCCGCTGGGGCGGGGGAGAATGGCAAGGTTGCCGGTGAGATGGTGCCGATCTCTGAGAAGAAAGACGCCGATTTAGAATCGGCTGGAGGTCAGTGTTCCGATCGATCGGCCTAGGGTTTCGTCCATCAGTATTATACTAATCTTCTGTGTTTTTTTATATACATATATAGCGTAACAGTAACAAAATCATATTTTAATCTTTTTTGGGGAACTGGTTTTAGTTTTCTCCTTTATATGATTATAAACCTCTACATGTTTTCCATTTCCTTTAAGGAGGTGGTTAGAAATTAGAATGCTTGCAGGTTAAGGCAGATCGGTAGCTGGGCGCTCACATGGAAAGAATGCCATGGCCCAGCTAATTCTAGGTGTCTAGCAACTTTTGCTGTAATTGCTAAGGTGTGTTAGGTAGTTGAATGCTTATGAATTGAGGCCATTTGGCAATTTATTTTGTAGATAAAAATTTTATGTTTTTTATCAGAATGGCAGAGCTGAGGATTATTTATTTCGGTTTTCTTTAGGGGGAAAGACCCATGCAATGATGCTCATGAATAGGAAAAATTATTATGTGCGGACCCGGATGGCATTCGGAGATCAACCAAAACTCATCACGTCACTTTTTTCTTGGTACCGGTGCTCGATACCGTTGTGTACCAGGTGGAGTGGTGTGTTCTAGTTGGTCTCCGGACCGTCCGGTGTCCGCATAGAATAATTTCTCCATGAATAGGGGTTTTTTCTATGCATGACGTATAGGGGGATTTCAATAAAACTCATAGCTTTTCTCGTTCAAAATTGGCTTAAAATTGGTAGTATAATTTATTTTATTATAATTTTAATATGATATGTTGAGAAAAAAGTTTGTAATTAAGAGTATCACTTAACAATTTTTTTATCAAGTCTTTATTTTGAAATATGTCATTTTAAATCTATGTAAATACACAATTATTTAATTAAGTAGGGGGTAAAATGACATTAGCCTTGCTTGAGTCATCTTTTAGCTTAAATTTAAGCTCATCGTCTATTAATTTTTTTATGAGAGTGAATGATAACCAACTAGCGAGAAAGAAACGAAGTATAATTTATAAGGTTTTTAATTTTTTAATCAAACCTTGAATTCTAATATTTTTGACAGTTATATGATCCATCTTATTTTGATAATTTTAAAAATAAATGGCCAGCTGTAGTTTGCACATCATATCCATTCTATATGCGGTTGAGAACAAAGGATCATCCCATTGTTGAGCACTTGAGCATATATTTCGCACAGAATATCACGGTGATTCAGCTATGCTTCACTTGCGTGGGGACTGGGGAGTCAGGACCATGGGCTAGATTTTAGGGTTTTATTTAAAAAAAAAGGGCTTATGTGATCATGACCCTTAGTTCTCCTGCTGTAACTTTGCACTTTGCTTATTGTTCTGAATCTTGTTTTTATCAATTAAATTCTATTAGATTAAGGCTTCGTTTGAGACAGCTTTATTTCTGTTTCTTAAAGTAAAAATTTAGTACATAAATTAAAATTTTTTATCTCGAAAGTTGCTTTAAGAAGCAATAAGAAAGCCAACCCAAACGAAACCTAAGGCTTGGTTTGGGATAGTTTTCTTGCAACTTTGTTTTTTAGATCGCAACCAAAGTTTTTGTTTGGCCATTGCTTTTTTATGCTTTCAAAAAGAATTTATTTTATGAAGTTTTCTACAATAACTTTTAAGGAAGTTATTTTCTTCAAAGTGGTTTTACAACCATCTTAAGTGCTTAACGGATACAATGTAATGAAACTAAATCATCTTATCAATTGGAATTCATCAGCTAATTATAAAATGAGTAAATATAAATGTTTGTGCAGTATTAGGACTAAATATAGTGTTATAGAGTTGAAAACCGGTTATGTGGAGTGATTAGAACTGTGCATGCTAAAAGATCGATGGATCATTTTCTAGGAATTCAAGGGCTGCAGAAGGTTCTTATAATGCACATGAATTTTTATTAAGGAATATCATGCATGAGGCATTCCTCACTTGTACATTTTTCTAGCATATAACATGGAGAATATTGTAAGTGCCTTGAAGAATTCTACTTTTTTTCCGGCTTTGGAATACTTAGACTTCGTTTCGTTTGGGATGATTTTTTTACTGTTTTTTAAAGCCATTTTTAATTAAAACATTAATTTTTTTTGTACTAAAAAACTATTTTAAGAAATAGTAAAAAAACAGTCCCAAACGAAACCTTAATTATAAGCCTCAAGTGAGATTATACTTGCTAAGGGGACTGCAAACACCATGGCTCCATTCGGTGCTACTGTCATCTGCCTTGACCTTACTATGTTGTGTTGTATTGTTTTGACAATGTTGTGATTGTATGATTAATCATTTTAAATTTATTTTCTTAAGTATTGTATGAGTTGTGGTTGGTAGTTTAGTAATTTTGTTTTCGTTGTTGTACACATTTTGTTACGTAAAAGTTTATTGAATGGTTGGAATGAATGCTAACTACAATTCATTAAAGTATTTTTTGATTGCTACTATTGTAAGCAAACTGATTTTTAACTTTCATACTATTGGAATTTTTGTAACAGCTAGTTTTCCAAACACATGAAACTATAGTGTTTTTGAAGGAAGCAGAAGCAAGCCCCATAAAGCTATGTCAAACAGAGCCTAAGGGCATCTGTTGACTGTGTGGAAATTAGTTGCTCGTTGATTCATGTGGCGATGAAGCCGAAGATGAAATCATGAAAATATGATGATAGAAGTTATATTTGATTTTGAAATATATAAGATTTTATAAGCGTGAACAAAAAATTTATGAAATGGGAAGAGCTTTTACTTTCTATTAAAAATATTCTAACAAAACTTTTTTTTTTTTTTTTCATTTTTATTAGGATTGCAAGAGATTGAAATTTTATTTTATAAGAAAAGGAGTGGGAATAGGAGTGTGAAAGAGTGAGTCCAGTCAAGTATTTATCTAATCTAATTAGAGCTTGTTTAGTTTTTTACTTAACTTGAGCTTGACCCGGGCTCATTTATTAAGCTCGAGCTCAACTTAATTGCTCAAGCTTGACTTGAATGTTAAGCTCGATTCTTAACTTAAATTTTTTTTAGAATTATTTTTTATCTTAATATGGAATTAATTAAAAATTGTTAACATATATTATAGAATGCTAATTTAAATTAATTTTTAAATATATTTGAAGTTAATCGAGTGGTTCGATGGACTTATGTGAAGTTAATTGAGTGGTTTGATGAGCTTATGTGCCGAGCCAGATTGAGCTCAAACTTGAGCTTGTTTAATATATGAGCATGAGTATAGTCTCGAACTCATGACTGTTGATGAGATTAGGAGTAAACACCACAATGAAGAAATAAGCAAGAAAGTAAAAGCAGTGGAAAAGTAAAGGATACCAGTGTTTAACATGAAAAAATTCAAAATAGGGAAAAAAAATCACGAAGTCATACCACACAAGAAATCCACTCTGAAAATTGGGAGAAATAAATACAAATCTCTCTTCTCTCTCACTCTCTTCTTGCTTCTCCTCACATACACCGTTCTCATTGTCTAATTATTCAAAATACAAGAGAAAGCCATGTAAAATAACTTCAAGATATGCAACCTTTCAGAAAATGTGAAAGAAAATCGTCCAGTCTGTCTCGCAATGTTGTGGTGCTAGTTTAGAGCGCTGCAGCGCTCAAGCCTTTGTTTTGCATCGCTGTGACACTCTGCTCTCTGTCATTCAACACTGGAGCGCTCGGGAACACAACACCGTGGCGCTCGGGTACGTAGCACCAGGGCATTGCACGGGGAAAAAATTTCTTGGTGCAAAGCAAGGGTAAACCTTCCGCGCCCCCCAGTGAACACGACAATTTTTGAGGTCCAAGACAACATAATAACTAGATTGATCAACATAATCAAATTCCACACATTACACTGACTCGATAAACTCGACTCATCAGCTTGTTAATAAGTTGAGCTCGACCCTGCTCAGCTCGTTTACACCCCTAAGTGGGAATTATTACAATGATCATATAAAATTTTTCTTATTTTCATAAAAGCTGAATCGACAGTTTTTAATGAAAAAATGTTGTATTTGTCAGCATTCATAAGTAAACTCAATTTTCTATTGAGAGAGAGTGACTCAATTTTCTATTGAGAGAGAGTGAAAGAGAGAGAAATTGTATTTGTCGTTTCCTAATTATTTTGATCGTTTCTGCAGTTCTCATAGCAATAAATTATATAAATGAAAATTACTTTAAACGCCCAAAAAAACTAACATTGATATATCATCAAAAAGTTATCTTGACCGAGCACAAATCTCGAGGCAAAATCAAGTTGGAAGCTTCAAAAATTAAATCTGGGATCATATGAACTCCGATTTCAACAAACTTATAGTCGAACTGAGCGTCTCGAAAATACGAACCCAATGACACATAATTCAACTCAATCCAAGCCCAAATGAGTTTGAATCGAAGACTTGAAGTGTTATTGGAAGCTTCAAACTAGCTTCCAAACATGACATGCTTATAGTCGAATCGAGTGGCTCGAAAAGACAAATCTAACAAGCCCAAGATAGCCAAATTCCGATATCATTAAGACCTTTAAATGCCCAACGAACAGTCCACGACCAAGGGGTTCAATATCAGCCGTCCATCCAAACCACTCCCCATTAGCCCTTGATCCTCCTCTTATTTACTGGTCATGTCATCCTCAGAAAACTTTAAATAGCCCCTCATTTCTCATAAGAGGGGACCCAAGGAAGAAGTGTGACGATCTTGAAACAGACAAGATGAGGAGAAAGGGAGTAGAACACAGTAACAGGTAAAGGAAGAACGATTAAAGTTATTTTATGAATCACTGTTTACAAGTGTATATAAAGGAAATAACAAAAGCAAATGACCAATGAAAAGGGTCCACGTGTATCTTGATAACAGTTTCAAGATTTTAAATAATGTGTCTAATAGCCCCCCTCAAGCTGTTGGTTCGGGAGAAAAAACAAGCTTGTCCGAGAGATCTTTGAAACGTGGAGCAGGAAGTGCTTTTGTGAGCAGATCGGCAATTTGGTCCTTGGTGGAGATATGATGAAAACCCAGAGTTTTATCTTTTATACAGCTGCGGATGTAATGACAGTAGACCTCGATATGTTTGGTCCTGGCGTGGAAGACAGGGTTGTTTGCAAGTGCGATAGCGGAGGTATTATCGCAGTATAAAGGAGTAGGTGTGATTTGATCGTGGTTTAGTTCGCGGAGAAGTCCACGGATCCAGACGACTTCGGTAGCAGCGGCGGCGAGCGCACGGTATTCAGCTTCAGTGGAAGAGCGGGCAACGGCAGTTTGTTTCTTGACTGTCCAAGAAATAAGTGATGAGCCGAGATAGTTGCAAAAACCCGAGGTAGACTTTCGGTCGGTGTCATCACCGGCCCAGTCTGAATCTGCAAATGAGCGGAGTAGAGGCTTGTCTCGGAATAAGGGGAGACCGGTGTAGATTGTCCCTTGAAGATACCGTAGTAGACGTTTTAGAGCATCGAAGTGTGCTATTGTTGGATTTTGCATGTGTTGGCACACTTTGTTGACAGCAAATGAGAGATCCGGTCTCGTGAGCGTCAAATATTGAAGAGAACCGGCGAGTTGGCGATAGAGAGACGGATTTGAAAAAGCATTAGAGTTAGTAAGTGTAGTTGAAGATTTCGGTTGAAAAGGTGTGGAGACAGGTTTACAGTTAGTCATACCTGCGCGGGATAAGATTGTTTGGGCAAATCGGCTTTGATTTAGATGTAGTCCGTAAGAAGTAGGAACAACTTGGATGCCGAGAAAGTGGGATATAGTACCAAGGTCTTTCATAGGGAATCTGTTGTTAAGGTTGATGATAAGATTGTGGATCGCAGTTGGGGAATTTCCTGTAAGAATAATGTCGTCAACGTAAACTAAGAAATACATGATGATATTATGGTTATGAAAAATAAATAAAGATGTGTCGGAGGAACTTAGCTTAAAACCGAGTGTGATAAGGTGTCCGGAGAGCGTTGCGAACCATTCTCGTGGAGATTGTTTGAGGCCGTAGAGAGCCTTTTTCAGTCAGCAAACATGATTTGGATGTTGAGCGTCAAGGAAGCCGGGCGGCTGTTTCATGTGCACAGTATGAGTGAGATTGCCGTGTAAAAACGCGTTTGAGACATCCAATTGGTGGATTTTGCATTGATGATGAAGAGCGATGACAAGCAAGATTCTGACTGTAGGCATTTTAGCCACGGGGCTGAAAGTTTCATTGTAGTCGAGACCGTGTTCTTGATTAAACCCTTTGGCGACGAGGCGAGCTTTGTATCTTGAAATGGTACCGTCTGCAAGATATTTGGTGCGGAAGGTCCACTTGCAACCAAGAACGTTTTGATCGGCTGAGGGTGGTACAAGATCCCATGTTCCTTGGGATTGTAAGGCTTGGAATTCATCGGACATAGCTCGTCGCCAGTGTGCATGTTGAGCTGCCTCAGTGTAGGAGACTGGATCGGTAGTGGGATGAGGGGCCTGGTGAACAAGGTTGAAAACATTCTTTGGCTTGAGACTTCCTGTTTTGGACCGGGTTACCATGTGATGTGTTGGAGATATAATAGAAGTATGTTGGGTTGAGGAGACGGTGCTCGGTTGTGGATTGAGCGGAGGGTCAATTGGATGAGAGGGATCCGAATGGACAATGTCGGGGGTGGCTTGAGCTGGGTTGTTGGTTTGTTGTAAACTGTTAGGTACGAGAAGCAGAGGAGGCAGAAAGCATTGAGGTCTAACCGGTTGAGACTGAGATTCTTTGGAGCGGTAAGGGTAGATGGCTTCGTTAAATATGACATGTCGAGACACGTAGACACGACCGGTTGTGGGGTTGAGACACCGGTATCCTTTTTGAGCGGTAGCATAGCCGATAAAAACACAAGGTGTAGATAGGGGTGAGAATTTGGAGGAGCTGTACGACTTTAGCCAAGGGTAGCACAGACATCCTATGACTTTGAGGTGATTATAGGTGGCTGGTTTGTTGTACAAGGTATGATAGGGGCTGGAGTTGTTGAGAGAGCGACTAGGGCGACGGTTGATGAGATAAACGGAGGCGAGAAGGACTTCAACCCATAGAGAGTTTGGGAGATTAGCCTCCAAGAGTATGCTGCGGACAGTTTCTATAATTTGTCGGTGTTTACGTTCAGCGACCCCATTTTGAGGTGGGGTATAGGCGCACGTGTACTGATGTTGAATGCCGAGTCGCCGGAACATATGTTGAAACTTACCGTTTACAAATTCTCCTCCTCCGTCTGACCGAAAAATTCTAAGCTTGGCATTGAATTGACAAGAAATCATATGATTGAATTCGTTAAATTTAGAAAAAGCATCAGATTTATTAATGAGGGGATAAACCCAACAAAATCTAGAATAGTCATCTATAAACGAGATGTAATATTTAAATCCTTGCGGGGATGTTGTTGGAGCCGGTCCCCAAAGATCTGAGTGAACTAAGTCAAACGGACGCGAGGTGGAACTAGTTGAACGAGTAAAAGGTAAGCGATGACTTTTTGCTATTTTGCAAGAATTACAATGGCTATTAGTTTTATTACAGAAAGAAGGAATGTATCTATGTAAGTATTGCACTGTGATATCCGCAGGGTGTCCGAGCCTTTTGTGCCATAAGTTGGGAACATCTTGGGCAGAGACTAGAGCAAGGGGAGATGTGCGGTAAGCAGTCCGAATGGGGTAGAGTCCGTCAAGATAAGGACCCGTGAGAAGTAAACGACCCGTCTTCGAGTCCTGAATTTTAAAACCGTTAGCCGAGAACTGGACAATGCATTCATTGTCCTTGGTGAGCCGATGGATAGAAATAAGATTAAAGGAAAGATTAGGTACGTGTAGAAGATGTTGAAGTTGAAGATTACCTGAAGGTGTGGGCAAGATACCTTTACCGGAATTTTGAATAGGGATTTGATTGTCGTTGCCGAGAGTGATTTGCTGGTTGCCTGTATACGGTTTGATTGAACTGAGCTGTGAAGAATCTGCAGTAAGGTGGCTGGTGGCTCCGGAATCAAGGAACCAATCATTAGAATTGTTGGTTTCGGCAGGAGCGTAGAGGGCTGTTTTGTTTTTGTCTTCGGAGTAAGAGGGATTGTGGCGGTGCCAACATTTGAGAGCAGAGTGACCCGGTTTGGAACAGATCTGGCAGGTGATCGAGCGAGAATTGGGTTTGTCCGACCGTGGACGAGAAGAACGGCCAGTGGGCGCCGGGCGACTGTTGTTGGTTGTACGTCCTCGATTGTTGCTGCGGTAAGTGGAGAGCGCGATGGAAGGATCAGTTAGATGCAGATTTTGAAGATCCTTGGATTCTTCTAGAACAAGATTTAACTCCTCGCTGCAGAGAAGCGTGTACAGGTCGTCGAGGCTGAGAGGTTGAAGATTCGTGCGAATAACGGTTTTGAACGCCTGGAACTTAGACGGTAGACCGTTGAGCGTGTAGAATATGACTTCTTCGGGATCGAGCGGAGATCCGGTGGCAGCGATTGCGTCAACAAGAGATTTTATGGTGAGCAGGTACTGTGACATGTTCTTGGTGTTCATGGAGACATGATGAAGCTCATTGCGTAGTTGAATGGTTCTTGAACGGGTGGAGGACTGAAGGCGTTTGGAGATGGTGTCCCAAATTTCGGAGCAATGTTCAAGTGACAGAACATAGGGTAGAATGCTGGGTGAGATGATCGAGTAGAGTGCGGCGGCAAGGTTCTGATCTATGAGGATCCAATTTTGGGCGGCGGTGGAGTCGGTGTCGGTGGGACAAGAACAAGATCCGTCAAGAAAACCGTCAAACCTGTTTGCTTTAAAAATTTTGAGTACCTGTGAACGCCAGAGAGGGTAGTTTTCGGCAGTGAGAGTGGTAGAGATAACACTTTTGATGTTGCTCATAAGAAATTTGAGCTGTTGAGGAATGGGTTGTTGATCAAGAACGGCGGCCGGATTTTGTCTGGCGTCATTAGTGGCTTCGGTGGATGAGGAGGAGGCCATGAATGGACCGCCGGAGAAGAACAGTGGGAGGGATAGAGGGAACGAGGAGATCAAGATACCTAGGTATTCACGGGAGAACCCGCTCTGATACCATGTGACGATCTTGAAACAGACAAGATGAGGAGAAAGGGAGTAGAACACAGTAACAGGTAAAGGAAGAACGATTAAAGTTATTTTATGAATCACTGTTTACAGGTGTATATAAAGGAAATAACAAAAGCAAATGACCAATGAAAAGGGTCCACGTGTATCTTGATAACAGTTTCAAGATTTTAAATAATGTGTCTAATAAGAAGAAGATAAGAGAAGGAGGGAAGAAGCTGCTTCTTGACCTCTGCCGGAGTTCCATTCAACTTTCAAGTGATGTCAGATTTCCCCCGACTTTCAAGTGACGTCAGAGTTCCGCCTAACTTTCAAGTGACGCCAGAGTTCTGTCTGACTTCCAAGTGACGCTGAAACTTCGCCTGATCCCCAAGTGACGCTGAAACTCCGCCCAATCTCCAAGTGACGCCAGAGTTCTGTCGAATCTCTGAGTGACCTTGGGATTCTGCCCAAATACCCAACATCGTTGAATCTCAAATTCTTGTTTGTAATTAAATTTCAAGCTAGGAGTGGACTATTGTAATATGATCGTCCTAAATTTTAAGGAAGAGTCAGCCTCTTGTACCTCAAGCAAATACTAGTGAAATTCATTCAACTGAGTGTGACCCCCTGGTTTTTCCCTTTCCAGGGTTTCCACGTAAAAATCCAGGTGTTTGTTTTATTTCTCTTCTGTTTGTGTACTGGATATTCTTATAACGCTGAGACGAAAAATTTTAACTCTATCGCCGCGTATATTCTAGCCCGCAACAAACATATTTTCAAAAAAACTTATAGTATATTATTTGCAAGAAGAGTTCAGTATGTGCAAAACGATGGCCAACATAACATTTTATTTAAGTTAGGCGAACAGTGGAATCAAACAAATTAGTTTCTTCAATTATAAAAAAATAATGTCCATCAATAGTAAATGAATACCACATTGCTTACAAATTTTATATAAATAAATAAATAATGAGAGATTTACATACATAACATTTTATATCATGTTATATATTTACATATCTAACACTCACAATTTTAATATTTCATGTCTACCTTTCATAAATAACTTTAATATCAAATATAACATCCTATAGACCTTAATATTTGATTCATTGCATACAAATTTAATCTATGGGTGATAGATATGAAATATTAAAATTTTAAGTATTAGATACTTAAATAAGACCATATAAAGTAGTATGTACATCAACCTCCAATAAAGAAATGGTCCTAATTAAACTAGAATAGAAGAATCGGTAACAAAGTTGATTCTCCTCCTTAACATCCACTAAGAACAAAATGCTTGACTCATAGAGAGAAGCCAAAATGAATCGTTTCAGCCAGAGTCTTCTTCTTCGGATGAGAGGAACTGCAATTTGCAAGGATCTTTAAGCTTCAAACGGCTTATCTCTTTTAGCAGAAATGAATAGTAGCCGTTATAGCTGATCGGATTGACGTTGAGATTAAAGCGCAATCCAAACAAGAAATCAATCTCCAATTCTTTCATCTCAGAAACACTAATCCCTCCCACATAAGCAAAGTGTGCGCTTCCATAGTATCTATTAAGCAACACAATCAAACAAATTGTTAGTTAATACATCATCCAAGAAAATAGCAAAAAAATCAAACCGAAAAGCCTTCCCTCTTAATTTTAAGCTTTTATAGCAGTTAGGGGCGTCAATATTTGACACAACCCGAAAACCCGACCCGAACCCGACCCGAAAATTTCGGGTTAGGGTCAACTCGAACCCGAAACGGGTCGGGTTCGGGTTCAGCATTTCGACCCTTTTCAAAAATCGGGTCGGGTTAACCCTTTGACCCGAAATTGACCCGATTTTGACCCAAAAACCCGATTTTGACCCGGCAACCCGAGATTGACCCGTTTTTGACCCGAAAAGAGGAGATTGACCCATTTTTGACCCGAAAAATAGGCATTTTCTTGTTGGAAACGGGTCATCGTCGTCGTCAATAATTGTTCAGATGTATTTCTTCTTAGGCACTTTGTAAGCGAAGCATCGATATTGAGAAACATTGAACGAGACAAAGGAGGCCTTGGGGCTGAGGATCCGATTAATATCGTCCTTTTTATTGAGCAAATCCTCACCCTTCAAAAATATATATATTAAATATTTAGAGGGGGTATTTTAAAATGTTTTAGATATTTTGAGTATTTTGTTCCCCTCAAAAATCATTTTTGACTTAATTTTATCAATCCTAAACTCTTTACTTATACCTCCCTCCCCGCCAATCGCTCCGCCGCCGCTTCCCGCATCTCACGCAACCTCGCCGCCTTCCGCGTCCACTACGCCCTCCTCCTTTGGTTCTCCCTTCTCATCTTCCTTTGCCCCTCCCACCGCACCACGATGCTCTTCCTCTTGTTCATCGCCATCCTCCTCCGTATCTTCCCTAACTCCGCCCTCCTCCACCTCATCCTCGTCCCCCGCATCATTGCGGGGATCTTTGTCGTATTCGTAATGGAGAAAAGGTTTGTCTTTGGTGTTCGTACATGTTTTCCATTTCCTTTAAGAAGGTGGTTAGAAATTAGAATGCTTGCAGGTTAAGGCAGATCGGTAGCTCATGGAAAGAATGCCATGGCCTTTGCTGTAATTGTTAAGGTCTGTTAGGTAGTTGAATGCTTATGAATTGAGTCCATTTAGCAATATATGTTGTGGATATAATATTTATGTTTTTTTTTTTATCAGAATGCAGTGCTGATGATTATTTGTTTGGGTTTTCTTTAGGAGATAGCTGATAAATTTGGGATGAACTTGTGGATTGTGAATGATTTAATGATTGTAATTAGCTTGTTTGAAATGTTTGATAGTGATTTTACTAATGATTTGCCATCTAAGGAAAGTATATGGCAGATTTAGATGGTTTCTACAAATGGTTGCTTTTTATTGTTCTGTGTTATTGTTGCTGCATGGAAGCTTAGTCTTAAGGACTTGAATGTGATTTATTTTGCTTTTAAATCCTCTTGCAGAAGCGAAATTATTAAGTGCAGAGTCCCGCACTCCCAACGTAGCTTCCATCCAGACTTCGCACGTGATAATTTCTCCTTGCTGAAAAGGGGATAAATCAAGGCAATGATGCTCATGAATAGGAAAAATTATTCTGTGCGAACATGGATAGCGTCTGGAGACCAACCAGAATGCGCCACGTAAATTTTTTGCTTGGTACCAGTACTCGGTACCGCTGTGTACCGGGTGAAGTGGCGTGTTCTTGTTAGTCTCCAGATCGTCCGGTGTCCGCACAGAATAATTTCTTCATGAATAGGGGTAGAGCTAGGAATTTTTCTATGAGATATATGAGGATTTTAAGAAAACTCTTAATTTTTCTCGTTCCAATTTCGGCTTAAAATTGGTGGTTAATGGTTATAATTTATTTTATTATAATTTTTGTTGCGGGCTAGAAAATACGCGGCGATAGAGATTTAATTCTACGTCTTAGCGTTGTACGTATAACTAGCACACACAGAGAACACAAGATTTTTTACATGGAAAACCCTTAAAAGGGAAAAAACCACGAGGCCTAGCCCAGTTGAAAATGGTTCCACTAGATTTTGAGTTGGTTACAAAGGACTGGATCACCTCCAGGGGTGAATAGATTACAATCAATTATTTAAGTAAGATGTCGAGTCTTCGGCAGGACGTAAGGACTGAATGTCGGGCCCTGAGTAGGACGTCGGGTCTTCAGCAGAACGTAGGGACTAAGTGTCGGGTCTTGAACAAGACGTCGGGTCTTTGGCAGGAAATAGGGACTGAGTGTCGGGCCTTGAACAAGACGTCGGGTCTTTGGCAGGAAGTAGGGACTGAGTGTCGGGCCTTGAACAAGACGTCGGATCTTTGGCAGGAAATAGGGACTGAACGTCGGGTCTCAAAGTGGTGGTCCGGCGAGGTCCTGTGGTGGTCCGGCGAGGTTCCTGCGGTGGTCCGGCGGTGGTCCGACGAGATTCCTGCGGTGGTCCGGCGGTGGTCCGACGAGGTTCTGCGGTGGTCCGGCGGCTGTCGAGGAGGAATTCCTTCCTTCTCTCTCTCCTTCTCTTCTCTTCTTCTCTCTCTTTCTTAGGATCCTCTCTTGTGAAGAATGAGGGCTCTATTTATAGATTTTCTGGAGTGGCATGGTCCGTAAATAGGTGTGAGATCAAGGGCGAATAGGGAGTGATCAAATGGACGGCCGATATTGAATCCTACGATCGTGCACCGTTCGTTGGACATTTGAAGGCCTTAATGATGTCGGAATTTAGTGATCTTGAGCTCGTTGGATTCGTCTCGTCGAGCCGTTCGATTCGAGTATAAGCTCGTCAAAATCGGAGACCGTTTGGTAACTCAAATTGCGGTTTGAACCTTCCGATAGCACTTCGGGTTCATGATTCGGACCCATTTGGGCTCGGATTGGGTCGATCTTGGTGTCGTTGGGTTCGTATTTCCGAGACGCTCAGTTTGACTGTAAGCTCGTTGAAATCGGAGTTTGGATGCTCCCGGATTTAATTTTTGAAGTCTCCAACTAGTTTTTGCTTCGAGATTCGTGTCCGATCAAGCTAATTTTTGATGACGTATCAGTTGCCCCCCTATTTTTGGACGTCGAAGCCCCAGAAGTCCGAAAATATAAGTGTCGGCATTTTGCATAGGCCGAAATGCCAAAAAATATGTTCCGAAAGTTAATGGCTTGCTCAAACTTGATCATAGAGGCCTCGTTGAGCTCCGAAAGTGTCAAAATTGAGTCCGGGGACCTCAAAATTGTCCGATTTGCTGTTTTTCGGGACGAAATTTGGTCCCGGATTGGTCCGGACGGCCGAACCGGCCTCACCGGCCGGCCGCCGCCGGCGGCCGCCGCCGCTGGTCACCGCCGCCGCTTGCCGGCGCTGCCGGGCCAGCCGGCCCGTTCCACGGTCCGGGCGAAACCAATCGCGGGCCGCTCCGCGGCCCGCCTAGCCCGTCCCGCGGGCCGCTCCGCGGCCCGCCTAGCCCGCTCCGCGGGCTCATCTCGCGGCACGCCAGGCCGCTCCGCGGCCTTCCGCGGCAGCTGCCGCCGGCCGCCTGCCGGTCCGCTTGGCCGGCTGCTGCCAGCCAAAATGAGGCCGCGATCCGCGTGAATAACCCGCGGATTCACTCGCTGTTCGCGTCGTTTCGACGGCGGCGAGGTGCCGGTTTATTCCACCGCCTTAAGTGGGTCCCACGGCGTTTAAAAAATGATTTTTTAATTGTTTTTTGGCCGAAAAAATTCCTAAAAAATCCCAAAAAATTCTAAAAAATTCCGAAAAAATTCAGAAAAATTTAGAAAAATTTAGAAAATCAGAAATTCTAGAAACTTCTATTCTCTCTCCCCAAAAACTATAAATAGGCTCTTTAAGTCCTTAGGAAATCACTTCACTCCTCTTCTCCTTCTCTTTTCTTCTCTTCTTCTCCTCCTTTTTTCTCTTCTTCCTCTGTCCTTTCTATTGAGGCCTTCCCTCAGTTTTCTGAGGCCCCTCTCTTGGCAAGGAAGTTCGGAGATCTTCTCCCTCTGTCCTTTCTATTGAGGCCTTCCCTCAGTTTTCTGAGGCCCCTCTCTTGGCAAGGAAGTTCGGAGATTTTCTTCTTTCTGTCCTTTCTATTGAGGCCTTCCCTCAGTTTTCTGAGGCCCCTCTCTTGGCAAGGAAGTTCGGAGATTTTCTTCTTTCTGTCCTTTCTATTGAGGCCTTCCCTCAGTTTTCTGAGGCCCCTCTCTTGGCAAGGAAGTTTGGAGATCTTCTCCCTCTGTCCTTTCTATTGAGGCCTTCCCTCAGTTTTCTGAGGCCCCTCTCTTGGCAAGGAAGTCCGGAGATTTTCCATTCTTCTCTTTCTCCCTCTTTTCTTCGAGAGATCTTGTGGAGTTTTGATGTTTGGTGGTTTGCGATGGAGGTCGGATAAACCGTTGTAAGGAGGGAGGTTGAAATGACGGGCATACTTCCAGCATTGGGGAGAAGTATGATGACAGGCAGGAATTCAACGTCGGGTAGTCATACAGCGTCGGACAGAAGACCGACAAAAGTCTATTAACTGGTAGAAGTACGACATCTAGTAGAAGTACGAAGTCGGGTAGAGGTGCATCGCCAGGTACAAGACTGATGAAAGTCCGTCGACGGGCAAAAGTCTGACGACGGTTAGTAGTCTGACGGCAAGCAGAAGCCCGTAGTCAGGTAGAAGAACGGCCTTGGGCAGAAGACCGATGAATATTCGTCGACGAGCAGAAGTTCGACGACAAGGAGAAGTCCGACGTCGTGTAGAAGTCCGCTGACGAGCAGAAATTCGACGACGGGTAGTAGTTTGACAACGGACATGAATCCAACGAAAGGTGGAAACTTAACGTCGAGTAGAATTCTAACGTCGGGGAAAAGTGCGACATCGGGCAGAAGACCGATGAAAGTTCGTCGACGTGCAGAAGTCCAACGACGAGTAGAAGTCCGCTTACGAGCAGAAGTTAGACGACCTGGAGAAGTCCGATGTCGGGTAGAAGTCCGTCGAAAGTCCTGCAAGGCAAAAGTTCAGCGACAGGAGAAAATTCAAAATTTGGTAGAATTTTAATATTATGGCGAAGTAAGATAGAAGTCCATTGACGACATTCTGGCGATGTTAACCAAGGATGTGAGACCTTTCCGAGGTTGTATGCCGGAGCCCTGCTCGACGACGTTAACCTGTGTGGAAGAGGTCGGGAGAATCCACCAAGGATGTGAGACCTTTCCGAGGTTGCATGCCGGAGCCCTGCTCGACGACGTTAACCTGTCTGGAAGAGGTCGGGAGAATCCACCAAGGATGTGAGACCTTTCCGAGGTTGTATGACGGAGCCCTGCTCGACGACGTTAACCTGTCTGGAAGAGGTCGGGAGAATCCACCAAGGATGTGAGACCTTTCCGAGGTTGTATGACGGAGCCCTGCTCGACGACGTTAACCTGTGTGGAAGAGGTCGGGAGAATCCACCAAGGATGTGAGACCTTTCCGAGGTTGTATGCCGGAGCCTTGCTCGACGACGTTAACCTGTCTGGAAGAGGTCGGGAGAATCCACCAAGGATGTGAGACCTTTCCGAGGTTGTATGCCGGAGCCCTGCTCGACGACGTTAACCTGTGTGGAAGAGGTCGGGAGAATCCACCAAGGATGTGAGACCTTTCCGAGGTTGTATGCCGGAGCCCTGCTCGACGACGTTAACCTGTCTGGAAGAGGTCGAGAGAATCCACCAAGGATGTGAGACCTTTCCGAGGTTGTATGCCGGAGCCCTGCTCGACGACGTTAACCTGTCTGGAAGAGGTCGGGAGAATCCACCAAGGATTGATTATCTGGTGATTGAGCTACAATAACGATTATGTATTTGTTCGAGTCAATGATATTAAAGTTCACTACTTTTGTGAATTTATCAATATAATTTTACTCGAAGAAGATAAGGAGATAAAGTCTTACAAAAACATAGCTTCCTAAGACAGCTTAAGGAGGGAGAAGCTACAAACACCACAAACAACATTCACAATTAAAGACAGACAGTACTGAAGTCACACAATACTAAAGACATACGATACTTAAAACAAGTAGCACTATTGTGCTCTACGCAATTAAAACTTGGCAAGGCGTTGATAGGCCCCCAGCAATGGTTCCAATTTCTCCCACTATTTGGCGATTGTTTACCGACTGCCTTTGTTGTTGATTCTGCCCCCCTGTCGGACCAACTTCTTCTCGGGTTGGTGTATTCTTGATGAATTGTCGGAGATATCCTTGTCGGATCAGTCTCTCAACTTCTTCCTTGAGCTGCCAACATGCTTCAGTAGTGTGCCCACGGCTACGGTGGAAGTGGCAATATTGCTCCTGGTTTCCGACGTTGGGCTTCAAAGGGTGTGGCCATTTCACATTCTCCTGATCCCGGATGGCCATTAATACGTTTGTTTGGGATGTATTAAGTGGTGTGTACTCCTTTTCTTGGTGAGGTTCTCATGATGCGATGGCTACGCCTGTTAACCATTGGAGGATTCCTTAGTGTAGTGGGATTGACTTTCCCACAGACGGCGCCAATCTGTTGCGGGCTAGAAAATACGCGGCGATAGAGATTTAATTCTACGTCTTAGCGTTGTACGTATAACTAGCACACACAGAGAACACAAGATTTTTTACGTGGAAAACCCTTAAAAGGGAAAAAACCACGAGGCCTAGCCCAGTTGAAAATGGTTCCACTAGATTTTGAGTTGGTTACAAAGGACTGGATCACCTCCAGGGGTGAATAGATTACAATCAATTATTTAAGTAAGATGTCGAGTCTTCGGCAGGACGTAAGGACTGAATGTCGGGCCCTGAGTAGGACGTCGGGTCTTCAGCAGAACGTAGGGACTAAGTGTCGGGTCTTGAACAAGACGTCGGGTCTTTGGCAGGAAATAGGGACTGAGTGTCGGGCCTTGAACAAGACGTCGGGTCTTTGGCAGGAAGTAGGGACTGAGTGTCGGGCCTTGAACAAGACGTCGGATCTTTGGCAGGAAATAGGGACTGAACGTCGGGTCTCAAAGTGGTGGTCCGGCGAGGTCCTGTGGTGGTCCGGCGAGGTTCCTGCGGTGGTCCGGCGGTGGTCCGACGAGATTCCTGCGGTGGTCCGGCGGTGGTCCGACGAGGTTCTGCGGTGGTCCGGCGGCTGTCGAGGAGGAATTCCTTCCTTCTCTCTCTCCTTATCTTCTCTTCTTCTCTCTCTTTCTTAGGATCCTCTCTTGTGAAGAATGAGGGCTCTATTTATAGATTTTCTGGAGTGGCATGGTCCGTAAATAGGTGTGAGATCAAGGGCGAATAGGGAGTGATCAAATGGACGGCCGATATTGAATCCTACGATCGTGCACCGTTCGTTGGACATTTGAAGGCCTTAATGATGTCGGAATTTAGTGATCTTGAGCTCGTTAGATTCGTCTCGTCGAGCCGTTCGATTCGAGTATAAGCTCGTCAAAATCGGAGACCGTTTGGTAACTCAAATTGCGGTTTGAACCTTCCGATAGCACTTCGGGTTCATGATTCGGACCCATTTGGGCTCGGATTGGGTCGATCTTGGTGTCGTTGGGTTCGTATTTCCGAGACGCTCAGTTTGACTGTAAGCTCGTTGAAATCGGAGTTTGGATGCTCCCGGATTTAATTTTTGAAGTCTCCAACTAGTTTTTGCTTCGAGATTCGTGTCCGATCAAGCTAATTTTTGATGACGTATCAATTTTAATATTATATATTGAGAAAAAGTTTGTAATTAAGAGTATTACTTAACAATTTTTTCATCAAGTCTTTATTTTGAAATATTTCATTTTAAATCTATGTAAAAATACACAATTATTTAATTAAGTAGGGGGTAAAAATACACAATCCATTCTATATGCGGTTAAGAACAAAGGATCATCCCATGGTTGAGCACTTGAGCATATATTTCGCTCAGAATATCACGGTGATTCAGCTATGCTTCACTTG
This sequence comes from Dendrobium nobile, assembly GCA_022539455.1. NCBI lineage: Eukaryota > Viridiplantae > Streptophyta > Magnoliopsida > Asparagales > Orchidaceae > Dendrobium > Dendrobium nobile. Next base: position 47,865,825 of record CM039730.1, read on the forward strand.
ATTCTTAGGCTTAGTTTGGGATGACTTTATTCCCACACGTGTAACTTGCTGCGTTGAAAAATTCATTAATGAAATTTCTTTTTTTTTTTTTGCCCATTTTTATTAGAATGGCAAGAGATTGAAATTTTATTTTATAGAAAAGGCGTGGGAATAGGGGTGTGGACTTGTGAGTCGAGTCAGGTATTTGTTTAATTAAATTAAAGCTTGTTAAAGCTTGCTTAGTTTTTACTTAACTCGAGCTCGACCCGAGCTCATTTATTAAGCTCGAACTCGACTCGTTAAAAATTTATAGGCTTGAGCTCGATTTTATAGCTCTAGTTTGACTCGAATGTTAAGCTCGATTTCTTAATTTTTGATACGTCATGCGAAAATTAACTTGATCGGGCACGAATCTCGAGGCAAAAATCAAGTTGGAAACTTCAAAAATTAAATCTGGGAGCACCTGAACTACGATTTCAGCGAGCTTACAGTCAAACTGAGCGTCTCGGAAATACGAATCCAACGACACCAAGATCGACCCAATCCGAGCCCAAATGGGTCCGAATCATGGACCCGAAGTGCTGTCGGAAGGTTCAAACCGCAATTTGAGTTACCAAACGGTCTCCGATTTTGACGAGCTTATACTTGAATCGAACGGCTCGACGAGTCGAATCCAACGAGCCCAAGATCACTAAATTCCGACATCATTAAGGCCTTCAAATGTCCAACGAACGGTGCACGATCGTAGGATTCAATATCGGCCGTCCATTTGACCACTCCCTTTTCGCCCTTGATCTCACGCCTATTTACGGACAATGCCACTCCAGAAAATCTATAAATAGAGCCCTCATTCTTCACAAGAGGAGGATCCAAGCAAGAGAGAGAAGAAGAGAAGAAAAGGAAGGAGTTCCTCCTCGACAGCCGCCGGACCACCGCAGAACCTCGCCGGACCACCGCAGAACCTCGCCGGACCACCGCAGAACCTAGCCGGACCACCGCCGGACCACCGCAGAACCTCGTCGGACCACCACCGGACCACCGCAGGAACCTCGCCGAACCACCACAAAACCTCGCCGGACCACCACCTTAAGGCCCGACGTTCATCCCCGACGTCCTGCCAAAGACCCGACGTCTTGTTCAAGGCCCGACACTCAGTCCCTACTTCCTGCCAAAGACCCGACATCTTGTTCAAGGCCTGACACTCAGTCCCTACTTCCTGCCAAAGACCCGACGTCTTGTTCAAGGCCCGACGTTAAGTCCCGACGTCCTGCTGAAGACCCGACGTCCTGCTGAAGACCTGACGTCCTGCTTAAGACCCGACGTCCTACTCAAGGCCAGACCATCAACATCCGATCTTCCAAGTGACACTGGGACTAACACTTGACTCCTTATCTCCTACCGCCTACGGTCCTTCTGACCACTATCGCCTACTACGTTCCGTCCGACCTCCATCACCAGACAACGGTCTTTCTGACTACGGTCTCCGGCCGACTACGGTTGCCGGTAGACTACGGTCTCCTGCCGACTACGGTCTCCTGCCGACTACTGTCTCCGGCCGACTACGGTCTCCTGCCGACTACGGTCTCCTGCCGACTACAGTTCTTCAGGCCTTTGTCGCCTACTATGGTCCTTCCGACCTCCATCAACAGACAACGGTCTTTTTGACCCCGGTCTCTTGCCGACTCTGGTCTCCTGCCGACCACGGTCCTTCAGGCCAAACAAACCTGTATATGTAACTCTTACCATGTAATGCAATCTATATGATGTACATTTGCTACATCAATCCAAGGCCTTCTCCTAAGGAAGGGCCTCATTTGTAATCGACTACAAATACTAGTGGATTCATTCAAACCGGGCCAGGCCCCGTGGTTTTTCCCCCTTTTTTAGGGGTTTTCCACGTAAAAACTTTGGTGTCTCTTATGAACGCTACACCCTTTCTCTTATCTGCTTGTGTGCTGGATCTTCGTACAATGCTAAGACGTTAAAACCATATATTTCTCTACCGCCGCGAATACTCCAGGACGCAACAATTTTAAATTAAAATTTTCAATTCTTTTAGAAAATTTTTTATTTTAATATGTAATAATTAATTTTTTTTTAAAATAAATTATAAAATGTTTATATAAATTAGTTTTTAAAAGTATTTTAAGTTAATCAAGTGGTTTGCCAAGTTGACCTCAAGCTTGACTCTAACTTATGATTGTTGGAGAGACGAGGAGTAAACACAACAATGACGAAATGAGCAAGAAAGTAAAAGCAACGAAAAGGTAAAGAACACTAGGATTTACGTGGAAAAACTCAAATTAGAAAAAAAAATCACGAAGCCACACAAAACAAGATATCCACTATGAAAACTGGGAGAAATAAGTTTAAATCTCTCTTCTCTCTCACTCTCTGCTTGCTTCTCTTCTCACATACATCGTTCTCAATGTCAACTTACTCAAAATATAAGATAAAACCAAGTCAAATAGCCTCAAGAGACGCAACCCTTTAGAAAAACGAGAAAAAATTGTCCAGCCTGTCTTGCAGTGCTGCAGCGCCAGTTTGGGGCACTGCGGCGCTTTACTTTTTGTCGTTCAGCGTTGGGGTGCTCGGGAATACAACGCCCCTTGGAAGAAACAAATTTCATGTGCAAACCAGGAGGTAACCCCCTTGCAACCCCCAGCAAACACGACAAGTTTTGAGGTCCGAGACAATAAAATAATCAGATTGATCAACACAACTATATTCCACATATAATCAACAGAGACTCAATAAACTCGACTCATGAGCTCATTAATAACTCGAGCTGGAACCGGCTCAGCGCACCTACACCCCCTAAAGTGGGAATTATTACAATGATACTATAAAATTTTTCTTATTTTCATAAAAGCTAGATCGAGAGTTTTTAATGAAAAATGTTGTATTTGTTGACATTCATAAGTGATACGTTATCAAAAAATTATCTTGATCAGGCACGATCTCAATGCAAAATCAAGTTGGAAACTTTCAAAATTAAAATTGGGACCATCCAAACTCCTATTTTAGCAAACTTACAGTCGAACTGAACGTCTCTGAAATAAGAACCCAACGACACCAAATTCGACTCAATCCGAGCCCAAATAAGTTCAAATCAAGGACTCGAAGCGCTGTTGGAAGGTTCGAACCACAATTTGGGTTAGCAAACGGTTTCCAAACATGACGTGCTTATAGTCGAATCGAGCGTCTCGACGAGACAAATTCAACGAGCCCAAGATCATTGAATTCCTACATTACTTAGACATTCAAATGTCCATCAAACAACGGAGGACGGAAGGACTAGAGTCGGTGCGCAACAGAGGTCTTAAAGATTGTTGTTTGGCGACGCAAACAGCATGGCTCAAGTGAGATTATACTTGCTAAGGGGACTGCAAAAACCATGGCTCCATTCGGTGTTACTGTCATCTGCCTTGTCTTTACTATGTTGTGTTGTATTGTTTTGACAATGTTGTGATTGTATGATTAATCATTTTAAATTTATTTTCTGTAGTATTGACAGAGTTGTGGTTGGTAGCTTAGTAATTTTGTTTTTCGTTGCTGTACTCGTTTTCATACGTAAAAGTTTATTGAATGGTTGGAATGAATCCTAACTAAAATTCATAAAGTATTTTTTGGGTTGCTACTATTGTAAGCAAACTGATTTTCAACTTTCATAACACATGAAACTATATTGTTTTTGAAGGAAGCAAACGCAAGCACCATAAAGCTATGTCAAACAGAGCCTAAGGACATCTACAACTGAATGTCATTTGAATGTTTATAGTTCGTGCGAGCCTTTAACCGAGCAGCATTCTAAAAGATATTTTTATATTTTGAACAGTTCGATGCTAATATTGATGTTGCAATGTTCATGAACATTTTTTTTTTTTAAGAAAAAAAAAAGATGGAGAAAGAATATACACATTTTTTTTTTGTTAGAAGTAGAATTTGGTTGGAGAAAAACTACTATTTGATATCTCCTTTAATGTATTTTGAAGGGGAAAATAAGTTTTTCTGTTAAATTCATCTCTTCAAGAAAGGTATTAATTGTTAAAAAGTGTTTTAAGTACAATTTCATTAAGAAATATTTTCATACATTCAAAGCCAAAGGTATTGTTAATTACTTGTACACGTGGCAACAGTTGTAATTCAATTTAGTATATTTTTGCAATTTATGAATTACCTGTAATGAAGCTTCTGGAATGTTTGTTCAAAACTTGATTTAGAAATCTATAAATAAGCCACCTAGTCCAAGACGGAGGGTGAGCTTTTCCCGCTGATTACTTGTCTGAGCTTTTCTCTTGTTCTTGAATATCTCTTTTCTCATTTGTTATCATGGTATCAGAGCACTGATCCATAATTTTTTTTCGGCTAGCGAAGTTGAAAGAAACAACGATGTCGTCGTCTGAACAACAAGAAGAAATCTCTATGCCGGAATCCCACGATCTTCCGCAAATTCCTTCATCCCTCAAGTTCTTGATGGGAAATATCGAGAACGTGGTGTCTCAAACCCTTACAGCCGACAACTATCCCAGTTGGAGATCACAGGTCTACAAACTGTTTCGAGCAAACGGTTTTGAAGGATTCCTGGATGGTTCAAACGAAACACCTCAGAAATTTCGACAAAGCTCGTCAGGTCAGAATATCGAAAACCCTGCTTTTACAAGTTGGAATTTATTAGATCAAAATCTTGCTGCTGCCTTATATTCGGTGATTTCACCCACAATTCTTCCATATGTGCTATCCATCGATCACTGCAATGAAATTTGGAACACATTGGATAAACGTCTGCAATCAAGCACACGATCGAAAATTATTCAACTAAAAAATGAGATGCATTATCTAACAATGAAGGATAAAACGATGGCGCAATACTTACTAGAAGTTAAAACAAAGGTGGATATGCTAGCAGCAACTGGATACACTCTTGATTCGGAAGATGTCATATACTATACATTGAATGGTCTTCCCAACAGTTACCAAGGTTTTAAATCAGCCATCAGAACAAATCTTCAACCGCTAAGTCTGGATGATCTGTACACATTGTTATGTTCTGAAGAAATAAATCTAGCACAGGAAGCTGCTCGTGAATTACAAGCAATTCAATTATCCAATAACTCTACAGCGTTAACAGCAACGCGAGGAAGAGGACGTGGAGGAAGAAACACTTATCGAGGAAGAAATTCAAACAATAACAGAAATCAAACAACTTCAAATAGAGGAGGAAAAGTTAATAAAACAACGGTTACCTGTCAAATATGTGGAAAATTTGGTCATTCGGCAGTAAAGTGCTGGTATAGACATGATGAGCAATATAATACTGAACAAGTTAACAATGCCCTGTTTACGCCATCATCAAAGACAGATATCACAGAATGGTATTTAGATAGTGGAGCGTCCAGTCATCTAACTTCGGATTCAAGTCAGATACAGAATGCTCAAACGTATACAGGACAAAATCAAGTCACAGTTGGAAATGGACAACAACTTTCAATAAAAAGCACAGGTAAAGGTCATCTAAACACCTCGACAGGTATACTTCAACTATCTAATATCAATCTAGTGCCAAATTTATCATTCAATTTACTGTCTGTGCATCGTCTCGCAAATGACAATAATTGTTTTGTTACCTTTACCGGTCATGGATATGAAATAAAGGATCAGAAGACATCCAAGATTTTACTCAAGGGACCATGCATTAATGGGATCTATCCCATACAAAACAGAAACATTCGAACTTCCCAGAACTCAAATCTTGCCCTTGTCTCCATTCAAAACGTTCCAGGCTTATGGCACAGAAGATTGGGTCATCCTTCGGCTCATATCTTAGCACATCTAGCTAACAGTCATAGTGATATAGCTATCACCAATAAAGAGTCTATGTGTAATGCCTGTAAAATGGCCAAAAGCCATAGACAACCTTCTTCTCTATCTCAAAGTAAAACATTTGTACCGTTTACTTTAGTACATTCAGATGTATGGGGACCGTCACCATACACTTCTACTCAAGGGTATAGATATTATGTAACCTTCATAGATGATACTTCAAAATATTCTTGGGTTTACCCTCTTGTTCAGAAATCTGATGTGATTTCTAAATTCCTTGAATTCATGAACATGGTTGAATGCCAATTCAATAAGAAAATTCGCACTCTACGAAGTGACGGGGGAGGAGAATTTATAAATAATAAACTTCTTACAGTGTTGAAAAGTAAAGGGATAGCTCATCAATACACTTGTCCATATTCTCCCTCACAAAATGGTGTTGCCGAGAGAAAACATAGACATCTATTGGAAACGACTCGTGCACTTCTCATTGAAGCTGCCATTCCTTCACATTTATGGGTGGATACTCTCTTAACTGCCAATTACCTTATCAATAGATTGCCATCTCCAAATACTTCAAATAAATCTCCATATGAATTGCTATATGGAAACAGGCCTAGTTACAGGCTTTTAAGAATTTTTAAAAGCCTCTGTTATCCATGGCTTAAGCCATATGCCCTTAATAAACTATCTCCGTTATCTCAACAATGTGTTTTCATTGGATATGCAACTTCTCAAAAAGGTTACAGGTGTTATGATCCTAACACCAATAAAATTTACACATCTCGGAATGTTGTTTTCAATGAAGCAATTCATCCATTCAAACAGAGATCAAGATTTGAAGGTAACAAGCCAGCTCAACTGACAGATATACCTCCATTGCTGTTAGTTCCTACAGCAAATTTGCTAAAGAATAACAATGCAAGTACACGGAATCAGATCAGAACAGAAAATAATACAGAAGCTGGAATACCTCAATCAGATTTTTCAACTCCACCAAATGATCAACCTGAGGCTGCTGAATCAGGAAATAAGACACCAGAAAACAAGATGTCTGAAAATGTTCCAGCAAATAAACAGATAACACAAAAATCAGATTCCATACATCCTATGATTACTAGGTTCAAAAGTGGTCATACCAAGCCTAAACAAATATGGAACCTGAATCATATGATACATGAAGCTGAACCAACTAATTTCCATCAAGCAGTAAAGGGAGAACATTGGAGACAAGCAATGTCCAAGGAATTTCAAGCGCTTCAATCCCAAGGTACGTGGGAATTAGTTCAACCTTTACAGAATATGAATATTCTAGATTGCAAATGGATGTACCGAACAAAGATGAAATTTGATGGCACTATAGCCAGGTACAAAGCTAGATTAGTGGCCAAAGGATTTCATCAAGAATATGGACTGGATTATACTGAAACGTTTAGTCCAGTAGCCAAGATTACCACTATCCGAGTATTCATACTCATAGCATTGAATTCAAATTGGAACATCCATCAACTTGATGTTTCAAATGCATTTTTACATGGCAAATTATCCGAAGAAGTATATATGAAACAGCCAATGGGATTTCAAGATTCGGTCCATCCAAATCATGTATGCAAACTCAAGAAGGCGTTATATGGGCTTAAGCAATCTCCACGAGAATGGTATTCAACACTATCAACTCATATACAACAATTTGGATTCAAAATGAGCAATGCTGATCCGTCATTGTTCACATATCAAAGAGACAAAATCAGATTATATATGGTCATATATGTAGATGACATTTTATTGACAGGGAATTCCAAAGCAGAGATTGCAAAGCTATTGGAAAATTTACATAACAGATTTGATATGAGAGATCTTGGATCGTTAAATCAGTTTCTTGGTATACAAACAACAGTCACGAAGCATGGATTGATCTTACATCAAAAACAGTATGCGCAACAGATTCTAAATCGGGCAGGAATGCAAGAAACAAAAGCAGTTACAACACCGGCATCTACCAAAACCATTGTCAGCTCAAATTCTCAGGAACCTTATGCAGATGCTCAGAAGTACAGACAATTAATAGGAGCTTTACAGTATCTAACCTTAACAAGGCCAGATATACAGTTTGCCGTGAATCAGCTAAGCCAATTTATGCATACTCCACTAAATGCACATTATGAAAGCTTAAAGAGATTGTTACGGTATATTAAAGGCTCAACAGCCAAAGGTATTCCTTTATATCGCGAATCACTTACGTTAACTGGTTATGTAGATTCGGATTGGGCTACAAATTCACATGATAGAAAATCGATTACCGGTTACTGCTATTTCTTGGGTAAATCAATCATCTCATGGCAAGTCAAAAAGCAAACAACGGTTGCTAGATCATCAACCGAAGCTGAATACCGAGCACTAGCGACAGCATCAACTGAAGCAATTTGGTTAAGAAGATTACTTGAAGATTTTCATGTTCCACAAAAAGAACCAACGTTGGTATATTGTGATAATACATCGGCTATCGCCTTAGCCAATAACCCAGTATTTCATGCTCGCACAAAGCATATAGATGTAGATTGCCATTTCATTCGCAATTGCATTCAGAACAAGCAGCTTACAGTTCATCACATTTGCACAAATGACCAGATTGCGGACATATTTACAAAGCCATTGCCTATCATACGGTTCAGAATGTTGGCAACCAAACTGATCATGGATATTCCAAGCTCAGTTTGAGGGAGGATGTTAATTACTTGTACACGTGGCAACAGTTGTAATTCAATTTAGTATATTTTTGCAATTTATGAATTACCTGTAATGAAGCTTCTGGAATGTTTGTTCAAAACTTGATTTAGAAATCTATAAATAAGACACCTAGTCCAAGACGGAGGGTGAGCTTTTCCCGCTGATTACTTGTCTGAGCTTTTCTCTTGTTCTTGAATATCTCTTTTCTCATTTGTTATCAGGTATGTCATTTTTATAACATAAAATTTAAAAGGTTCATTATGGAAGAGTTTATATTAAAAACTACATTTATATATTTTTTTAAACTAGCTTTATACATAAATATGCATTTTACAATAATAGAAAAGGTAGGGTTGTCAATTCGGGTCGAATCCGAGCTGACTCGAATCTAAACAGGTCAACCCGAACCGGACCCATTTTTGCAAACGGGTCGAACATTTCAACCCGGACCCGACCCGCTCGGGTTGCCTGGTTGATCCGACCCGATCCGAGTGCGGCTGTGCGGGATCGCGAGCAGCAGCGGCAGAGTCCAAGTCGCGACTCGCGAGCGCGCCTGCGGAGCTGGTGCGGGCTGAACGAGGGATCCGCCGAGGTGCCTAGTGCGGGTTGCTCGTCTGGTCAGGCTGAACACGGGTTGCGGGACGCCGGGATCCGCCGAGCGGCCGAGGCGCTGAGTGCTGGCTGGTCCGGCTGGACGCGGTCACGCGAGATCCGCTGCTCCGCGGATGTGCGGGCTCGCCAGGATCTGCCGAGCGGCCAAGGCGCCGAGTGCTGGCTGGACGCAGTCACGCGGGATCCGTTGCTCCGCGGATGTGCGGGCTCGCCGGGCTGGACGCCTGGACGCGCTCGAGTTCGCGGGAGTCGGGACCTGACGCGGACGCGACCAGACGAGCTGGCCTGACGAGACGCGAGCTGAGCAGCGGGTTTGTGAAACGGGTCAATTCGGGTTGACCCGCGTGCTGTCGGGTCAACCCGAACCCGACATGTTTTCAAACGGGACAAAAATCTGAACCTGGATCAGACCCGTTTCGCAAACGGGTTGACCCAAACCCAAATTTTTCCGGGTCGGGTTTTGGGTAGGGTCAAAAGTTGACACAAAGGGGGATAATTATTGGCTGTTGACGGTGTGGAAATTAGTTACTAGTTGATTCCTGTGGCGATGAAATCATGAAAAATATGATGATAGAATTTATATTTGATTTTGAAATATATAAGATTTTATGTTCGTGAACAAAAATTTTAAGAAATGGGAAGAGTTTTTATTCTCTATTAAAAAATGAAATGAAATTTGTTCTTTTCACACATGTAACGTGTTGCGTCGAAAAATTCATTAATGAAATTTTTTTTCCCCATTTTTATTAGAATGGCAAGAGATTTAAATTTTTTTTTATAGAAAAGAGGTAAATTATTATGTGCGGACACCGGACGCAAGCTTGTGTCTGTATTGTTACGCTTTTTCTGTGTTTTTGATATATTTTTGCAAAATGACAGCTAATACACACTTTTAATTGCATATTAGCTGCCCTATTGCTGAGTATTTGTAAAAATACAGCAAAAGCACAACAAAAGCACATCAAATATTTTACTCATTGAGTATTTGATGTCTTTTTGCTGTGCTTTTTAAAATACTTAGTAAAAGGGCAGCAAAAGGGCAGTTAATATGCAATTAAAATTGTATATTAACTGTCCTTTTACAAAAATACGTCAAAGACGTAGTAAAAGCACAACAATCCAGACGTGCTTGCGTCTGGTGTCCACACAGAATAATTTGTCGTGGACTTGTGAGTCGAGTCAGGTATTTGTTTAATTAAATTAAAGCTTGTTTAGTTTTTACTTAGCTCGAGATCGACCCAAGCTCATTTTCTAAGCTCGAGCTCGACTCATTAAAAATTTATAGGCTCGAGCTCGACTTAATTTCTCTAGTTTGACTCGAATATTAAGCTCGATTTCTTAGTTTTTAATTAAAATTTTCAATTTTTTAGAAATTGTTTTATTTTAATATGGAATCATTAAAAAATTTTTAATGTATATTATAGAATGCTTATATAAATTAGTTTTTAAAAATATTTTAAGTTAATCAAGTGGTTTTCCAAGTTGTCATCAAGCCTGAGCTTGAGCATAGACTCTAACTCATGATTGTTGGAGAGATGAGGAGTAAACACAACAATGACGAAACGAGCAAGAAAGTAAAAGCAACGAAAAAGTAAGGAGCACTAGAATTTACGTGGAAAAACCCAAAATGGAAAAAAATCACGAAGCCACGCCAAACAAGAAATCCACTATGAAAACTGGGATAAATAAACACAGATCTTTCTTCTCTCCTACACTCTCTTTTCTTCTCTTCTCACATATATCGTTCTCAATGTCTACTTACTCAAAATATAAGAGAAAACTAAGTAAAATAGCCTCAAGGGAAGCAACCCTTTAGAAAAACGAGAAAAAAAATTGTCTAGCATGTCTTGCAGTGCTGCAGCGCCAGTTTGGGGCACTGCGGCTCTTTACTCTTTGTCGTTCAGCATTGCGGCGCTCGGGAACACAACGCTGGGGCGTTGTATGGGAAAAAAAATTTGGGTGCAAAGCAAGAGGTAACCCCCTGCAACCCCAAAACAAACAACACAAGCTTTGAGGTCCGAGACAATAGAATAATCAGATTGATCAACACAATCAGATTCCACATATAATTAACAGAGACTCAATAAACTCAACTCATGAGCTTGTTAATAAGTCGAGCTTGACCAGCTCAACTCACCTACACCCCAAAGCGGGAATTATTACAATGATCCTATAAAATTTTTCTTATTTTCATAAAAGCTGAATCGAGAGTTTTTAATGAAAAATGTTGTATTTGTTAACATTCATGAGTAAACTCGATTTTCAATTGAGAGAGAGCGGGAGAGAGTAATTGTATTTGTGGTTTCCTCAATTCAATCAAAGCAATTAAATAAATCCTAGAAGAAATAAATTATTTTGATCGTTTCTGCAGTTCTCATAACAATAAATTACATAGATGAAGATTACTTTAAACACCCCAAAAAACTAACATATTTTCAAAAAAAAACTTATACTATATTATTTGCAAGTAGAGTTCAGTATGCGCAAAATGATGGCCCGCATAATATTTTATTTATGTTAGGCAAATAGTGCAAGCCATACAGTGGAATCAAATCAAACAAATTTGTTTTTTCAATTATAAAAAAATAATGGTCCATCAATAATAAATGAAAAACGCATTGCCTACAAAGTTCATATAAATAAATAAATAATGAGAGATTTATATACATATCACTTTATATCATGTTATTTACGCATCTAACATCTAAAATTTTAATATTTCACATCAGCCACCCGTAGGTTAAATATATGTGCAATATTTATGGAAATAAAATTTTAAGTATTAGATATATAAATATCATGATATAAAATGATATGTACATCAATCTCCAATAAATAAATGGTCCTAATTAAACTAGAATATAAGAATCGGTAACAAAGTTGATTATCCTGCTTAACATCCACTAAGAACAAAATACTTGACTCATAGAGAGAAGCCAAAATGAATCGTTTCAGTCAGAGTCTTCTTCTTCGGATGAGAGGAACTGCAATTTGCAAGGATCTTTAAGCTTCAAACGGCTCATCTCTCTTAGCAGAAATGAACAGTAGCCGTTATAGCTGATCGGATTGACGTTGAGATTGAAGCGCAATCCAAACAAGAAATCAACCTCCAATTCTTTCATCTCAGAAACACTAATCCCTCCCACATAAGCAAAGTGTGCGTTCCCATTGCATCTATTATCCAACACAATCAAACAGATTGATAGTTAATACTTCAACCAAAAAATAGCTAAAAAATCAAATAGCAAAGCCTTCCCTCTTAATTTTAAGCTTTTATAGCAGTCGCAGAGAACTAGTTCTACAGCTTAATTTATTTCAAATGATGAGAAATTGCTATATCAGATGTCATGTTCTTAAATTGAAAAAAAATAATGGTGATTTTTTGTTCATATATTTATGCATGGTAAAAGTAAAGGAAAGCAGAAGGCAAACCTTTCATCCATGAATTTGACACAAGTGATGATGGCTGTGATGAGAAAGCGATGAACATTGAAGAAATCTAATCTGATAGAGGGATTGAAATAAAGGAACCGGTCTAAGTAGATGAAGGCGATTACATAGCAACAGGTACTGCAATCAGTGTTAAAATAAATGTGTTCGAGATATCTGCGAATGGAGATCGTCGGTATGACTAAGCCAGAGAAGGCCTTCGCCGCTGATGGAGGGTGGCGCCGATATTGCTGAGATACCGTGTGCTCATCGTTTTGGTTTGTTGTGCGTTTGAGGAGAGCCGAGAGGATATTTATTACGAGAGGAATGTTCTTCTTTTGCTCTACCTCTGCCAGTGTTTGCACCATTGCTGAATCTGTATAGTTCTTCTTCTAGTGGATGGAGGTGCAGAGAAAATGAGAAAACAGTCGTCATCGTCGTCGTCAATAATTGTTCAGATGTATTTCTTCTTAGGCACTTTGTAAGCGAAGCATCGATATTGAGAAACATTGAACGAGACAAAGAAGGCCTTGGGGCTGAGGATCTGATTGATATCGTCCTTTTTATTGAGCAAATCCTCACCCTTCAAATATATATATATATATTAAATATTTACAGGGGGTATTTTAAAATATTTTAGATAATGTGAGTATTTTGTTCCCCTTAAAAATCATTTTTGTCTTAATTTTATCAATCCTAAGCTCTTTACTATTCGGGTTCTCCTGGAAATCTGTTTAGCCAGGTTCCTCAGCTTCAACGATTTTTATGGGAGGACATTGAACGATCCCAATATTACCGACCACATATTCTATGACTGGATTTCGCTTATGCGAGCAGCGTGAGAATAGGAACTGTTAATGGCTTTTTTTAAAAAGAAATATTCAAAGTTGCATACTGGATCATTTCTCATTTCTTTTTTTTATAAAAAATATATTTGTTTAAGTAATATATAAGTAATTAAAAATAAAAACTATTAAAAATTTTATTTTTTATATTAATTTATTATTTGATTTTGTAGTTTGGTAGTGACTTCTCATGTTCTGGCCACTTAATAATATGTATATTTAAAATTAGAAAACTATATTAGACAAATAGTGGCTAAAAATAGTACACTAACTTATATGTCGCAATCTAATTTTAAATAATTCAAAATCAAAATTAATTCATCTGAAAAATACAATGAAGCGGGTTGGTTCCTCGTTAGAAAAAAAGAAAAAAAAAACCAACGAATTAATATATAATAACAAGTTTCCTAAAAAAAAGAAACGGATTTGGAAAGATTTTCTTTCCAAAAAAAAAAAATCCTGGACCACCCAATTAATTATTAATATTGTTTAAAGTCGGCACCCCCTAAACTATATAATTAAGGCCAATGTCAGCTGTTGCACCACCCTCATTTTTCAATCCAAAAATGCCTAATTTCGTAAGGAGAGTGGACGTCCGAAACTTCAATTTAGAATACGATTTCTTCATCTCTGTTTCCCGGCGATGGTCCGACGCCGTGGTGTTTCTAGACACAGAATTCCCCGGCAGCATCTACACCTCCGCCAAACCTCACTATGTTCTTTCCCCGGCCGAGCGCTACGCCCTGCTTAAAGCCAACGTTGAAGATATTCAACCCATCCAGGTCGGCATCACCATCTGCTACATTGGACGCTACAGCATCACCTGGCAATTCGATCTATGCGATTTCGATATTAGCCGGGACCGTCACGTTCCCGAATCCATCGCCCTTCTCGAATCTTCCGGCCTCAACCTCAAGCACATTCGGCGTTTCGGTGTGCCATTCGTATGGCTCGCTCGGTTGTTGATCAACGCTGGATTGATAGGTCTTGGATCCAAAGCCCAATGGGTGGTGTTTCAGGGAGGATATGATATCGCTATTTTGCTGAAGGGGGTGTGGCAGTGGATGAGGCCGTGCATGAAGATGATGAAGGCTATTCTACCTGCTACACTGGAAAGCTTCTTGGCGTATGCGAGATTAATTTTCTGTGGCGGAATCTATGATATCAAGTGTTTGATGCGGGTCTGCGGTCTCCATGGTGGATTGGAGCGTCTGGCGAAGCAGTTGATGGTCGAGCGTGAGGTAGGGAAGGCGCACCAGGCGGGCTCTGATAGCCTTCTTATCTGTCATGTCTTCTACAGGATGATAGCGCTCTACTTCTCATCCAAGGATGGGCGAAAGGCTCAGTACTTAGCATGTCGGGGGCTGCTGCATGGCTTTGAATATTAGGCCGCTTCTTATTGCGATCCTCCGGCCATCCGCCATTCTCTTGCTTCCACGCTCGCTCCACCCATCGATCAATCACTTGCTTCGCTCGCCCCGGCTCCTTCTCCCTCCCAGCCAATCGCTCCGCCGCCGCTTCCCGCATCTCACGCAACCTCGCCGCCTTCCGCGTCCACTACGCCCTCCTCCTTTGGTTCTCCCTTCTCATCTTCCTTTGCCCCTCCCACCGCACCACGATGCTCTTCCTCTTGTTCATCGCCGTCCTCCTCCGTATCTTCCCTAACTCCGCCCTCCTCCACCTCATCCTCGTCCCCCGCATCGTTGCGGGGATCTTTGTCGTATTCGTAATGGAGAAAAGGTTTGTCTTTGGTGTTCGTACATGTTTTCCATTTCCTTTAAGAAGGTGGTTAGAAATTAGAATGCTTGCAGGTTAAGGCAGATCGGTAGCTCATGGAAAGAATGCCATGGCCTTTGCTGTAATTGTTAAGGTCTGTTAGGTAGTTGAATGCTTATGAATTGAGTCCATTTAGCAATATATGTTGTGGATATAAATTTTATGTTTTTTTTTATCAGAATGCTGAGCTGAGAATTATTTGTTTGGGTTTTCTTTAGGAGATAGCTGATAAATTTGGGATGAACTTGTGGATTGTGGATGATTTAATGATTGTAATTAGCTTGTTTTAAATGTTTGATAGTGATTTTACTAATGGTTCGCCATCTAAGGAAAGTATATGGCAGATTTAGATGGTTTCTACAAATGGTTGTTTTTTGTTGTTCTGTGTTATTGTTGCTGCTTTGAAGGGCTTGAATGTGATTTATTTTGCTTTTAAATCCTCTTTGCAGAAGCGAAATTATTAAGTGCAGAGTCCCGCACTCCGAACGTAGCTTCCATCCGGACTCCGCACGTGATAATTTCTCCTTGCTGAAAGAGGGATAAATCAAGGCAATGATGCTCATGAATAGAAAAAATTATTTTGTGCGAACATGGACGGCGTCTGGAGACCAACCAGAATGCGCCACGTAACTTTTTTGGTTGGTACCAGTACTCGGTACCGCTGTGTACCGGGTGAAGTGGCGTGTTCTGGTTAGTCTCCAGATCGTCCGGTGTCCGCACAGAATAATTTCTCCATGAATAGGGGTAGAGCAAGGAATTTTTCTATGCATGAGATATATGGGGATTTTAAGAAAACTCTTAATTTTTCTCGTTCCAATTTCGGCTTAAAATTGGTGGTTAATGGTTATAATTTATTTTATTATAATTTTAATATTATATATTGAGAAAAAGTTTGTAATTAAGAGTATTACTTAACAATTTTTTCATCAAGTCTTTATTTTGAAATATTTCATTTTAAAACTATGTAAAAATACACAATTATTTAATTAAGTAGGGGGTAAAATGACATTAGCCTTGCTTGAGTCATCTTTTTAGCTTAAATTTAAGCTCACTTTTCACTAATTTTGAGTCAAAACCATATCGTCTGAGAATTTTTTTATGAGAGTGAATGATAAACAACTAGCGAGAAAGAAAGAAACAAAGTATAATTTATAAGGTTTTTAATTTTTTAATCGAACCTTGAATTTTAATATTTTTAGCAATTATATGATCCATCTTATTTTGATGATTTTAAAAATAAATGACCCGCTGTAGTTTGCACATTACATCCATTCTATATGCGGTTAAGAACGAATTAAGGCTTCGTTTGAGACGGCTTTTTTATTGTTTTTTAAAACGGAGTTATAGTACAAAAATAAAAAAATTTGTACTAAAACTCCGTTTTAGAAAGCAGTAAAAAAGCCGTCCCAAACGAAGCCTAAGGATCATAGCATGGTTGAGCACTTGAGCATATATTTCGCTCAGAATATCACGGCGATTCAGCTATGCTTCACTTGATTCTTAGGCTTAGTTTGGGATGACTTTATTCCCACACGTGTAACTTGTTGCGTTGAAAAATTCATTAATGAAATTTCTTTTTTTTTCCCCATTTTTATTAGAAAAGGAGTGGGAATAGTGGTGTGGACTTGTGAGTCGAGTCAGGTATTTGTTTAATTAAATTAAAGCTTGTTAAAGCTTGCTTAGTTTTTACTTAACTCGAGCTCGACCCAAGTTCACTTATGAAACTCGAGCTCGACTTGTTAAAAATTTATAGGCTTGAGCTCGACTTTATAGCTCTAGTTTGACTCGAATGTTAAGCTCGATTTCTTAATTTTAAATTAAAATTTTCAATTCTTTTAGATATTTTTTTATTTTAATATGTAAAAAATAATTTTTTAAAAAAATAAATTATAAAATGCTTATATAAATTAGTTTTTAAAAGTATTTTAAGTTAATGAAGTGGTTTGCCAAGTTGACCTCAAGCTTGACTCTAACTCATGATTGTTGGAGAGATGAGTAAACACAACAATGACGAAACGAGCAAGTAAAAGCAACGAAAAAGGAAAGAACACTAGGATTTACGTGGAAAAACTCAAATTAGAAATAAAAAAATCACGAAGCCACATCAAACAAGAAATCCACTATGAAAACTGGGAGAAATAAGTTCAAATCTCTCTTCTCTCTCACTCTCTCCTTGCTTGTCTTCTCACATACATCGTTCTCAATGTCTACTTACTCAAAATATAAGAGAAAACCAAGCAAAATAGCCTCAAGAGACGCAACCCTTTAGAAAAACTAGAAAAAGTTGTCCAGTCTATCTTGTAGTGCGACAACGCCAGTTTGGGGCACTGCGGCACTTTACTCTTTGTCGTTCAGTGTTGGGGTGCTCGGGAACACAACGTTGGGGCGTTGTATGGAAGAAACAAATTTTGTATGCAAACCAGGAGGTAACCCCCCTGCAACCCCCAGCAAACACGGCAAGCTTTGAGGTCTGAGACAATAGAATAATCAGATTGATCAACACAACCATATTCCACATATAATCAGCATTGACTCAATAAACTCGACTCATGAGTTTGTTAATAAGTCGAGCTCGAACCGGCTCAGCTCACCTACACCCTAAAGTGGGAATTATTACAATGATCCTATAAAAGTTTTCTTATTTTCATACAAGTTGGATCGAGAGTTTTTAATGAAAAATGATGTATTTGTTGACATTCATAAGTAATACATTATTAAAAAATTATCTTGATCGAGCACGAATCTCGATGCAAAATCAAGTTGGAAACTTCCAAAATTAAAATTGGGACCATCCAAACTCCTATTTTAGCAAACTTACAGTCGAACTGAACGTCTCTGAAATAAGAACCCAACGACACCAAATTCGACTCAATCCGAGCCCAAATAAGTTCAAATCAAGGACTCGAAGCGCTGTTGGAAGGTTCGAACCACAATTTGGGTTAGCAAACGGTTTCCAAACATGACGTGCTTATAGTCGAATCGAGCGTCTCGACGAGACAAATTCAACGAGCCCAAGATCATTGAATTCCTACATTACTTAGACATTCAAATGTCCATCAAACAACGGAGGACGGAAGGACTAGAGTCGGTGCGCAACAGAGGTCTTAAAGATTGTTGTTTGGCGACGCAAACAGCATGGCTCAAGTGAGATTATACTTGCTAAGGGGACTGCAAAAACCATGGGTCCATTCGGTGTTACTGTCATCTGCCTTGTCTTTACTATGTTGTGTTGTATTGTTTTTACAATGTTGTGATTGTATGATTAATCATTTTAAATTTATTTTCTGAAGTATTGTCAGAGTTGTGGTTGGTAGCTTAGTAATTTTGTTTTTCGTTGCTGTACTCGTTTTCATACGTAAAAGTTTATTGAATGGTTGGAATGAATCCTAACTAAAATTCATAAAGTATTTTTTGGGTTGCTACTATTGTAAGCAAACTGATTTTCAACTTTCATAACACATGAAACTATATTGTTTTTGAAGGAAGCAAACGCAAGCACCATAAAGCTATGTCAAACAGAGCCTAAGGACATCTACAACTGAATGTCATTTGAATGTTTATAGTTTGTGCGAGCCTTTAACCGAGCAGCATTCTAAAAGATATTTTTATATTTTGAACAGTTCGATGCTAATATTAATGTTGCAATGTTCATGAACATTTTTTTTTTTAAGAAAAAAAAAAGATGGAGAAAGAATATACACATTTTTTTTTTGTTAGAAGTAGAATTTGGTTGGAGAAAAACTACTATTTGATATATCCTTTAATGTATTTTGAAGGGGAAAATAAGTTTTTCTGTTAAATTTATCTCTTCAAGAAAGGTATTAATTGTTAAAAAGTGTTTTAAGTACAATTTCATTAAGAAATATTTTCATACATTCAAAGCCAAAGGTATGTCATTTTTATAACATAAAATTTAAAAGGTTCATTATGGAAGAGTTTATACTAAAAACTACATTTATATATTTTTTTAAACTAGCTTTATACATAAATATGCATTTTACAATAATAGAAAAGGTAGGGGTGTCAATTCGGGTCGAATCCGAGCTGACTCGGATCTAAACAGGTCAACCCGAACCCGACCCATTTTTGCAAACGGGTCGAACATTTCAACCCGGACCCGACCCACTCGGGTTGCCGGGTTGACTCGACCCGATCCGAGTGCGGCTGTGCGGGATCGCGAGCAGCAGCGGCGGAGTCCAAGTCGCGACTCGCGAGCGCGCCTGCGGAGTTGGTGCGGGCTGAATGAGGGATCCGCCGAGGTGCCGAGTGCGGGTTGGTCGCCTGGTCAGGCTGAACACGGGTCGCGGGATGCCGGGATCCGCCGAGCGGCCGAGGCGCCGAGTGCTGGCTGGTCCGGCTTGACGCGGTCACGCGGGATCCGCTGCTCCGCGGATGTGCGGGCTCGCCAGGATCTGCCGAGCGGCCAAGGCGCCGAGTGCTGGCTGGACGCAATCACGCGGGATCCGCTGCTCCTCGGATGTGCGGGCTCGCCGGGCTGGACGCCTGGACGCGCGCGAGTTCGCGGGAGTCGGGACCTGATGCGGACACGACCTGATGAGCTGGCGTGACGAGATGCGAGCTGAGCAGCGGGTTTGTGAAACGAATCAATTAAGGTTGACCCGCCGGTTGTCAGGTCAACCCGAACCCGACATGTTTTCAAACGGGACAAAAATCTGAACCCGGATCCGACCCGTTTCGCAAATGGGTTGACCCAAACCCAAATTTTTTCGGGCCGGGTCCGGGTCGGGTTTCGGGTAGGGCCAAAAGTTGACACAAAGGGGGATAATTATTGGCTGTTGACTGTGTGGAAATTAGTTACTAGTTGATTCCTGTGGCGATGAAATGATGAAAAATATGATGATAGAAGTTATATTTGATTTTGAAATATATAAGATTTTATGCTCGTGAACAAAAATTTTAAGAAATGGGAAGAGTTTTTACTCTGTATTAAAAAATGAAATGAAATTTGTTCTTTTCACACATGTAACGTGTTGCGTCGAAAAATTCATTAATGAAATTTCTTTTTTTTCCCCATTTTTATTAGAATGGCAAGAGATTTAAATTTTCTTTTATAGAAAAGAGGTAAATTATTATGTGCCGACACCGGACGCAAGCTTGTGTCCGTACTGTTACGCTTTTACTATGCTTTGATATATTTTTGCAAAATGACAGCCAGGGGCGGATCCCAGGCAACGTGAGGGTGGGCAAATGCCCACCCTGAAAAAAATAATTTATTTAACAGAGGGGCTTTTTGGGGTTTTTGCCCCTCCTCAAAACAAATTGTTAAGCCCTAAAAGGACGCTTTGCCCATCCCGCACGGCCGCACATCAGCTTGTTCGTAGGAGCGCCAGGAGGTCTTCGACACACGACACTCCGACTCGTCGCCTTCGCAGAAAATCTCCTCTCGTTCCGTCGTTCGCAGTCGCAGGTTCGGGAATCATTCGCAAATCGCAAGGGTTGCCTCGGCTTCGCTAGTTCGCTGCCACAGCCTTCGCTAGTTCGCTGTTTCCCATCGCAAACCTCACAGTTTTTGGTTTGCCGATTCGCAGCCCCTTTCCGAGTTTCCGGCATTATTGAAGGTAAAATCCAAGAAACTAGTTACTTCTTGCTCTATTTCTTGCTTGATGCTTCTCTTGTTTTCCTTATCTGCATATTGATTTTGTTTCTCTTTTTTTAATTTTCTGCATATTGAAAAAGTTTTGATTTCAGTTGGTTAATTTAATTTGAATATGCAGATAATTTAATTTCAGTAGGTTAATTTAGTTTCAATATGCAGATAATTTAATTTCAGTAGTCTTATCATCTTTACTGAGCCATCTTCAAGCTTTGATTATGCGTTTGATGTTTAGTATTTTTACCAATTTTTATGGTTGTTAATCGAAGACTTTATCAACCTACTTATTGTTTTTTGTATTTACATTTCAGTAGGTTAATTTAATTTTTATTATGCTTAGTTATTCGTTCATGGATCGATATTTGAAAAGGAAGGAACGTGTTGAGGTCGACATTGATAATCTTCCTATTGATCCTGGGCTTCGACCTTCTATATGGAATTATGATGTGAATGATAGGGATAGAATTCGGCGAGCATATTTGGTGAAAGGACCTTATCAGCCAAAAAATCATAACTTCCCGCAAACAATAATAGGAAATGTAGCTCGAAGGTTTAATTCTAAATGGTTTGAAGAATATCCAAGCTGGCTAGAGTATAGTGTACTCAAAGATGCTGCATTTTGTTTATATTGTTACTTATTCAAACCTCAGGAGCAGACGAATATAAGTTAGGGTGGTGGTGATTCTTTTGTTGGTGAAGGTTTTAAGAATTGGAAGAGGAAAGAAAAGTTATTAGCTCATGTCGGGGAACATAATAGTGCTCACAACAAAGCAAGACGGAAAAGTGAAGATTTAATAAATCTTAAATTACAGAGTGTTCCTACTTTATGGCTCAGTAAAGATGATAAGAATAAAAAAGAATACCGGATCCTATTGTCTGCTGCCGTTGACTGTGTTAGATTTCTTCTAAAGCAAGGTTTGTCATTCCGTGGCCATGATGAGGCATCTGATTCAAATAATAAAGGGAACTATTTAGAATTATTTCACTTTCTTGCTAACCACAATGAAGAAATCAAGAAGGTTAGTTTTGAAAATGCAAGTGCAAAATTGAAGTTAATTTCACCCAAAGTTCAGAAGGAAATTTGTTGTGCCGCGTCGTTTGAAACATTGGCTTCTATCATAAATGATATTGGAAATTCTTATTTTTCCATTCTTATGGAGCTTCTTGTAAGAGATCAGATACTATGAAAGCAATTCAGCATGAAAAAATTCTTTCACATCTAAAAGCTTGCAATCTAATAAGCGGCAGAGGTTTAAATCAAGAGACTAATTTACAAAGGTCCAGTGATACACGATGGAGTTCACATTTTCAGACTTTAATTAGTCTTATGAAAATGTATGCTTCAGTAATCGAGGTGCTCGAGATCATTAAAGAAGAAGGGGTAAATGATCAACAATCAGTTGAAGCAGGCACTTTGATTGATGTGATGGAGTCATTTGATTTCATTTTCACAATGCATTTGATGATTGATATCTTGGGAATTACGAATGAGTTATCACAATCACTACAAAGAAAAGATCAGGACATTAAAAATGCAATGAAATTGGTGCAAATATCTAAACATCGACTACAGGTACTAAGGGAGAGTGGATGGACTGTTCTATTAGATGAAGTTTCTCATTTTTGTAGTGTTTTTGAAGTTACAGTTCCGAAGATGAATGAAACATACAAAACACGTCGTCGAACAGTACGAAGAGGTGAAGAAATAACAAACTTACATCATTATCGTGTTGAGCTATTCTATACTGTAGTTGACATGCAACTTCAAGAGATAAATAATCATTTTTCTGAATCTAGCACTGAATTGCTTCTTTGTGTGGCATGCTTAAATCCAACTGATACCTTCCAAGCTTATGATGAGAGGAAATTGATACGTTTAGCTGAGTTATATCCAAATGATTTTTCTACATTTGATCTTGTGGCTCTTAAAAGTCAATTATCAACTTATATTATTGATATGCGTACCAGTGCTGAGTTCTCCTCTCTAAACAGTATTGTCGATCTTTCAAAGCAAATTGTTAAGTTCAAGAAGGATGATGTGTATCCGCTGGTTTATAGACTCATAATTTTAGCATTGACTTTACCAGTTGCTACCGTTACAGTGGAAAGAGCATTTTCTGCAATGAAGATTGTAAAACATCGACTACGTAGTAGGATGGGTGATGATTGGCTCAACGACTGTCTGGTGCCTTATATTGAAAATGATGTATTTGATTTAATTCCTAATGAAGTTATAATGCAACATTATCAGAAAATGCAAAATAGATTATTAAGCTTGTAATAATTTTTAATTTATCAATCATAATTATTTTGCTTTGAATTATGTTCTTTTTTTTATATAAATATTAATATATAATATATTCATAAGCAAAATTTGTCCACCCTGAAATAAAAGGCTGGTTCCGCCCCTGATGACAGCTAATACACACTTTTAATTGCATATTAGCTGCCCTATTGCTGAGTATTTGTAAAAATACAGCAAAAGCACAACAAAAACACATCAAATATTTTACTCATTGAGTATTTGATGTCTTTTTGCTGCGCTTTTTAAAATACTTAGTAAAAGGGCAGCAAAAGGGCAGTTAATATGCAATTAAAATTGTGTATTAACTGCCCTTTTACAAAAATACGTCAAAGACGCAGTAAAAGCACAACAATCCAGACGCAAGTTTGCGTCCGGTGTCCACACAGAATAATTTGTCGTGGACTTGTGAGTCGAGTCAGGTATTTGTTTAATTAAATTAAAGCTTGTTTAGTTTTTACTTAGCTCGAGATCGACCCAAGATCATTTACTAAGCTCGAGCTCGACTCGTTAAAAATTTATAGGCTCGAGCTCGACTTAATTTCTCTAGTTTGACTCGAATATTAAGCTCGATTTCTTAGTTTTTAATTAAAATTTTCAATTTTTTAGAAATTGTTTTATTTTAATATGGAATCATTAAAAATTTTTTAATGTATATTATAGAATGCTTATATAAATTAGTTTTTAAAAATATTTTAAGTTAATCAGGTGGTTTTCCAAGTTGTCATCAAGCCTGAGCTTGAGCATAGACTCTAACTCATGATTGTTGGAGAGATGAGGAGTGAACACAACAATGACGAAACGAGCAAGAAAGTAAAAGCAACGAAAAAGTAAGGAGCACTAGAATTTACGTGGAAAAACCCAAAATGGAAAAAAAAATCACGAAGCCACGCCAAACAAGAAATCCACTATGAAAACTGGGATAAATAAACACAGATCTTTCTTCTCTCCCACATTCTCTTTTCTTCTCTTCTCACATATATCGTTCTCAATGTCTACTTACTCAAAATATAAGAGAAAACTAAGTAAAATAGCCTCAAGGGAAGCAACCCTTTAGAAAAACGAGAAAAAAAATTGTCTAGCATGTCTTGCAGTGCTGCAGCGCCAGTTTGGGGCACTGCGGCTCTTTACTCTTTGTCGTTCAGCGTTGCGGCGCTCGGGAACACAACGCTGGGGCGTTGTATGGGAAAAAATTTTTGGGTGCAAAGCAAGAGGTAACCCCCTGCAATGTAAGCACAGCAATGTAAACATATCCCACATCAGCTAATTGTATTTACCTCTGTCCAAAGCCTATAAATACTTCTGTAATCAGTTTCTAAATTGAATAAGATAATTTCATTTTTCTGCTCTTACTCTGCTTCACGTCTTCCCTCTGTGCTCCTTCTTCCTCTCCAACTACTCTATCATGGTATCAAGAAGCTAGATGGGGGATCAAGATTCTTCATCATCTCTTCCTCCTGCATCCACAATGGCGAACACCACGGCTACCGCAGAACTTGTTCTTCCGCCAACGCTCAAATTCATCATCTCAAATATCAAGAACTTACTTCCGTATACTCTCACCTCCGACAATTATGCTTTATGGCGATCGCAAATTTTTCAGCATATCTCGGCTAACGGGTACGCTGCTCATCTCTCCGGCACCACCACCCCTCCGCCCGATCAAAATTCAGTCGAGTACGCTCAATGGCGTCTCATTGACAGCAACATCGTCTCGGCCTTATTCTCGACGATTTCGCCTGCAATTCTTCCTTACGTCATCAACTACTCCACTGCCAATGAAGTCTGGAATGCTTTGGAAAAACGACTTCAATCCTCGAGTCGATCGCGCATCATACAACTCAAGAACGAATTGCATAACGTTCAAATGAATACCTCCACGATGCAGCAATACCTCGGAAACATCAAGAACATAGTCGACACCATCGCAGCTTCCGGCAGCTCCGTCGATCCGGAAGACATTATCCTTCACACCTTAAACGGTCTACCGGCCTGCTACAACTCCATCAAGACTTACATTCGGTCATCCTCTCTTCCGGCCGATCTTGACGAGCTTTACTCGCTCCTCTGCAGTGAAGAAATTCACGTCAATCAAGAATCCAAGAAAGATCAAAATCAGGCTTCCGCAGCCCTCTACATCAACAATTCCAATCAAAATCGTTCCAAGAACACGAAAAAGAACTACAAGTCTCGACCTAATTCGAACAGAAACCTTCCCGGCTCCGATCAATCAAACACCCAGCAGAATTCCTCTGGCTCTCGACCAATCTGCCAAATTTGTACTAAAATCGGCCACTCTGCTTTCAACTGCTGGCACCGAACCAATCTCAACTACACCCCGCCGAACTCCTCTAACCCGCGTGCTCTTCTTGCTCATCCAAATCAAGATTCGACACAAAGCTGGGTTCTGGATTCGGGTGCAACTAACCACATGACGGCCGACAATACCTCCATTCAAAACCCCTCGATCTATACTGGGCATGACTCTGTCTCGACAGCCAGTGGATCCATCATTCCGATCCAACATTTTGGTCAAGGCTTGCTCCCTCTGCCAAATACACCTCGTAAGCTTCGTCTCTATCATCTTCTTCATGTTCCCGATTTGACTCACAATTTACTTTCCGTATCTAAGTTAACTCGAGACAATTCGGTCTCGATCACCTTTGATTCTAATGGCTTTGAAATTAAGGATGTTCAGGATCAACAGCTCCTTCTTCGTGGTCACCTGCATAACGGTATCTACCAACTTCAGGTAGAACCGGACCTCGGACAGCAAGCCTTTCACACGAGGTTCAAATCTCCGGCGATATGGCATGCTCGACTCGGTCATCCGAATAACAAGATTCTGAATAACATTGGATCTAGCACTACCGGCATTCCTCATATTACTTCAGATTTTCTTTGTCAATCGTGTTGTATGGCGAAAAGCCACAAATTAAAATTTTCTAATAGCAAATCTGTAACCTCGCATCCTTTTGAACTCATTCACTCGGATGTTTGGGGACCTATGTCGTCTTCTTCTAATACATTTCGCTTTTACGTTATCTTTATTGATGACTTTACTCGCTTTAGCTGGATCTATTTCTTGCATAATAAGAGCGATACCTTTAACTGCTTTAAAAATCTTTTAGCTATGATTCAAACTCAGTTCTCAGTCACTCCAAAGGTGTTTCGATCAGATGGCGGCGGAGAATTCACAAGCAATGAATTCAAAGACTTCCTCACCAAACTCGGTATCCTTCACCAGTTAAGCTGTCCTCACACACCGGAACAAAACGGCTTAGCCGAACGCAAGCACCGCCACTTACTGGATCTCACCCGCACACTTCTCCACGCAGCCGGTCTCCCAAATACCTTCTGGACTGATGCCGTTTCAACGGCTAATTACTTAATCAATTGCCTACCTTCCAAGGCGCTCCACCTTCAGTCCCCGTATTACAAACTCTACAACAAACCTCCAGCTTACGATCACTTAAGAACTTTCGGTTGTCTCTGTTACCCGTGGCTCCAACCCTACACCACGAACAAATTGGAAACAAGATCCCAATCTTGCGTGTTTCTCGGCTATTCTTCCCAGCACAAAGGCTACAAGTGTCTAAACTTATCCAACAATAAAATTTACATATCAAGACATGTAGTCTTTCACGAATCTGTTTTTCCTCTCAGATCTTCGGCTGCAGCGGACAACGAACAACCACAACGATCAGACAATCCTATTCCTCCTCTTCTTCTCGTTCCGTCTTCTACTGTACACCATCAACATAATTATTCAAATAATGTCTCTCCCGCCAACCACAACACAACTCAGCCGCAACTCACCGACCACGAGCCTCCTCCGCAGCAACCCATTTCTTCCAACAGCTCTGCTCCAACACCGGACTCAATCCCACCGTCTCATCCCATGCAAACTCGTTCAAAATCGGGTATCACCAAACCTAAACAATTTATTTCTCTCATTACTCATCCAGGTCCTACAGATACACCAGCAACATTTAAACAAGCTCTTCAATTTCCACATTGGCGCGAGGCCATGACTAAGGAATATCAAGCTCTTATCCAACAGCGAACATGGTCATTAGTACAACCCCCTCCAAACAAGCAAATCATTGGCAGCAAATGGACTTATAAGATTAAGGTTTTACCGAATGGCCAAGTCGACCGCTACAAAGCAAGACTAGTAGCTCTCGGATGTGCACAACAGTTCGGCGAACACTACACAGAAACGTTTAGTCCTGTCGCCAAGATGGTTAGCATTCGTCTTCTTCTAACACTGACGGTCAATCGAAATTGGAAGGTTCTACAACTCGACGTATCCAATGCATTTCTTCACGGAGACATCTCCGAAGAAATCTACATCAAACAACCTCCCGGCTTTGAGGATCCAACTCAACCCAATGCAGTTTGCAAGCTTCACAAATCGCTCTACGGTCTCAAACAAGCGCCTCGTCAATGGTTTCACATGCTTACATCCTTCCTTCAGCAATGCGGATTCGGGTTTAGTCGTTCCGATCCGTCCCTGTTAATTTACAATAAAAATAACGTTCAAATCTACTTTCTGATTTACGTCGATGATATTCTTGTAACAGGGAACAATCCAACTCATATTCACAACCTACTTCAGGATCTCAAAACTCAATTCGCCATCAAACAGTTCGATCAGATTTCCTTATTTCTCGGAATACAGATTACCCGCACCACCGAAGGCTTCTTTCTCACTCAGGGACACTACGCCTCTAAACTTCTTCAAGAAGCGGGTATGGCAAACTGCAAAGCTGCACCTACTCCCATAACTCCGGCTTCCAAGCATGCGGCAGTCAACAGCAAACCTTTTCCAGACGCATATCTATATCGACGTCTGGCCGGCTCCCTACAATACTTATCTATCACTCATCCCGATATCGCCTTCGCCACCAATCAAGTATGCCAACACATGCAGTCTCCGACAGATCACAACTTTCAGAACCTCAAACGGATTCTACGCTACATAAAAGGGACTCTCACTCACGGACTGCCGATCATCCCTGGCGACACCGCTCTTCACACCTATACAGATGCAGACTGGGCCTCCGACATTGCCGATCGCAAGTCTATCTCCGGTTTCTGTACTTTCATGGGACCTAACCTTCTTTCTTGGTCAGTGAAGAAGCAGATTACTGTCGCCAAGTCGTCAACTGAAGCCGAATATCGCGCTCTCTCTGCTGCGACATCGGACATCCTTTGGCTTAGGAGACTCGCAGACGAACTACAACTGCGACAACAATCCCCAACCGTCATCCACTGTGACAGCATTTCCGCAATTGCCATAGCCAAGAACTTCGTGTTTCATGCCCGTACTAAACACATAGAGATTGATTTTCAATTCATCCGCCAGCATCTTCTCTCGGGCAATATCAGCATTCAACACATTTCATCTCAAGAACAGATAGCCGACATTCTCACCAAACCGTTTGCCAGTTCGCGCTTCGAATATCTCCGTTCCAAATTGACCATCCGCTCACCGGATGATCAATTTGAGGGGGAATGTAAGCACAGCAATGTAAACATATCCCACATCAGCTAATTGTATTTACCTCTGTCCAAAGCCTATAAATACTTCTGTAATCAGTTTCTAAATTGAATAAGATAATTTCATTTTACTGCTCTTACTCTGCTTCACGTCTTCCCTCTGTGCTCCTTCTTCCTCTCCAACTACTCTATCATGCAACCCCGAAACAAACAACACAAGCTTTGACGTCTGAGACAATAGAATAATCAGATTGATCAACACAATCAGATTCCACATATAATTAACAGAGACTCAATAAACTCGACTCATGAGCTCGTTAATAAGTCAAGCTTGACCAGCTCAGCTCACCTACACCCCAAAGCGGGAATTATGACAATGATCCTATAAAACTTTTCTTATTTTCATAAAAGCTGAATCGAGAGTTTTTAATGAAAAATGTTGAATTTGTTAACATTCATGAGTAAACTCGATTTTCAGTTGAGAGAGAGCGGGAGAGAGAAATTGTATTTGTGGTTTCCTCAATTCAATCAAAGCAAATAAATCCTAGAAGAAATAAATTATTTTGATCGTTTCTGCAGTTCTCATAATAATAAATTACATAGATGAAGATTACTTTAAACACCCCAAAAAACTAACATATTTTCAAAAAAAAAACTTATACTATATTATTTGCAAGTAGAGTTCAGTATGCGCAAAATGATGGCCCGCATAATATTTTATTTATGTTAGGCAAATAGTGCAAGCCATACAGTGGAATCAAATCAAACAAATTAGTTTTTTCAATTATAAAAAAATAATGGTCCATCAATAATAAATGAAAAACGCATTGCCTACAAAGTTCATATAAATAACTAAATAATGAGAGATTTATATACATATCACTTTATATCATGTTATTTACGCATCTAACATCTAAAATTTTAATATTTCACATCAGCCACCCGTAGGTTAAATATATGTGCAATATTTATGGAAATAAAATTTTAAGTATTAGATATATAAATATCATGATATAAAATGATATGTACATCAATCTCCAATAAATAAATGGTCCTAATTAAACTAGAATATAAGAATCGGTAACAAAGTTGATTATCCTGCTTAACATCCACTAAGAACAAAATACTTGACTCATAGAGAGAAGCCAAAATGAATCGTTTCAGTCAGAGTTTTCTTCTTCGGATGAGAGGAACTGCAATTTGCAAGGATCTTTAAGCTTCAAACGGCTCATCTCTCTTAGCAGAAATGAACAGTAGCCGTTATAGCTGATCGGATTGACGTTGAGATTGAAGCGCAATCCAAACAAGAAATCAACCTCCAATTCTTTCATCTCAGAAACACTAATCCCTCCCACATAAGCAAAGTGTGCGTTCCCATTGCATCTATTATCCAACACAATCAAACAGATTGATAGTTAATACTTCAACCAAAAAATAGCTAAAAAATCAAATAGCAAAGCCTTCCCTCTTAATTTTAAGCTTTTATAGCAGTCGCAGAGAACTAGTTCTACAGCTTAATTTATTTCAAATGATGAGAAATTGCTATATCAGATGTCATGTTCTTAAATTGAAAAAAAATAATGGTGATTTTTTGTTCATATATTTATGCATGGTAAAAGTTAAGGAAAGCAGAAGGCAAACCTTTCATCCATGAATTTGACAGATGTGAGGATGGCTGTGATGAAAAAGCGATGAACATTGAAGAAATCTAGTCTGACAGAGGGATTGAAATAAAGGAACCGGTCTAAGTAGATGAAGGCGATTACATAGCAACAGGTACTGAAATCAGTGTTAAAATAAATGTGTTTGATATATCTGCGAATGGAGATCGTCGGTATGACTAAGCCAGAGAAGGCCTTCGCCGCTTGTGGAGGGTGGCGCCGATACTGCTGAGATACCGTGAGCTCATCGTTTTGGTTGGTTGTGCGTTTGAGGAGAGTCGAGAGGATGTTTATTACGAGAGGAATGTTCTTCTTTTGCTCTGCCTCTGCCAGTGTTTGCACCATTGCTGAATCTGTATAGTTCTTTTTCTAGTGGATGGAGGAGCAGAGAAAATGAGAAAACAGTCGTCGTCTTCGTCATCAATAATTGTTCAGATGTATTTCTTCTTAGGCACTTTGTAAGCGAAGTAACGATATTGAGAAACCTTGAAGGAGACAAAGGAGGCCTTGGGGCTGAGGATCCAATTGATATCGTCCTTTTTATTGAGCAAATGCTGAGGTTTCAAAAATATATATATTAAATATTTAGAGGGGATATTTTAAAATATTTTAGATATTTTGAGTATTTTGTTCCCCTCAAAAATCATTTTTTCTTAATTTTATCAATCCTAAACTCTTTACTTATACCTCACAAAAAAATTTTTTTTTGTCCATCCTAAAAAAGTAAGTTGGATCCGCCTCTAGCTATTCTAGTTCTCCTGAAAATCTGTCTAGCCAGGTTCCTCAGCTTCAACGATTTTTATGGGAGGACATTGAACGATCCCAATATTACCGACCACATGATTCTATGACTGGATTTCGCTTATGCGAGCAGCGTGAGAATAGGAACTGTTAATGGCTTTTTTTAAAAAGAAATATTCAAAGTTGCATGCTGGATCATTTCTCATTTCTTTTTTTTTTATAAAAAATATATTTGTTTAAGTAATATATAAGTAATTAAAAATAAAAACTATTAAAAATTTTATTTTTTATATTAATTTATTATTTGATTTTGTAGTTTGGTAGTGACTTTTCATGTTCTGGCCACTTAATAATATGTATATTTAAAATTAGAAAACTATATTAGACAAATAGTGGCTAAAAATAGTACATTAACTTATATGTCGCAATCTAATTTTAAATAATTCAAAATCAAAATTAATTCATCTGAAAAATGCAACAAAGCGGGTTGGTTCCTCGTTAGAAAAAAAGAAAAAAAAAACAACGAATTAATATATAATAACAAGTTTCCTAAACAAAAGAATCGGACTTGGAAGTTGGAAAGATTTTCTTTCCAAAAATAAAAAATAAAAAATGCTGGACCACCCAATTAATTATTAATATTATTTAAAGTCGGCGCCCTCTAAACTATATAATTAAGGCCAAGGTCAGCTGTTGCACCACCCTTATTTTTCAATCCAAAAATGCCTAATTTCGTAAGGAGAGTGGACGTCCGAAACTTCAATTTAGAATACGATTTCTTCATCTCTGTTTCCCGGCGATGGTCCGACGCCGTGGTGTTTCTAGACACAGAATTCCCCGGCAGCATCTACACCTCCGCCAAACCTCACTATGTTCTTTCCTCGGCCGAGCGCTACGCCTTGCTTAAAGCCAACGTTGAAGATATTCAACCCATCCAGGTCGGCATCACCATCTGCTACATTGGACGCTACAGCATCACCTGGCAATTCGATCTCTGCGATTTCGATATTAGCCGGGATCGTCACGTTCCCGAATCCATCGCCCTTCTCGAATCTTCCGGCCTCAACCTGAAGCACATTCGGCGTTTCGGTGTGCCATTCGTATGGCTCGCTCGGTTGTTGATCAACTCTGGATTGATAGGTCTTGGATCCAAAGCCCAATGGGTGGTGTTTCAGGGAGGATATGATATCGCTATTTTGCTGAAGGGGGTGTGGCAGTGGATGAGGCCGTGCATGAAGATGACGAAGGCTATTCTACCTGCTACACTGGAAAGCTTCTTGGCGTATACGAGATTAATTTTCTGTGGCGGAATCTATGATATCAAGCGTTTGATGCGGGTCTGCGGTCTCCATGGTGGATTGGAGCGTCTGGCGAAGCAGTTGATGATCGAGCGTGAGGTAGGGAAGGCGCACCAGGCGGGCTCTGATAGCCTTCTTATCTGTCATGTCTTCTTCAGGATGATGGCGCTCTACTTCTCATCCGAGGATGGGCGAAAGGCTCAGTACTTAGCATGTCGGGGGCTGCTCCATGGCTTTGAATATTAGGCTTCTTATTGCCATCCTCCAGCCATCCGCCGTTCTCTTGCTTCCACGCTCGCTCCACCCACCGATCAATCACCTGCTTCGCTCGCCCCTGCTCCTTCTCCCTCCCAGCCAATCGCTCCGCCGCCGCTTCCCGCATCTCACGCAACCTCGCCGCCTTCCGCGTCCACTACACCCTCCTCCTTTGGTTCTCTCTTCTCATCTTCCTTTGCCCCTCCCACCGCACCACGATGCTCTTCCTCTTGTTCATCGCCGTCCTCCTCCGTATCTTCCCTAACTCCGCCCTCCTCCACCTCATCCTCGTCCCCCGCATCGTTGCGGGGACCTTTGTCGTATTCGTAATGGAGAAAAGGTTTGTCTTTGGTGTTCGTACATGTTTTCCATTTCCTTTAAGAAGGTGGTTAGAAATTAGAATGCTTGCAGGTTAAGGCAGATCGGTAGCTCATGGAAAGAATGCCATGGCCTTTGCTGTAATTGTTAAGGTCTGTTAGGTAGTTGAATGCTTATGAATTGAGTCCATTTAGCAATATATGTTGTGGATATAAATTTTATGTTTTTTTTTATCAGAATGCTGAGCTGAGAATTATTTGTTTGGGTTTTCTTTAGGAGATAGCTGATAAATTTGGGATGAACTTGTGGATTGTGGATGATTTAATGATTGTAATTAGCTTGTTTTAAATGTTTGATAGTGATTTTACTAATGGTTCGCCATCTAAGGAAAGTATATGGCAGATTTAGATGGTTTCTACAAATGGTTGTTTTTTGTTGTTCTGTGTTATTGTTGCTGCTTTGAAGGGCTTGAATGTGATTTATTTTGCTTTTAAATCCTCTTGCAGAAGCGAAATTATTAAGTGCAGAGTCCCGCACTCCGAACATAGCTTCCATCCGGACTCCGCACGTGATAATTTCTCCTTGCTGAAAGAGGGATAAATCAAGGCAATGATGCTCATGAATAGGAAAAATTATTCTGTGCGAACATGGACGGCGCTGGAGACCAACCAGAATGCGCCACGTAACTTTTTTGCTTGGTACCATTACTCGGTACCGCTGTGTACCGGGTGAAGTGGCGTGTTCTGTTTAGTCTCCAGATCGTCCGGTGTCCGCACAGAATAATTTATCCATGAATAGGGGTAGAGCTAGGAATTTTTCTATGCATGAGATATATGGGGATTTTAAGAAAACTCTTAATTTTTCTCGTTCCAATTTCGGCTTAAAATTGGTGGTTAATGGTTCTAATTTATTTTATTATAATTTTAATATTATATATTGAGAAAAAGTTTGTAATTAAGAGTATTACTTAACAATTTTTTCATCAAGTCTTTATTTTGAAATATTTCATTTTAAATCTATGTAAAAATACACAATTATTTAATTAAGTAGGGGGTAAAAATACACAATCCATTCTATATGCGGTTAAGAACAAAGGATCATCCCATGGTTGAGCACTTGAGCATATATTTCGCTCAGAATATCACGGTGATTCAGCTATGCTTCACTTGATTCTTAGGCTTAGTTTGGGATGCCACACGTGTAACTTGTTGCGTTGAAAAATTCATTAATGAAATTTTTTTTTTTTTTTTTTGCCCATTTTTATTAGAATGGCAAGAGATTGAAATTTTATTTTTATAGAAAAGGAGTGGGAATAGGGGTGTGGACTTGTGAGTCGAGTCAGGTATTTGTTTAATTAAATTAAAGCTCATTTATTAAGCTCGAGCGACTCGTTAAAAATTTATAGGCTTGAGCTCGACTTTATAGCTCTAGTTTGACTCAAATGTTAAGCTCGATTTCTTAATTTTAAATTAAAATTTTCAATTCTTTTAGAAAATTTTTTATTTTAATATGTAATAATTTTTTTTTTAAATAAATTATAAAATGCTTATATAAATTAGTTTTTAAAAGTATTTTAAGCTAATCAAGTGGTTTGCCAAGTTGACCTCAAGCTTGACTCTAACTCATGATTGTTGGAGAGATGAGGAGTAAACACAACAATGACGAAATGAGCAAGAAAGTAAAAGCAACGAAAAGGTAAAGAACACTAGGATTTACGTGGAAAAACTCAAATTAGAAAAAAAAAAATCACGAAGCCACACAAAACAAGATATCCACTATGAAAACTTGGAGAAATAAGTTCAAATCTCTCTTCTCTCTCACTCTCTCCTTGCTTCTCTTCTCATATACATCGTTCTCAATGTCTACTTACTCAAAATATAAGAGAAAACTAAGCAAAATAGCCTCAAGAGACGCAACCCTTTAGAAAAACGAGAAAAAGTTGTCCTGCTTGTCTTGCAGTGCTGCAGCGCCAGTTTGGTGCACTGTTGTGCTTTACTCTTTGTCGTTCAGCGTTTGGGTGCTCGGGAATACAACGCCCATTGGAAGAAACAAATTTCATGTGCAAACCAGGAGGTAACCCCCTTGCAACCCCCAGCAAACACGACAAGCTTTGAGGTCCGAGACAATAGAATAATCAGATTGATCAACACAACCATATTCCACATATAATTAACAGAGACTCAATAAACTCGACTCATGAGCTCGTTAATAAGTCGAGCTGGAACCGGCTCAGCTCAGCTACACCCCCTAAAGTGGGAATTATTACAATGATACTATAAAATTTTTCTTATTTTCATAAAAGCTAGATCGAGAGTTTTTAATGAAAAATGTTGTATTTGTTGACATTCATAAGTGATACGTTATCAAAAAATTATCTTGATCAGGCACGATCTCAATGCAAAATCAAGTTGGAAACTTCCAAAATTAAAATTGGGACCATCCAAACTCCTATTTTAGCAAATTTACAATCGAACTGAACGTCTCTGAAATAAGAACCCAACGACACCAAATTTGACTCAATCCAAGCCCAAATGAGTTCAAATCAAGGACTCGAAGCATTGTTGGAAGGTTCAAACCACAATTTGGGTTAGCAAACGGTTTCCAAACATGACGTGCTTATAGTCGAATCGAGTGTCTCGATGAGACAAATCCAACGAGCCTAAGATCGTTGGATTCCTACATCACTAAGACATTCAAATGTCCATCAAACGGTCTATGATCAAGGGATTCAACATCGGTCGTCCATCCAACCACTCCCCATTTACCCTTGATCTCTCACCTATTTACGGGCCATACAACTCTAAAAATCTATAAATAGACCCCTTATTTCTCTTGAATGGGAGACCGAAGCAAGGAGAGAAGAGGAAGAAGAGAAGGAAGAAGCTCCTCCTCGACCACCGTCGGACTTCCGCCGGACCACTACTTGAGGCCCTCACATTCGCCGAACCACCGCCTGCCATTGTTGCTCCGTCGGATCACCACTTGAGGCCCTCTCCTCCGCCGGACCACCACTTGAGGCCCTGAGCTCCTCCGAACCACCACCTGTGACCCTCTCCTCCGCCGGACCACTGTCTGACGTCGTTGCTCTGTCAGACCACCATCTAACGCCCGGACTCCTGCCGGACCACCACTTGAGGCTCTCACCTTCGTCAGACCACCGCCTAACGCCGTTGCTCCGCCGGACCACCACATGAGCCCCTGAGCTCCGCCGGACAACCACTTGGGGCCCTCACCTCCGCCGGACCACCGCCTGACGTCGTTGCTTCGCCGAACCGCCACTTGAGGCCCTCACCTCCGCCGGACCACCACCTGACGTCGTTGCTCCGCTGGACCACCACTTGAGGCCCTATGCTCCACCAGGCCGCCACTTGAGGCTCTGTACTCCACCAAGCCACCACCTAATGCCCAAACTTTCGCCGGACCACATCCTGACGTCGTTGCTCCATTGGGCTGCCACCTAAGTCCCGGACTTCTGCTGGAACACCACTTGAGGCACTCACCTCCGTCGGACCACTACTTGACATTGATGTACCGTCGGACCATCACTTGAGGCACTATGCTCCACCATGCCACCACTTGATGCTTTGTGCTCCACCAGGCCACCACCTAAGGCCCGAACTTTCGCTAGACAACCATCTAATGCCCGGACTTTTGCCGGACAACCACCCGAGGCCCAAACTTATGTCGGACCATCACCCGAGACCCAACATTCTATTAGGACACCACCTGATGCCTAGAGTTCTACCAGAGTACCGTCATACTACAAAGGTCTTTCTGACATCGGTCTCCTGCATATTACAGTCCTTCCGATCTACATCGTCGGACAATGGTCTTTCTGACCCCGGTCTCCTACCAACTACCGTCTTTCTAACCTCTTTCCCATCGACAATGGTCCTGCTGACCAAACAAACATGTCTATGTAACTCCCACCAGGTAATGTGCTCTATATGATGTATGTTTGTGACATCAAGCCAAGACCTTCTCCTAAGGAAGGGCCTCATTTGTAATCGACTATAAATACTAGTGGATTCATTCAAACTGGGTTATGCCCCGTGCATGGTTTTTCCCCCTATTCAGGGGTTTCCATGTAAAAACTCTAGTGTCTCTTATGAATGTTACACCCTCTCTCTTCTCTGCTTGTGTACGCTGGATCTTCGAACAATGCTAAGATATTAAACTATATATTTATCTACCGCCGCGAATATTCCAGGACGCAACAATAAGTAAACTCGATTTTCAATTGAGAGAGAGTGCGAGAGATAGAGAGAGTAATTGTATTTGTCGTTTCCTCAATTCAATCAAAGCAAAGAAATACTAGAATAAATAAATTATTTTGATCGTTTCTGCAGTTCTCATAACAGTAAGTTATATAAATGAAGATTACTTTAAATACCCAAAAAAACTAACTTATTTTCCAAAAAAACTTATAGTATACTATTTGCAAGAAGAGTTGAGTATGCGCAAAACGATGGCCACCATAACATTTTATTTATGTTAGGCAAACGATGACCTAATAATTGTTCCCGTTTATGACATAGAGAGAGGATATATTACAATTATGCCATAGTATATAATATATATAAATACATATTATTATTTATTCTCTAATACAAATGAATACCGCATTGCTTACAAAGTCCAAATAAATAAATAAATAAATAATGAGAGATTTACATACATACCACCTTATATCATGCTATTTGCATAACTAACATCTAAAAATTTAATATTTCACATCTTTCACCCATAGATTAAATATATGCGTAATATTTATGGGTGATAGATATGAAATATTAAAATTTTAAGTATTAAATATATAAATTACATGATATAAAGTGTTATGCACATCAATCCCCCATAAATAAATGGTCCTAATAAACTAGAATATAAGAATCGGTAACAAAGTTGATTATCCTGCTTAACATCCACTAAGAACAAAATACTTGACTCGTAGAGAGAAGCCAAAATGAATTGTTTCAGTCAGAGTCTTCTTCTTCGGATGAGAGGAACAGCAATTTGCAAGGATCTTTAAGCTTCAAAAGGCTCATCTCTTTTAGCAGAAATGAACAGTAGCCGTTATAGCTGATCGGATTGACGTTGAGATTGAAGCGCAATCCAAACAAGAAATCAACCTCCAATTCTTTCATCTCAGAAACACTAATCCCTCCCACATAAGCAAAGTGTGCGTTCCCATTGCATCTATTAACCAACACAATCAAACAAATTGTTAGTTAATACTTCATCAAAAAATTAGCTAAAAAATCAAACAGAAAAGCCTTCCCTCTTTTAAGTTTTTATAGCAGTCGCAGAGAACTAGTTCTACAGCTTAATTTATTTCAAATGATGAGAAATTGCTATATCAGATGTCATGTTCTTAAATTGAAAAAAAAAAAAGGTGATTTTTTGTTCATATATTTATGCATGGTAAAAGTAGAGGAAAGGATAAGGCCAACCTTTCATCCATGAATTTGACAGATGTGAGGATGGCTGTGATGAGAAAGCGATGAACATTGAAGGAATCTAGTCTGACAGAGGGATTGAAATAAAGGAACCGGTCCAAGTAGATGAAGGCGATTACATAGCAACAGGTACTGCATTCAGTGTTAAAATAAATGTGTTCGAGATATCTGCGAATGGAGATCGCCGGTATGACTAAGCCAGAGAAGGCCTTCGCCGCTGATGGAGGGTGGCGCCGATTCTGCTGAGATTCCGTGAGTTCATCGTTTTGGTTGGTCGTGCGTTTGAGGAGAGCCGAGAGGATGTTTATTATGAGAGGAATGATTTTCTTTTGCTCTGCCTCTACCGGTGTTTGCACCATTGCTGAATCTGTATAGTTCTTCTTCTAGTGGATGGAGGAGCTGAGAAAATGAGAAAACAGTTGTCGTCGTCGTTGTCAATAATTGTGCAGATGTATTTCTCCTTATGCACTTTGTAAGCGAACTATCGATATTGAGAAACCTTGAAGGAGACACAGGAGGCCTTGGGGATGAGGATCCGATTGATATTGTCCTGCTGTAAATCTGTTTAGCCAGGTTCCTCAGGTTCACCGATTTTTATGGGGGGACATTGAACGATCCCAATATTGCCGACCACATGATTCTATGACTGGATTTCGCTTATGCGAGCAGCGTGAGAATAGGGAGGAATGGTTAATGGTTTTTTAAAAAAGAAATATTCAAAGTTGCCTACTGCATCATTTCTCATTTTTTTTCTTTTTTATAAAATATATATTTGTTTAAATAATATAAAAGTAATTAAAAATAAAAACTATTAAAAAATTGTTTTTAGATTAATTTCTTATATGATTTTGTAGTTTGGTAGAGACTTTTCATGCTCTGGCGACTTAATAATATGTATATTTAAAATTAAAAAATTATATTAGATATAACATAAATTGATTATTAAGTTGATTGTATATGGAAGTATTATTATTCTTCTTTTATTTCACATTATTAAAATTTTGAGAGAGCCTCATTTTCTAATAGAGCTCTTTTATTATTCAAGCAAATTTATAAATGTATACGGTAGATTGGGTCCTACTATGGGATACTCAACTTCCAATGAGCTTTGCAGGAGAAACTATTCTGTCTGGACACCGGAATGCTCGCAGGTAAATTAGAATGGATCATGTCAACCGGTACATAATGTTACACAACAAAAAAATGACGTGGTGCATCTGTCTTCGAAAAATGTCGGGTGTCCGCAGAGAATAATTTTTTGATTTGTAGGTTGTAGTTGAGCCAATTATTAGGTGAATGATGTCATCGCGATGAACTTACCCAACAACTTTAATCATCAACAATATATGCTATTATACATCATCATGCTCATCAATAGCTATACAACTATATAATTATAAATGTATTATATTAATTGCACAAATTAAATAAATATAAACTACATATAATTTAATTTATATAATAATAAATTTTATTTTTGGTGAGAAAAATTTATGTTTTTCAAAATTTCTCGTACAAATGGTGCAAGGATTGATAAAGTTCACAACGATTTGGTAGTGACTGATCCGATGTTGAGTGAAATTTACATTTATTTATTTATGTTTTTGACTATTTTGTATTTTTTTAACACAAATTTTATTAACACAAAAAAAGGAAGTATAAGAAGCATAAAAGTGGAACGAAATGAAAGCTACAGAAGATACAAAAGGATAACAACCCATCAGACTCAGTAATTGGCAGAGACTTCCAATTACTCTGAAGCCAAGCACGGGCCATCCAGTTTGGATATGAGAGCAGTATCA
Source organism: Dendrobium nobile (assembly GCA_022539455.1). NCBI lineage: Eukaryota > Viridiplantae > Streptophyta > Magnoliopsida > Asparagales > Orchidaceae > Dendrobium > Dendrobium nobile. Next base: position 47,905,971 of record CM039730.1, read on the forward strand.
CACCAAGTAGCCATCCCAACCGAACAAGAAACACATCACCAAAGATTGCCACGAGCCACTGCTACGGAATAGTGAGCCAAAGCAAATTATTTGAACTCATCAATAGTATTATTTTGACTATAAATTTATAAAAATCATTATCCATATGAACTTAAAATAATTTCTCAAAATTCCAGATATAGTTTTTTTACTATTAGGCAATGTTTGTTTTGAAGGATTGTTTAAAATATGAGAAATGAAAAAGAATTGGTAATAAAATTAAAATGAAAAAAATGATCTGAAATTACTTTTATCTGACTTACTTTTTAAAATAATAATGAAAATAAAATTCTTTTTTAATTTGGAGAACGATAAATGAAAATTTATATATGAGAAGATCAAGGACATGTTGACAGTGTTTATCGAGCATTGAAATGCCTTAGAGATGTCAGAATTAAGTAATTTTGGGTTCTTTGGATTCGCATCGTCGAGCTGCTCTATTCGACTATGAGCATTTCATATTTGTATATCATTTGACCATCAAATTAATGCTTTAAAGCTTTTAAATATTTTTTTTCCTTTGATTTGTACCCATTTGAGATTGGATTAGATTGAATTTGGTGTGGTTGAGTTCGTCTTCTTGAGAGCTAAAATCAGAGCTCGAATGATCCCGATAATAATTTTTTAAGCCTTTCACTCAACTTTACATTGAGATTCATGTCAAATCAATTAATTCAATAAAGCCAAAAAGATCCTAAAGAAATAAACGATTTTAAGCTATTCTGAATATCTCATAATAGTAAATTTTATAGATGATTATCGCCTTACATACCTACGTACAGAATATTCATATGTTTGTGAAAATCCATGATATATTATATACAAGAAGAGCATATGACTATACAGGAAGTCAGGAAATGATTACCAATAAAACATTTTATTTTAAGTGTGGCAAGAAATAAAAGATTAACTTAATAGCATATATATGTAATAGTTTTGATCAAGTATTTTATCATTTATTAATAATTGTTTTAAAAAATAAGCACCATCTAGAGGTATAAGTTAGTCAAGCTGATTAGTAAGCCGGTTCGGACTCGACTCAATAAATGTCTCGTGAGCTGAGCTAGATGAGCTAATGAGCCAAACTTGAGCAAGCCCCGACTCGACCAGTTAGCTTGCGATCCGGCTCGTTTAAAAAATATCAATATAAAATATACTTAAAATATATTAAGATTTAAGATTTTAAGCATAAAATTGTTGAACATGTTTGAAAAGTATATTCATTTATTTATATTAAGTGATTATTTATTTATTTTTTAAAATAATTTCATATTCTATTTATCATTTTATTGTAATACTTGTTTAATCATAATCATTTTCTCTATTTCAAAATAAATAGGCAGTCTCGTGAGCAAGCTCGAACTCGAGCTTGATTCTTAGGCTCAAACTAGAGGTGACTTGGTATCGGCTCGACTCGTTTACACCTCTACCATATCATTTATAAAAATAAAATAAAATAGAATCAAATCGTACAAACTAGCAAGTCCCATTAACAAAATATAAGTTCATATCCTGTATTTGTTTTGGATTTACTGTATAACCTAAAACAAGTACACAGATTATCTAAGTTTTAGTTTGGGATAATTTTTTAAATATTTCTTAAAATAATTTTTTAATATAATTTTTTTTTTTTGGAAAATTTTGAACGAGAATAATTTACACAGTAAGTAAGCTCGTTTGACCTCCACCAACTAAACCGACCACTTCCACCCGCCTCTGGCCACCACTGCCAACCACGACCATCACCACTTGCCGTTAGGATCATCTCCCACACTGCCGGTCGCCGTCATCTGTAAACTTTACATAACATTCTTTTATTTTAAAAAAAATCTTTCATTTGAATTTAATTTAAATATACTTGTTCAAACAACTCCAAATAATTTTTTTAACACTATTCCTTTTAAATTACATTCTTTTTTTTAACCAAATAAATAGCGGCTAAAAATAGTACATTAACTAATATGTTGCAATCTAATTTTAGATAATTCAAAATCAAAAGTAATTTATCTGAAAAATACAACGAATTAATATATAATCCAAACAAATTTCCTAAAATAAAAGAATCGGTTTTGGAAAGATTTTCTTTCCAAAAAAAAAATCCTGAGCCACCCAATTAATTATTAATATTGTTTGACGCCCGAAACTATATAAGGCCAGGAGCAGCTCTCATAAATAAAAAAATGTCTAATTTCGTAAGGAGAGTGGACGTCCGAAACTTCAATCTAGAATACGATTTCTTCATCTCTGTTTCCCGGCGGTGGTCCGACGCCGTGGTGTTTCTAGACACAGAATTCCCCGGCAGCATCTACACCTCCGCCAAACCTCACTATGTTCTTTCTCTGGCAGAGCGCTACGCCCTGCTTAAAGCCAACGTTGAAGATATTCAACCCATCCAGGTCGGCATCACCATCTGCTACATTGGACGCTACAGCATCACCTGGCAATTCGATCTCTGCGATTTCGATATTAGCCGGGACCGTCACGTTCCTGAATCCATCGCCCTTCTCGAATCTTCTGGCCTCAACCTCAAGCACATTCGGCGTTTCGGTGTGCCCATCGTATGGCTCGCTCACTTGCTGATCAACTCTGGATTGATAGGTCTTGGATCAAAAGCCCAATGGGTGGTGTTTCAGGGAGGATATGATATCGCTATTTTGCTGAAGGGGGTGTGGCAGTGGATGAGGCCGTGCGTGAAGATGACGAAGTCTATTCTACCAGCTACGCTGGAAAGCTTCTTGGAGTATACGAGGTTAATTTTCTGTGGCGGAATCTATGATATCAAGTGTTTGATGCGGGTCTGCGGTCTCCATGGTGGATTGGAGCGTCTGGCGAAGCAGTTGATGGTTGAGCGTGAGGTAGGGAAGGCGCACCAAGCGGGCTCTGATAGCCTTCTTATCTGTCATGTCTTCTTCAGGATGATGGCGCTCTACTTCTCGTCCAAGGATGGCCGGAAGGCTCAGTACTTAGCATGTCGGGGGCTACTGCATGGCTTTGAATATTAGGCTTCTTATTTCCATCTGTTGGTCAGGAGTTTAGAGATCTTGCATATGCATTGTGTCAAAATTACTAAGAAAAAAAAATCTGCAGTCATAATTTGTTTAGATTTGGCGTACGTGGATGTTGATCTTAGAAGTTATGTAATTGTAAGTCTTTCTATTTCTCATAATTTGCATTTCAAGTTTAGTTTTTGGAGTATGTGTTAATCTTACAATTTGTTAGTGCAATGGTTAAGGAAAATACATAGCTCATCTTGATATGTTGGTTTGGAGTTTTTACTATCAACCAAAATGTATTGCAAGGGCGGAACACCCTAGTGCCCAACAGGGCAATTGCCCCCTACAAAACTTTAAAAAAAATGATTTTTTACATGAATCTTTAGGTAATTTGTCCCCCGCCATTTTTTTTTACTCTTTATTATAGGAATTTTTAGGCAATTGCCCCTGCTAAAAAATTAAAATACTATAATCTTTAGGTGATTCCCCCCACCAGCAAAATTAAACACATTATGTAAATGCGTTATTAATAAGTTCCCCCCCCCCCCCTAAAAATTAAGGCTGGTTCTACCCCTTATGTTTTGGCTTCGAGTCTAATATATGTGATGTATGTGTTATTTTATCTTAATTGACCTAAATGTCCCAAAAAATAAATAAATAATTAAGGAAAGAGTTAATATTGTGAGGTGTTTTATGGTTCAAAGCAATAGATTTTCTCTGAAGTATGTATTCTTGCCATGTATGTATATCTCTCGCTGTCACCTTTGTTGGCGTGCAAGCTTTATTTTTCCCCAATAAAGAATACAGTGACTATTTGAATATGCTTAATTAAGCCAGTTCAGTTATCTATGCCAATCAAAGTCATTTAAATTGCATATTTGTAGGTGGAGACATGCGATGCTTATTTGTAAGAGCTATTATTCTGTGCTGATACTGGACGGTTATCCCATCTTGTTACGCGTTGGGTATTGAGCGGTATCAAGCGCGGTACATTTTTAGAATGACGTGGCACATCTTTATTGATCTACGGATGCTCTGAAATCCACATATATTTGTAGAGCAATTTTCGGCTACATATCCGAACTAAATGAAGATGGAGAGGTTATAGAGAGAGATTTTCATTGATGAAAAATATAAAAGTTAAGCTTATTGTCACCATATTACCAAATGCCCAAGAAATATCGATTAGATAAATAGTTTAATTTTGCAACATTCTATTCAAGAAAAAAAGGAAAAACATTGCCGGTAAATAAACTGTCAAAATCAAACTCAAGCAGAATTCAATAAAAGGGAAATAACAACTAATGTGTAAAGAAACCATGGCGTTTAGGAAAAATTATTAGGTCCGGACACATAACGTAGCTTTACATCCGAACGCCAATAACATATCGCCACGTGCTCTTACTCTTTATCGCGCAGCCCGTTAACCCGGACCCAGTATTGCTATATATGTATTAGCTGATTTGTGCAAACCGGGGTATTGCTAGGTATTGCTCGATATTGCTCAGCAATAATGAGAAATATCAATATGTCAAGACCAATACTTAGAAATATTGAGCAATACCTAGCAATACCCTAATTTTGCTAGGTATTGCTCGGTATTGCTAGGTATTGCTCAGTATTGGTCATGACAGAGCGGTATTTCTCGTTATTGCTAAGCAATATCTAGCAATACCGAACAATAACTAGCAATACCTAGCAATACTCGAACATAGCAATATCGGGTTCCGGCCTGGGTCAGGTCGTTGGGCCTCGCAGTAAAGAGTAAGAGCATGTGGCGACATGTTATTGATGTCCGGATGTAGAGCTATGTTCGGTGTTCCGGACCTAATAATTTTTCGGCGCTTAGAGACTCTTAGGCATCAATTTAATTTTTGTTTAAAAATGTTTAATGTATTTATTAACTAATTTTATTTTTATTTTAAAAAAAATTAGGTTATTTTTTAAAATATTCAAAATAGGTTTTAGAAGTTTTAAGCATGTTTAAAAACAATCAATGCTAATAGTCACCATCACTGTCATCTTTAATGCTAGCCACCGCTGCTGCCAATCAATGTTAGAGCCATAAATTTTATTAGTGGGGGCACAAATTAGATGTTCAAAGTATTGAATCAATTTTTTTGATTCATGCTTGAGAACGGTATTAAAGCTTTAAAAAATATTTAATTTAAATTTATTATCTTAAAAAGATAAAATATAGGATAATTAAAACACATACAATTTCTAACGGCTAGTCATCATATTTTAAAAAAGAGTAAATGATTTCTTTATTATTAATACTATTAAATATTTTTTTCTCAATATAAATAATTAAAATATCATTCATTCATTAATATCTTATCATATTATGTAGTCAATTTTTTATAATAGCCATAGTAAAAATGTTTTTTTCAACTTATATTATATGCATTGATCTTGAAACAAATTCTAAAATTTTTAATTTATTATTATTAAATTTTGATTATAATATCAAAAGGTAATTTATTTTCATATAAAAGAGCTATAAAGGGATGAATAAAATATATAGATGATTAACTATATATATATATATATATATTATATATATATATATATATATATATATATATATATATATATATATATATATATATATTCTTGAGGAGGGTGAGTCTCTATCCTATATCTTCGTCTTTGACCACCATCATCATTGACAACCATAGACTCACAACTATGATGGGTGACTGTTGCTATCATCACCATCTACAACCAAAGTAAACATAAATCATCGCCACTACCGGCGTCCACCATGCACAAATATCATATAAATCATCTAATTTGACATTTGTTAAAAATAAGGAAAACTTATGTTTCAGAAATCAAATATATTTCCTTCATGTCAAAACATAAATATGAGAAAAAAATAAATAAGAACATGAAATGATCTCAATGGCCTCCTTAAATTTCAGCTTTTCTCCTTCCCCTGAAGTACAAAATGTTAGTTTGAAGATGCCAGTAATCACATGATGCACATCCATTTGCCCATGCATGCTTTCAATATTTCACATCAACCAAACCATAAGTCCTATTTCGTAAACGGTAAACATGCTTTTAACCTTCATAAAGATACATAATCACCAACTCTATAAAGTATGCAACATATACCATTACTACATGGTCGAAATTATTTTGTCATCCGTAGTATAATTTACACAATCATCCATCCTTCATTAACATGTCCCCTGCAAACAAAAAACAACTAGATTTCAGTTCAATCATCTCCATCATCGCCTCCAGACCATGGAAACCTCCTCCTCCAAGAGCCTGGAACACCACCACCAAAACCAAATCCAAAGCCATGAGCTCCCCTGTAAGCTCCATTGCTATCACCAGCTCCACCGCCGCCGCCACCGAACCCATGACCTGAACCCGAACCCGGATCAGAACTGCTTCCAGATCCAAAGCCGAATCCGAAGCCATGACCACTCCCAGGAGCTGATCCCCATCCCCAGTTATAGTCCCAGCTTCCACTGGGACCAGAGCCATGGCCTGAACCAGAGCTGCCTCCTCCAGCATTCGGTGGCGGCTCAGCCTGTAGACCAGCTTCTGGTTCTTTTGGCAGGCAATTGATCTCAGTTGTACAAGAATCAGTGCAAGTTAGAACTGCAAGCAGCGAGAAGAAGAGAAAGGCCTGCATTTCTGTTTATTTTAGAACTGTAATTAGCATCTACATTGATTTATAGAACAAGCAATTTGAGAAAAAGTTGTCATGGATTTTAGGAGGATGGCTTCTTCTTTATGACAAGTAGGTGGATTTGAGAATAAGCTACCCGTGAAAGCAACTGCTAGCCTTTTGATGAGTGGGTGGAGACTCTGATTTCTATAGATTATTAGATATGATGTGCTTTCTGTTATATTTCCCACCACCGCCCTGCGCCCACCCAATTAAGGCCTGTCTTAATGAACTTATCTTTCAAGCCGGAAATTTGGACTAATGGAGCCAAACAATATTCGTAGTGGATTCTTGAAACTTTTTTTTTCTTAGTTTAGTGAAGCAGTCGGTTGCTTATATGATTTTAATGATAGTTGATCTCTGTAAAATGGACACAAGCTTCTTCTGTGTAGAGGAAAAGTTGCATCTTTTAAGATGGTTCAGAAATGATGATGGTAGTTAGGAGTTGGGATTTGACTTCTCTCCTGCCCGGTATATATATATACAATATGGTTCATCGATGAAGGATTTTTTTGTGAACATTGATGAGAGTTTTTTTTTTGCACCTGAATGTCATTCTTTCCTGGTCAAATTATAAAAAGGAACACGATTAATATTTAAATTTGCATAAAGATCGTAAATGTGAAAAAATTTATAAAGAAGCAAAACCGGAGGGCAAACATCCGATTATTTAGGAAACTAGATCAATAAAATCCGGTTTCTATAGAATCCGGATTTTCATCCTCCGGTTTCCATATAAACGGGATTATCATCCTCCGGTTTCATTTAATTATAGCTTATTTAATAATGTTAAGCCACCTTAAAAACCACTAAGCGTCTTAATCTTGTTTAAGGTAATAAATTAAGAAACCGGATTGTTAAATTCCGGTTTCTTTATTAAGATTGTTAAATTCCGGTTTCTTTATTAAATTATTAAATATTTACGGATAATTAAGCCCGTGATTCATTTTGCTCAGCATTATCTCTTCTTTTTCCACGCCAAAATGATTCATTCGCGCCCGTGATGCACAAATTGCGTGCTCCTGTGAATTTCGGTCGTCTTTTTCCTCAAATTCATGCCGCAAATTAAGAACCCCAGGCCTCTGTAAATTTGGCAAAGTAGAAGGTTTGGGTTGTTAGAGAAATTCAGAATTGGATCTGAAGAATCAACTCAAAGTTCGTAAGGTTAGTTTATTTTCCGCATAAGTTTTATTTATTTAAAAGTTATATTGTTAATTTTTGTACATTTATTATTGTTTGTAAAATTGAGATATATCAAAAAAATATAATCATAATTGAATGTTATTTTAATTCTATGATTGATATTTTTTTTTAGGAATTTTATTGATGTTTATGATATATGTGAGATTGAATTGATCAATTTTGTTAATGATTTATTTTCATGATATTTGTGCAAAGTTAGCTTGGATCTGACCTGAAGTTTTAGTGAGAAAAATTGAAGAACTGCAAGAAAATATTTTTGTGGAAGAGAATAAAGAAATTATGTTATTTTTAAAATTAGTATATTTTTCTTAATGTTTGATGATTTTTATTGTATAGAATAAAGAAATTATGTAGAAAATATTTCCTATCCTTAAAAAAAAAGTAATGATTTTTATTTTATATGAAGTTAAGAAATCATACAGAGAATCCCTTTACTTTCGAAGTAAATCATACAGAGGATTAACAATAATTTTCTGATCAGTAACTCTCATACAACTCTTAAATATCAAGACAATAATTTTCTAATTAAACAATGAGAAGTACTATGTTAAGATTATTACACATGGCTAAGAGTATAAAAGAGATCACAGAAATTTAATAAGAAATATCAAACAAAATTTATATTAATTAAATATATTAGATACATTTGAATATGTGTATTATATACATAAAATAGAAATTATTATTATAATATGAATAAAAATAATTATAGGAATAAATAATGTAATGTATATGATTTCATTAGATATTATATTGCCCAAAAATATATATTCATAAAATATACTTAATAATGAAAAATAGAAAGAAATTTATATTACAATAGTATCAAAAAATAATAAAGAAGAATAAATATAAGTATAGTACGTATAGTATAAATAATTATTTTCATTATGACATTTAACTAGTAATAATTGTTAAATTTGGTTGGGCAACAAGAATATCCACTGTTCCTGAAAGCAGCCGGAAGATCCAATAGCCAAAATGTAATAACCAAATAATCCTGCAACGATAAAGACAAACCAACAACCATTGAACGACAAGAGAAAGGAGAAAAACCCAACTAGTGTTATTTTTTTTTATTTTCTCCCCCGCCTTTTGTTACCACCACAAAAAAATCTTTCTGATTGAGGGCCCAACATTCAAACTATGCAATTCATGAACATCACCCATGGGGTCACCCAAATCATCTCCAACACCCCCGCAAGAAGAGGAAGCAGACCTATCAAGCCAATCAGACTGATCCAAACAAGATTCAGTCATGATTAACAACAAGTGAGCATTTAAATAATCCTTAAAAATAATAGAAATCAGCCCATCAAATACATTTTGAATTTGAATCTCATTATTCGGACAAACAACCTCATTAAGAGAATGCACAAGTGAAACATCTTCAAACTCGTTAGAATGATCATTAACATGCACATCTAACCCCCCAAAGAGGGTTCCCCAGGGACCAACCCGTGAGGCATAAAGAAATCACCATCAATAGCAGAAACAACATCCCCACCAACAACAAAATTAGAAGAAGGGTTGAGATTAGCACACAAGCTAACCCCATAGTTATTTACATCCAACTTATCATTAACACCATCTATATTAAAATAAGCCATAGCCACTGACCGAGTACCCACAACCGATTCAGCCACAACAGAAACACTAGGATGAGACACTAAACTACCAGGAGAATCAAACACATCAAAACTACTAACATCACACACTGCAATATTAACAAGATTCACATGAATACCCTTATAAGCTAACACAATAGGAGTATGAGAGGTATCAAGCTGAGGATCATCCACTTGAATTAATGACTTACAATTATCCACAACATCAACCAAACCCTTGCAAACCTTATGAACAACATCAATACTGGCAGCATAACCATGCACATTTAAATCTGCAACAATCCCAATTTCACAATGCTCACCAACATTATTCATTTCCAGCTCATTAACAACCACCGTATTAATAGGACCAAAGCCAGCATTCGGCTGGACAGATACTACAACCTTCCTCAACTGACGATGCAATTTAGCACATTCAGAGTTTTTATGACTCACTTCTTAACTAGGCATACCTTCCACAACAACCCTTTGAATATAATCCAAACTTTTAGGACCAAGCTAAACTGAATAGAGATGATATTTAAAAATATCCATTTCCACAAGAATATGCACCATAGAAGGCGAGAACCTAATGCAGTGGCATTATCCGTGTGAATAGGCCGGCCATATATAGAACCCAAGCCAAAGAGAATACGCGGGGAGAAGAGATGGGGGTGAAGTTTAGGAAAAGAAAGCCACACGGGGACGATAGAGGACTCTTCCGATAAGTCGAGATATGGGGTCCATTTTATCAACTTTATAAAGCACCCAACACAAAATAAGATATATGGGCAAAAATTCTATCATAATCGTGGACATTAGCAAGCTTGATCAAAACATTGTTCTGATTCAAAAGAGTGACTGAAAACTCCCCCGAAAGTTCGAGGCAGAAAAAAAAATTTTAATCACGTCAAGAATCGGCCAACGAAGCGGAAACTTCCCAACCAACGCATATTCAAAGGGCTTAGAAAGATGAAGCACCTCACCCTCAGAAATCCATAATGCCGGCAATCCCCTTAGGGTAGTAACTTTCAAATCAGGGAAATCAACGGTCATCTGAAGTAGCTAAGACCTCTTTGAAAAATTTTGATGATCAAAACGTTTGAAGCTAGACGACATCACCGAAAAAATAGCAGAAAAAGAAACGCATAGCCACGAGCAGAAACCCACAAAAAAAAAAAGAAGAGCAATAGAAAAGGACATCGAATTGAAGAAGCAATGGACAAAATACCATCAAGTAATACAAAGGAAGTTACTAAATAGTTCCCTGAACAGTGGTTCAGGTTTCCCAATTTTATGGCCAAATCGAAGTAAATTCCAAGGTTGCTTTGCCTTATCAATGTCACCTTTGTCATTACACAATGAAAGATGAGTTTCTGAGGGAAAATTTAGCTGTTTCAACACCTAAACCATATGTTACAACCCCAAAGATAAGTATTTTACCTTTAGAAACTATAACCGTTCAATAAATGAAACTGATGAAGTACAGGATTCTCTGCAGCATCCAAACCATGCGATCAGTTCTTTTGATATCCTATTTCCCTTTGGAATATGTTCCTATTGAATAACCGAAAGTCTGAAGCAACCTTACAAGTGGTCAGAACAAAAAAGTTGGCAAAACATATTCTATTTTTCATTAACTTGTGATTCCACCAAAATCAACAGTTTGTTCTCCTAATCAATATATGGAAATAGTTCTTGCAGATAATATCACAGTGTGCATTGAAATTTAGGCTTCGTTTGAGGCGGCTTTCTTTCTGCTTCTTAAAACAGCTTTTTATTACAAAATTAAAAAGTTTTTTTCTAGAAGACTGCTTTAAGAAGCAGAAAAAAATGAAGCCTTAATGTTGTGCAATAGTCCCATACAACATGCAATGCCTTAAAACATTTAATTCAAATACCATAACTCTCTACTAACTACTTTTTTTCTTGTAAAATTTTCACAATGTGCAATCCAACTTCTTTAGTATGTATTAAGAAATTATAATTCTCAAAAAACTGTTCCTTTTCAATTAACTAACAAATTCCAAGAGGGATGCATATAGATTATTTTCTATGAAAATTCTGATAACTAATGACTATTTACATAATATTTAATTTATTTGTTTGTCGTCATAAGAAAAATATGGAAGCCTTCTTACTTGTATATTGTCTAATTTTACATGATTTGCTTGTGAAGGTATCTTAGATGTTGTCTCCCTGATTCCCCTCATTCATAGTTCCTTCAAACTAAAGCCAGAGCCCACGCGAGAAATAATAGCAATTAACACAGCTTCTTCTATGAAAGATCAAACAAAATATAAAAAAGAAAATATCATTCATGTATAATAGCAACACACTTGAAAAGTAGAAGAAGCCGTCCCAAATATAAAAGCGTCAGGGCATTCAACCCTCGAGATGGCCTCAAGACTCTCTAAAAGGCCAATAAGAAGGAAAATACAAACTTAAGATCATGATTTTCTCCCTCCAACTCTTTTGAGTGAGGCAATTGCTTAATAGAATTTGCTATTCAAACCCTCTTCCGTTTGAAGTTTTTTAGAGTATAAGCAATTGGCTCCCACAAGTAGATTGAAAGTGAGTGATGAGAAGTGCTACAATCTTCAAGGGAAAGTCCTCTTTTTAACTTGGAATCCGAATTCTGATTGATTCTGATGATGATGTAGGATAAAGATAAAAGATCACTCCAATGATGTGTACAATTAATGAGAAATAATATACAAAATAATAGGATATGTGTTGAATGAAAGATGTACTGATAAAATAATAATCTAACATAAAAATTCAATAAAAGGAATTGTCTAAATTTATGATTGTAGAGCTAATATTGAAAGCAGAGTTGAAGCATAATTTTTTTATTGTAATAAAATCAAACCCTCAACCTTTTTCATCCGGGCTTGGGACGTACCAGCATTGACGGTTTTAAAATTTTTTGATATAATTTTAGCTCTAAATAATTTATTGGATTTGTAATGAGGAATCATGATATAAAAATTGATGCTGTAAAAGATAAAATATATTTAAGATACTCAAATTGCTAAAAATTATAACGAATTATTTTAAAAGTAGATGAACACATCAAGAAGATTCATTTCTAATATTTCTGACTAATGTTAGACATTTACAATATCAATTATAAATAAGATGCATATTCCATTTGATTGAGAAATACTGATCTCCAAGCATGCATAAGTGAAAAATCTAATCCAATATTTATATTAAACTATGATTAGTAAGTAAATTCAACTTAAACATCTCACAAAATAGGCACATAGATGAAAGATTGAATTAAAAATTAATAACAAAAATGGAATGCAAACTAAAACATACAATAACATGCTTAAATGAGATAATTAAACCTTTGAAAAAAGATTGAACACACTAAACTTCAAACAAAGATTGTTCATATGTAATTAAAAATATACCAAATTGATTAAAATCAAATTGACCAATAGCATCTGTACTTTTAATGAGAGGTCAAAATTGAAAATTCCATGAATATGGAGGATTAATAATCTATGCAAAAAAATTAATATACAAGATATTTGTGATATGATTTTATTGCTCATTATGATAATTAGAATAAAAATAAACAAGAATTTTACTTATATTATTATAAATATACAAGAGTTAGTAAAATTGTATTCAAATGTGTTTGAACTGTTGAATGCAAATAAGATGCATAAAAAGAAACTAATTATAAAAAAATGGAAGATAAACTAATTTTAAATCATTTAATAATAATGTATATATAAAAATGATAGGTGAGCTATATTAAACTCAAATCCATTAAAGAAACTCATTTACATAAGTTGTATAGAAATAATAATAATAATAAGTGATTGAAAAAATTAATGATATAATGAATTTGCCAAAACATTTATAACTAAAAACATAATAAAATAAAATACAAAAAAATAATTTTTAAATTTTTGAGTAAAATGTATTGCTCCTTATTCTAAAAATATTGAAAGAAAAATAAACAAGACATATCAAGTATCATATAATTTGGGTTTGGGTGCCGACTTAAGTTCCTTGATTTCGTTCTAACAAAAGTGGTCCAATTGAGCTCAAATGTAGACAATAGAAACTAGAGCGTGTGTGTGCTAGATACCTAATTTTCTTGGGCCTTGATAATCAATGGATCTTGGTGAATTGAATTTTCAAAGTTCTAAGTAATAATTTAACCAAAACTTTTAGAAATTTATTTAAAAAAATCCATTAGATAAAAAGATCAATACACCACAAGGCCTTAAGATGGCCACAAAGAGCAAGATAACAGTCAGAGAATTATAATACACGTCAGTGCCTATAACCCCAAAAATAATTGGATTCAGACCGACACCTAGTTGCAAAGCTTGGGCCATCCAAAGAGGAAAAGGTAATAACAACTGAAAATCTAAATGTAATCAGAACCCAACAAAATAGATAGATAAATAACCACCAAGGTTGTTAACCAAGCCATGGTTGTCTGAGGTGCGAGTAGGAATCCTGCTTCATCATTGTCTTGAACTGAATCCATCGCATCAAATAAAAACAATACCGAAATAAACCAAAATAACCACAACCAATACACTTAAAAAAAAAAGAATTATTTCTTTTTGGGTTTACGTTTTCTATGCTTAACAATATTTTTGAAAAAAATCAACATCCACAATTCGAAGAAGACTTAAGTCAAAGTTGTCCCTAACATCCAATTCTTTCTCATTAATTTCCTCCCCTCCTACTGGATTTGCTATCATTTAGCCAATCTCCTTGCCGCACTACATTATTCCTAGCAAGGTGAGCTAGCACAACACTAGAAATAACAGAAATATGTACAACAACCAGAGGAACCACAACTTTGTCATTACCCTCAACAGAAGCCACATCATCCGAATTACCCAGCTCAATCGAGTCACCACCCCTCCCAGAAGCTAAAGAAGCCTCACCCAACACCTGCACATCATCAGCATAAGTAGGACTATCTCTAAAGTTAATGCAACAACTATTGGCATTCATAAAACCATCAACTAAGATAGTATAATGAATAGTTGAAGGTGTTACATCCTCCCCAACATAAACAGGATCATTCAAGGGTAAGAAAGAAGCCAACGAACTACTAGCTATCACTAAAATACCAACATCATTTCCGACAACAACATCAGTAGGACCCAGATTCAGAGTCAAATCTTTGTAAACACAAGAGATAACATAACCCATTTCCAGAGCTAAATCATTAACACCAGCATCCGCAAAAATAGGGCCAATAGGGGCCAAAGTCATAGATTCAAACACATTCTCAAACAAAGTCACAGGCCCAATGCCACCTTCATTGCCTGAAGAAACATTGCCAAGCTCATTACCTAACACATCAATATCCACCTTGCCACTAACATTGAATGGCCAATATTATAATTTTCTAATTACTTACTGGTGAGAGCCAAACATTTAACCATAATATTTTAATTACTACTTATTATCATTAAGATTAATAGGAATTCTGCTACTTTATGGCATATAACTATTTAACTACTCAACATAATCATTTCCCATAAAAGAGAATCAAAGACTTATATATATAGGGGCTTGATGGTCTCAAATTATTAGATATGGGACAAATTTAATGTAAGGATATGACATGGAAGTATGCATAGTTAACATAAGAGTTTTTTTTTTCCTTAGTTTCTCAACTCTTTGTCTACTTGATTTTGAGATGATCTACAAACTTATTTGAAAAATTTAATATGTAAGTGCACTTTTTTTGGATTTATTTTTAAATTAGAGTTGCCATTGTTTTGATGTAAAAAGTTTATATATATTCATTATTTATGAGAATTTGGTGTCTTAAATTATTAGATATTGTTGCGGGCTAGAAATTACGCGGCGATAGAGATTTGATTCTACGTCTTAGCGTTGTACGTATAACTAGCACACACAGAGAACACAAGATTTTTTACGTGGAAAACCCTTAAAAGGGAAAAAACCACGAGGCCTAGCCCAGTTGAAAATGATTCCACTAGATTTTGAATTGGTTACAAAGGACTGGATCACCTCCAGGGGTGAACAGATTACAATGGCTTAAGTAAGATGTTGAGTCTTCGGCAGGACGTAAGGACTGAACGTCGGGTCCTGAGTTGGACGTCGGGTGTTTGGCAGGAAGTTGAGACTGAGTATACGGTCTTGAACAAGACGTCGGATCTTTGGCAGGACGTAGGGACTGAACGTCGGACCTTGAACAAGACGTCGGGTCTTAGGCAGGACGTAGGGACTGAACGTCGGGCCTTAAGGTGGTGGTCCGGCGAGGTCCTGTGGTGGTCCGGCGAGGTCCTGTGGTGGTCCGGCGAGGTTCCTGCGGTGGTCCGGCGGTGGTCCGACGAGCTTCCTGCGGTGGTCCGGCGGTGGTCCGGCGGCTGTCGAGGAGGAACTTCTTCCTTCTCTCTCTCCTTCTCTTCTCTTCTTCTCTCTCTTGCTTAGATGCTCTCTTGTGAAGAATGAGGGCTCTATTTATAGATTTTCTGGAGTGGCATGGTCCGTAAATAGGTGTGAGATCAAGGGCGAATAGGGAGTGATCAAATGGACGGCCGATATTGAATCCTATGATCGTGCACCGTTCGTTGGACATTTGGAGGCCTTAATGATGTCGGAATTTAGTGATCTTGGGCTCGTTGGATTCGTCTCGTCGAGCCGTTCGATTCGAGTATAAGCTCGTCAAAATCGGAGACCGTTTGGTAACTCAAATTGCAGTTTGAACCTTCCAACAGCGCTTTGAGCTCTTGATTCGGACTCATTTGGGCTCCGATTGGGTTGATCTTGGTGTCGTTAGGTTCGTATTTCCGAGACGCTCAGTTCGACAGTAAGCTTGCTGAAATCGGAGTTCATATGCTCCCGGATTTAATTTTTGAAGTTTCCAACTAGCTTTTGCTTCGAGATTCGTGCCCAATCAAGCTAATTTTGTGATGACGTATCAGTTGCCCCCCTATTTTCGGACGTCGAAGCCCTAGGAGTCCGAAAATATAAGGGTCAACATTTTGCGTTGGCCGAATAGCAAAAATCGCTTCCCATAAGTTGAAATTTTGCAAAAAACAAGTCAAGGAGGCCTCGATGAGCTCTGAAAGTGCCAAAATTGAGTCCGGAACGTCGAAAAACGTATCCGGGGACCCCAAAAATGTCGAAAACGGAGTTTCCGGGACGAAAATCGGGCCCAAAATGGGCTAGGCGGCCGGACCGGCCGGACCGGCCGGCCGGCCGCCGCCGCCGGCGGCGGCACCGCCGGCCTGTGCTGGAACGCGCGGCGGCCCGCCTGGGCCGTCCGACCCGCCTGGGCCCGCGCTCGCGGGCCCGCGCTGCGCGCTGCGCGGCGGCCCGCCCGGCCGCCTGGCCTGCCCGGCCGCCTGGGCCTCCGGCCCGCGTGGCGGCCCGCCTGGGCCGCCTGGGCCGCGCAAGCGGCCCGCGCTGTAGCCCGCGCGGCGGCCCGCCTGGGCCGCCCGGGCCGCGCCTGCGGCCCGCGCTGCAGCCCGCGCGGCGGGCTGCTGGGCCGCCTCCTGGCCCGCGCGGGCTACAGCGCGGCGATAGAGATTTGATTCTACGTCTTAGCGTTGTACGTATAACTAGCACACACAGAGAACACAAGATTTTTTACGTGGAAAACCCTTAAAAGGGAAAAAACCACGAGGCCTAGCCCAGTTGAAAATGATTCCACTAGATTTTGAATTGGTTACAAAGGACTGGATCACCTCCAGGGGTGAACAGATTACAATGGCTTAAGTAAGATGTTGAGTCTTCGGCAGGACGTAAGGACTGAACGTCGGGTCCTGAGTTGGACGTCGGGTGTTTGGCAGGAAGTTGAGACTGAGTATACGGTCTTGAACAAGACGTCGGATCTTTGGCAGGACGTAGGGACTGAACGTCGGACCTTGAACAAGACGTCGGGTCTTAGGCAGGACGTAGGGACTGAACGTCGGGCCTTAAGGTGGTGGTCCGGCGAGGTCCTGTGGTGGTCCGGCGAGGTCCTGTGGTGGTCCGGCGAGGTTCCTGCGGTGGTCCGGCGGTGGTCCGACGAGCTTCCTGCGGTGGTCCGGCGGTGGTCCGGCGAGGTTCTGCGGTGGTCCGGCGGTGGTCCGGCGGCTGTCGAGGAGGAACTTCTTCCTTCTCTCTCTCCTTCTCTTCTCTTCTTCTCTCTCTTGCTTAGATGCTCTCTTGTGAAGAATGAGGGCTCTATTTATAGATTTTCTGGAGTGGCATGGTCCGTAAATAGGTGTGAGATCAAGGGCGAATAGGGAGTGATCAAATGGACGGCCGATATTGAATCCTATGATCGTGCACCGTTCGTTGGACATTTGGAGGCCTTAATGATGTCGGAATTTAGTGATCTTGGGCTCGTTGGATTCGTCTCGTCGAGCCGTTCGATTCGAGTATAAGCTCGTCAAAATCGGAGACCGTTTGGTAACTCAAATTGCAGTTTGAACCTTCCAACAGCGCTTTGAGCTCTTGATTCGGACTCATTTGGGCTCCGATTGGGTTGATCTTGGTGTCGTTAGGTTCGTATTTCCGAGACGCTCAGTTCGACAGTAAGCTTGCTGAAATCGGAGTTCATATGCTCCCGGATTTAATTTTTGAAGTTTCCAACTAGCTTTTGCTTCGAGATTCGTGCCCAATCAAGCTAATTTTGTGATGACGTATCAGTTGCCCCCCTATTTTCGGACGTCGAAGCCCTAGGAGTCCGAAAATATAAGGGTCAACATTTTGCGTTGGCCGAATAGCAAAAATCGCTTCCCATAAGTTGAAATTTTGCAAAAAACAAGTCAAGGAGGCCTCGATGAGCTCTGAAAGTGCCAAAATTGAGTCCGGAACGTCGAAAAACGTATCCGGGGACCCCAAAAATGTCGAAAACGGAGTTTCCGGGACGAAAATCGGGCCCAAAATGGGCTAGGCGGCCGGACCGGCCGGACCGGCCGGCCGGCCGCCGCCGCCGGCGGCGGCACCGCCGGCCTGTGCTGGAACGCGCGGCGGCCCGCCTGGGCCGTCCGACCCGCCTGGGCCCGCGCTCGCGGGCCCGCGCTGCGCGCTGCGCGGCGGCCCGCCCGGCCGCCTGGCCTGCCCGGCCGCCTGGGCCTCCGGCCCGCGTGGCGGCCCGCCTGGGCCGCCTGGGCCGCGCAAGCGGCCCGCGCTGTAGCCCGCGCGGCGGCCCGCCTGGGCCGCCCGGGCCGCGCCTGCGGCCCGCGCTGCAGCCCGCGCGGCGGGCTGCTGGGCCGCCTCCTGGCCCGCGCGGCGGCCCGCTAGGGCCGCCTAGGCCCGCCTGGGCCCGCGCGGTCAGCCCGCCTGGAAGCTTCCCACCGCCTCATTTGAACGAACGGGCGGGTCTGTTCAGCCCACTGACCTAGTGGGCCCCACCTGTGCAGAAAAAAGGGTTTTTTAGGCATTTTTAAGCCTTTTTAGGCCGAAAAAATGCCTAAAAAATCCTAAAAAATCCCAAAAAATTCCGAAAAAATTCAGAAAAATTTAGAAAATTTTGGGAAATTGAAAATTCTAGAAACTTCTCTCCTTTCTCCCAAAAACCTATAAATAGGGCCTTAAACCCTTTAGAAAATCACTCCACTCCTCTTCCTCTTCTCTTTTCTTCTCTTCTTCTCCTCCTTTCTTCTCTTCTCCCTCTGTCCTTTCTATTGAGGCCTTCCCTCAGTTTTCTGAGGCCCCTCTCTTGGCAAGGAAGTTCGGAGATCTTCTCCCTCTGTCCTTTCTATTGAGGCCTTCCCTCAGTCTTCTGAGGCCCCTCTCTTGGCAAGGAAGTTCGGAGATCTTCTCCCTCTGTCCTTTCTATTGAGGCCTTCCCTCAGTCTTCTGAGGCCCCTTCCCTCAGTCTTCTGAGGCCCCTCTCTTGGCAAGGAAGTTCGGAGATCTTCTTCTTTCCCCCTCTCCCTCTAGAAATGTCAGGTGATCGCCCCCCACCAAGAGATCCTGCGATCCGGGGGGACCCTGTTGCGCCGCATGATGGCGAGCAGAGGTCAAATAAGGAGGTGGATGTGTCAGCGTCGACTGTTACAAATGACTTCATGTTCCTTTTCCGCAAGAATTATTACTTTCCGAATGATGTGAAGACAATGGTTCCGAGGATGTCTGATCGGGCGAATCTTCCTCCTGCTGGGTACGTGACTGTTTCTGAGGCCCACTTGCGGGCTGGTTTACGTTTTCCGCCTCCTACTGAGCTGATTGAAGTCTTGCAATGGTGCGGCGTGAGCATATTCCAACTTTCATTTAGAGCAATGTCAGTGGCTATGGGATTGATTGCTCTCTTTCGGGATCGAGGAGCTACTATGACCCCGGAGCATCTTTCACGGATGGGTAAGTTCACCAGCGATACATCTGGGCGTGTGACTTTTAGGTCCAAATTGTTGGATGTGCGTACCCGCGATTCTTCAAAGAACTGGGTCAATGCTTTCTTTTTTGTGAAGAATGATTGGGGCTTGATTGAGAAGTGGGGGAAAATGAGGGATCTGCCATCCCCTCTGCACGTCAGCGAGGAAGACATAATAAGGATTTTGAAAGTTTCTGATCTCGAACATCTTCTATTTGAGGTTCGTCATATGAGCAAATATACTGAAGAAGAGTTCTTATTCAAGGTTGGAATTTCATTTCATACTGGGAGATCTGATGCAAGGAAGTTGAAGCCGACATCCAGGATTCCTGAGCCCCCTGCCCCTACTTCAAAAGCGGCTCCCAAACGACCGGCAAGGGTTGACGACCCCCCGATTTCGAAGAAGAAGAGGTTGGAAGGAACAAACACTGACAAGACCTTACCTGACTCTTCCCCAGCCAAGATACATATCCCTGATGATGTCATGAATCATCAATGCCTCGGACATAACAAGACTAGTAATTTGGTGAGTAACATCTCCTAATATTTTTTATTTCATTTTCTTCTATAGTGACTTCTAATGAACTTTTCTTTCTATTTTCAGCTGTCACGTGCTGTGATCGCAGTTAATGACTGGAACACTGAGTTTGTTAAGATCAAGTACCTCCAGGGAGAGTTCAAACGAAAGTATGATCAGAAGGTTAAGGAGGTGAAGGTGCTTGAAGATGAGTTGAGCGAGTGTAGGACTGAACTGGCTAACTCAATGCGCTCTGTAACTCTCCGGAATCAGCAGGCAGATCGGCACCAGATAGATCTTGAGGAGGCTCACGCGACGATCACCAGACTTTTGAGGGAGCAGAAAGTTTCGGAGGAGAAGATTGCGTCGCTGGAGACGAAGGATAGGGAGTCTCAGGCCATTATAGCTGAGAAGGAGGCTGCCTTGTCTAGTTCAGAACCTTCAAGAGTTATTGAAGACTTCAAGAAGTCCATAGCATTCAAGACTATCGTCCAGGATCGTGTTGAGGAGGCCCGAGATCACATCTATGCTATAGAGGTGAAGGGTTTGGAGCAGCAGTGCACTGAGGATGGATTTATTAGAGGCTTCTTTAAGGGGGTTCGCCTGATGCAGCGAAAGACCGGAGTTCCAGCCGAAGAGGTGACCCCTAGCCAGGCTTCAGCCGACTTTCCTTCAGGCTCTGATGGTGATGAGGTAGAGAGTGATCTTCGGAAGGTCCTCGATCTTGATGCAGATGATGAGATAGTAGATGTTGAGTAGGCTTTCTAATTCCTGTTGTTTGTATTAGTTTGTCTTTTTAGTTATTGTGATGTACCTGATGTTTTGTACTGTTGTGTGATATCTACTTTGACTTAGTAGTGGATTATTGTTCTGTTGCTATATGACTTAGATATTCCAGTGTATCTATTTATTCTGAGTGAATTTCTTTTATATTTGTTTAAGGTATTTATCTTCCAACCTGTGCTTGAAAGTTTAAAAGGATCCTCTAAGGATGTACTGTTTACTCTAAGTTGTACGCCAAGGCCTTGTTTGACGATGCCAACCTGTATGAAAGAGGTTAAAAGAATTTATAAGAGATGTAAGTCCTATCCGAGGTTGTGAGTCAGAGCCTTGCTCGATGACGTTAACCTGTGTGGAAGAGGTCGGGAGAATCCACCAAGGATATAAGACCTATCCGAGGTTGTGAGTCAGAGCCCTGCTCGATGACGTTAACCTGTGTGGAAGAGGTCGGGAGAATCCACCAAGGATATAAGACCTATCCGAGGTAGTGAGTCAGAGCCCTGCTCGATGACGTTAACCTGTGTGGAAGA
Organism: Dendrobium nobile; assembly: GCA_022539455.1. Taxonomy (NCBI): domain Eukaryota; kingdom Viridiplantae; phylum Streptophyta; class Magnoliopsida; order Asparagales; family Orchidaceae; genus Dendrobium; species Dendrobium nobile. The sequence continues at coordinate 47,927,661 of CM039730.1, forward strand.
GGTCGAGAGAATCCACCAAGGATATAAGACCTATCCGAGGTAGTGAGTCAGAGCCCTGCTCGATGACGTTAACCTGTATGGAAGAGGTCGAGAGAATCCACCAAGGATATAAGACCTATCCGAGGTTGTGAGTCAGAGCCTTGCTCGATGACGTTAACCTGTGTGGAAGAGGTCGGATCGAATCCCCCTGGGATTGATCAACTAGCGACTGAACAATAATCATCTACTGCTCAAAATTAAAGTTCAAAACTTAACAAAGTCTTTACTGTCATTAAACGAAGAACATTGTTCCCGAAAACAGTTTAGGGGAGAAGGAAACTAGAAACACCATAAACAAAGTCCGAAATTAAAGACATCTACAGTAAGCAAAAGACATACAACATTTTAAAACAAACGACACGATTACGCTCTACTGATAGTATTTGCGGAGGTTCTCGATATTCCAAGTTCGAGGAAGCATCTTCCCTTCAGCATCCTTTAATTTGAAAGTCCCTGGCTTCACCATAGCTGCTACTAGGTACGGACCTTCCCAGAGGGGGGAGAGTTTGTTTCGTTGAGGGCCTTTGCCTGCCGCCTCAATGCTGCGTAGGACCAGATCTCCTACCGATATATGTCGAGGCTTCATCCTTCTGTTATAGTGACGGGCAACTCTCTGGTGGTAGGCAGCAACCTTAAGTATTGTCCCGTCTCTTACTTCTGGAAGGAGGTCTAGGTTGTGCCTGAGTTTTTCGTCGTTGGTATTGGAGTCGAAAGTTTGTACTCTATGACTGGGGACTCCAATGTCGACTGGAATGACAGCCTCTGTACCAAAGCAGAGGTTATACGGTGTCTCTCCTGTTGGAGTCCTTGTTGTTGTACGATAGGCCCAAAGGACGTTTGGGAGCTCGTCAGCCCATTGCCCCCCAGCCTTCTCCAGCCGTGTTTTCAGTCCTCTCAGAATGGTCCGATTAGTGACTTCTGTCTGTCCATTAGTCTGAGGATGAGCCACAGCTGTGTGTACTAGATGAATGTGGAGATCTTTACAAAATGTGGTAAAGACCCTTCCGGTGAACTGTGTCCCGTTATCAGTAATAACTTTTGCAGGAATGCCAAAGCGACATATTATGCTCTTCCACAAAAACTGTTTGGCATTTGCTTCAGTGATTTTTGCTAGTGGTTCTGCTTCTACCCATTTCGTGAAATAATCGACAGCCAATATGATGAATTTTCGCTGTCCCGTGGCTATCGAAAATGGTCCCATTATGTCGATCCCCCATTGGGCAAAAGGCCAGGGACTCTGTAATGTCGATATTTCTACGGCGGGTAGATGAGTGAGGTTGGCATGTAACTGACAGCTGTTACATTTCCGTACAAGTTCTAATGCGTCCTGTTTTATTGTCGGCCAGTAGAACCCTTGTCTCAGGACCTTTTGGGCTAGCGCTTTTCCACCCAAATGTTCCCCACAAATGCCCGAATGTACTTCGCGAAGTGCATAGTTTGCCTCCGAAGGAGGAAGACACTTGAGGTATGGCCCTGTGAAAGATCGTTTGTATAGCTCTCCGTTAATAATAGTGAAATTGGCCGCTTGCCTCCTAAGTCGTACTGCCATAGCTGGGTCCTCAGGGAGAGAGCCTTCTTGTAGGAAAGCAAGAATGGGGTCGATCCAAGAAACTTCTTTTGATTCATCTATTGATTGAAGTACCCATGAGCCTTGAATGCTCGGGAAGTGGATCTCCCCAATGAATTTCCTTTTAAAAATATCTCCTGTCGTAGAGGTTGCTAGCTTGGAGAGTAAGTCTGCCCTTGCGTTTTGCTCTCGAAGGATATGGGTGACCTGATGCTTTGCTATTTGAGCCAACAAGGTTTTAACTATCTGACAGTATTGAGCCAAAAGTGGGTTGTGAGTATCGAACTCCCCTTCTACTTGAGAAGCAACCAGTTGGGAGTCAGTGTGAACTACTAAGTCTTGGACTTCGCAATCAATTGCCAATCTTAATCCAGCGATTAGAGCTTCATATTCAGCAACATTGTTTGTTGCCGGAAACTTCAGTCTAAGCCCGTATTCAAGTGTGGCTTTCTGCGGGGAGATTAATAGGATTCCAGCACCAGCACCAGAATTCCCAGAAGCTCCGTCTACATACAATGTCCAGCAGGAGGAGGAAGGAGACACATCGGGCGATTCCTCTGAGGTATAGCTAGTACATTCGACCACAAAATCTGCAAGCACCTGTGACTTGATGTCGGGTCTAGGTAGGAACTGTATATCGAACTCTCCAAGTTCTACTGACCATTTGATCAATCTTCCGGATGCTTCGGGTTTTTGAAGGATATTTTTCAGCGGCAGGTTTGTATAAACCCTGATCGCGTGTGCCTGAAAATAAGGTCGTAACTTCCTGGCTGAGAAGACTAATGCTAAGGCTGTTTTGTCTGCCAACGGATAACGCATTTCAACATCAGAAAGTACCTTGCTGATGTAATAGACCGGGCGTTGAATTGAATCATCCATCCGAACCAAGACCGAACTTATAGCTTGAGAAGTGACGGCCATGTACAAATACAAAACTTCCCCTGGAATTGGCTTTGAGAGAAGCGGTGGTGAGGCTAGATAAGTTCGTAGTTTGTTCAAAAGCTTCTTGGCATTTATCAGTCCATTGGAATCCTGAGCTACGAGCCCCTCTGAGGATCTTGAAGAAAGGCAAATATTTATCTCCCGAACGAGCCAGAAATCGAGAGAGCGTGCAATTCTTCCATTCAGTCTCTGAACTTCTTTGATGTTTCTGGGGGGTAGCATGTCCCTTAGGCCTTGATCTTTTCCGGGTTGGCCTCAATCCCTCGGTGGGTAACCATGAATCCCAAAAACTTTCCTGAGGTGACTCCAAATGCACATTTGGAGGGGTTGAGGCGCATGTTGTAAGATCGGAGAAGGTTAAAACATTCTTTCAAATCTGAGATATGTTGAGATTTCTCGAGGCTCTTTACCAGCATATCGTCCACATAGACTTCCATGGTACGCCCAATAAGGCTCTTAAAAACCTTATTCATAAGTCGTTGGTAAGTTGCCCCTGCATTTTTGAGCCCAAACGGCATTACCAAGTAGCAATATAACCCTTTATCCGTTTGAAAAGATGATGCCCTCCTCATCAGCGGATCCATTTGTATTTGGTTATATATCCGGAGTAAGCATCCATTAAGCTTAACATTGATGTCCGGATGTGGCGTCGACTAGCGATCTATTCGGGGGAGGGGAAGCTATCCTTGGGGAAGCTTTATGATGAGATCCGTATAGTCCACGCACATTCTCCAAGTCATCTCATTTGTTTTCCGAACCATCACGACGTTGGCTAACCAAGATGGGTAGTGTACTTCCCTTTTATCTTGCTTTTAAAAGCTTATCAACCTCTTGTTCGATTGCCAGCTGACGTTCTAGGGGCGAAGTTTCGTTTCTTTTGAATCACTGGCTTACTTGCTGGGTTGATCTTCAGGGGTGATAATTATTTCAGGATTGATACCGGGCATATCTGCTGAACTCCATGCGATACGTCTTGATTTGGGCGTAGAAAATCTACGTATTCTTTTTCTCTGTATCTGAGAGGAGTGATCCGATCTGTACTGTTCTCGAGGGTGTTCTTCTGATAGGGGACACAGGTAAGATCTTCACAGGGGAGGCCCTTTGAGGGGTATTCTTCATTCCGAAGATCGAAGTCTTCGATGCTTAGAGTAACTGATGAGTGTGGTCGAGCCTGCCTAAGAAAGCATGACTGTGCTACTTGTTGATCTCCTCGTACTGTTCCGATCCCTGATGGGGTAGGAAACTGGCTTTAAGTGGGGAATTGAAGCAACAGCCCCGAAATTGTTTGAGATGGTCTTCCAAAGATCGCATTGTAGGCTGATTCGGATTTCACTACAATGAATAGAATGGGGTGCTAACTTGACGGGGGAATTCTCAAGCACACGGAAGAGTAATGGTTCCTTCGACTCTTACAGGCCGATTGTCAAATCCGTACGTGGACCGGCAGCAGGCTGGGAGTTTCTCTTAGATAGGCCCATGCTAAGAAAAGTGGAGTAGAATAAAACATCTACTGAGCTTCCATTATCTACCAAGATCCTTTTAACATTGAACATGGGTCGCCGATTCCTGCGCTAATCACCGTGGTCTTGATGAGGAGTTTTTACACCTTCTAGATCAGACTCCTTGAAGGTGATGGAGTGATCGGCATGAGACTTTTTTGTTGGTGGCTCCTTATTCTTGCGATTAAAACTTGGCAAGGCGTTGAGGGCCTCAGCAATAGTTCAATTTCACCGACCATCTGGCGGTTGTTCGTCGACTGTTTTTGTTGATCTGCCCCCCAGCCGGAACGGTTTCTTCTCGAGCTGGATTCTTGACGAACTGTCGGAGATTCCTTGGGATCAGTCTCTCAATTTCCTCCTGAGCTGCCTGCATGCTTCAGTAGTGTGTCCACGACTGCGGTGGAAATTACAATACTGTTCTTGGTTTCCGGTATTAGGCTTTAAAGGGTACGGCCACTTTACACTCTCCTGGTCTCGGATGGCCATTAATCACATTGTTCGGATGTATAAGTGGTGTGTCTCTCTTTCTTGTCGGGGCTCTCGTCGTGACTGTGAGGGTCGAGGAGGAAGATTGTAGTTTCCTTGCTTCTTCCTTTGTGAGGGGGATTCTCCGTTCCTGGGGGATTTTTTCGCTTCCCGGTTGTTGCTCGAATTGCTTCTTATGAGCATTGATGGCTTCGTCGGCAGTGATTTGGGCCTCTACCCGATGGATTAAATCCCATAAGAATGGACTGTCTCTCGCATAAGTGCCGAGTAGAAAGGGCCTGGACGAAGCCCTCAAGAAATACACCTCGTAGCAATTCGGGATCCACCCCGGAATTTGTCGGGCTTCTGTGAAAAACCTTTGAAAATACTCTTGAGAGATTCACCCTCGTTCTGTCGTATCCCCGAAAGGTGGAGGAGTCTTTAATCATCTTCGGTTGGCGACAAATGTCGACAAACATTTGGCCCAATTTAGAATAGGGGAATGGACCGAGGGGGTAGGGAGTAGAAACCATGTCCGGGCTGCCCTTTAAGGGTGGCCGGAAAAACTTGACAGCAGCAGGCGTCTGGGCCTGCTGGATATGCATAATAGTGCGGGAGTGATCGATTGTTCATAGGGGTTGAAGACCCATCATAAGAATCAATATTTGGGAGTTTGAATCTTGCGGAACGGGATATCGGAGGACAGCTTCGGTGAAGGTGATGACTCCTGAATGTTCCGTTGGTGAAGGGGACTGCCTGATACCCCCTGTAGGGAACTTCTCGGAACTAATCTTACGTAACTCTGCAGTAAGTATTACGGGGGAGTTCAGTGACGCGCTGTTGGTCTAAGTCCTCGGGGGTCGGGCGGCATATGCTGTCGGTGACCTGTGCGCGAAGGATGGGTAGAGCTTGCGTATCGGCGAGCTCATTCTCTAGACGTGTAGGAGGAAGAGCCTTGGTGGAGGAAGGGGGACTTCGAGAAAGAAATGTCTTCAAATCCTGGTGATCTTGCGGGGTAGAAGAGCATCTTTCTTGGGGTACCGGCATTGGTCCTCGAGCTCCCCTTAAAAGCTGAAGGATCTCATTTTTGAGATTCCTCCATTTTTCTGATTCAGTTCTTCTAGGGAGGTGCCCTGAAGTTCCTTCTCCTGTAGGGTGTCGGTTATTGGGTGAAAGGAGGCAGATGCCTGTCGTCCTTGATTCAGGGACTGATTCCTGTTGGTGTTGAATTAGAGCGCGGAGGTTCCCATGATGCGATGGCTACGCCTATTGACCATTGGAGGATTCCTTATTGTAGTGGGATTAGCTTTCCCAAGAACGGCGCCAATCGTTGCGGTAGAAATTACGCGGCGATAGAGATTTGATTCTAGTCTTAGCGTTGTACGTATAACTAGCACACACAGAGAACACCAGATTTTTTACGTGGAAAACCCTTAAAAGGGAAAAAACCACGAGGCCTAGCCCAGTTGAAAATTCCACTAGATTTTGAATTGGTTACAAAGGCTGGATCACCTCCAGGGGTGAACAGATTACAATGGCTTAAGTAAATGTTGAGTCTTCGGCAGGCAGTAAGGACTGAACGTCGGGTCCTGAGTTGGACGTCGGGTTGTTTGGCAGGAGTTGAGACTGAGTATACGGTCTTGAACAAGACGTCGGATCTTTGGCAGGACTAGGGACTGAACGTCGGACCTTGAACAAGACGTCGGGTCTTAGGCAGGACGTAGGGACATGAACGTCGGGCTTAAGGTGGTGGTCCGGCGAGGTCCTGTGGTGGTCCGGCGAGGTCCTGTGGTGGTCGGCGAGGTTCTGCGGTGGTCGGCGCGGTGGTCCGCGAGCTTCCTGCGGTGGTCGGCGGTGGGCCGGCGGCTGTCGAGGAGGAACTTCTTCCTTCTCTCTTCTTCTTTCTTCTTCTTCTCCTCCTTGCTTAGATGCTCTCTTGTGAAGAATGAGGGCTCTATTTATAGATTTTCTGGAGTGGCATGGTCCGTAAATAGGTGTGAGATCAAGGGCGAATAGGGAGTGATCAAATGGACGGCCGATATTGAATCCTATGATCGTGACGTTCGTTGGACATTTGGAGGCCTTAATGATGTCGGAATTTAGTGATCTTGGGCTCGTTGGATTCGTCTCGTCGAGCCGTTCGATTCGAGTATAAGCTCGTCAAAATCGGAGACCGTTGGTAACTCAACATTGCAGTTTGAACCTTCCAACAGCGCTGAGCTCTTGATTCGGACTCATTTGGGCTCCGATTGGGTTGATCTTGGTGTGTTAGGTTCGTATTTCCGAGACGCTCAGTTCGACGTAAGCTTGCTGAAATCGGAGTTATATGCTCCCGGATTTAATTTTTGAAGTTTCCAACTAGCTTTTGCTTCGAGATTCGTGCCCAATCAAGCTAATTTTGTGATGACGTATCAGATATCATCAATTTTAATGCAAGAAGAAGGATCAAACTTAGAAATATACGAAGTTAAAATCCGAGTAAAAAACTCTTTATCACACATTTATTTATTATGGTAAGGAAACTATGGAGATATTTCTCGAGACAATGAACATGTCATTGGTTCTATTAGTTCATCCAAAAAAAGCAATGCGACTAACTAAGTGCAAGAAGGTTTCTTTAGAGGCAAAGAAATAGCTATTTGCTTACCAAGGAGGAGAACAGAAATTAAAAAAAAAAAACGCATGGAACATAATCAAATAATCAAAGTGTAATGAAGAATCTTGCAAATTCAGATATTCAAATGCCCGTGTTTATTGAAAATGTGATTATATATTTAAATATTAGAATAGTAAGTTATCATATACCCAACATAGGGTCATGTTGGGGTGGCAAAATGACACGACTGATATGCCAGTACTCGGGAAAGCTGAACAAAATTTG